>JAQIBA010000089.1:0-26016 GCA_028293925.1 Brueelia nebulosa
TTCAAACTTTTTCAAACTTTTTCCTGTACTTTTAAAAATCCCTCCAAATTTTAAGTTTTTGAGTCGTAAACGAAAACCAAATTCATTTTTTTCTATAAATTCAATAAAGTACTTGTTTCTTTCTTATTGTAATTACTCTGTTTATTTGGAAATAAAAAAGCCCATTATTAATGTCCTATATTTGTAAAATAAAACGACATTTACATAATTAAATATTTCATTTTATACTTAAATTATAAAATCGCATTTTAGAGGCGATCTATTACTGGGGAACTTCAAAAATTTTTTTAGGAAATCTCTAAGACTTATATTTATGCTTCTCATGTACTGAAATTATAGCTGAGGGGCTCAATGGCCCAACAATACAAAATGACTTATGCTGTACAGTTTTTTCTTCATAAATAGTAAAAACATTTATCACAGATCAGAAAATGTAAGCCTGTTAGTTTATTTAGGGTTAAAATAAATCTTTGATCAGGAGGAAATAGCAGTAGATCTAACAGCTGCAGTTATTATGGGATTTGGATCTGGTTCTTCCCTAATTATACTGACTTTTACCCATTCCCTATTTAAACTTGATTTTTTTAAAGCATTTATAACTGCCTGAACATATAATCCATCTTCAAAAGTAGCTGCCTGAGCTACAGGTCCTTTTATCCATCCTGTTTTATCCTCCACAGGTAAGAAAGCTTCTTTTAAAGCACCAATCATTTTATATAAACCCTTGAGGTAAGGAATAGGCAGCAAGGATACAGGTGGCAAATTGAAGACTTCTGCATCTATGTAAAGTGTTTCATCCTTTCCTTTGAAACCATACAAATCACTTCCTCTTGCTATTAAATGCCCATCTGTACCACACACCAATATTTCTTGTGAGAAAGAACTATTTAAATGATTATTTAAATTGGCAGTGACCAGTCCACCACCTTCCAGCTCCATTTGAAAAGTACAAAAATCAGGTGCTGTTATGTATCTAATTCCATTAATTTGGTCTGTTGTCCTGGTAAATGTTCTTATGACTGCATGCACCCTAATGGCCTTTTTTCCAGTCAGATGAGTTATCAAGTCAATCACATGACTTCCCACAAGTGTGACAGTTCCTCCTCCCATTGTGTCATCACAGAGCCAGTCATACTGACTGTGGAGTAAACTTCCCATTCTTACTTGTATGTCTATCAGAGTCAGTTTCCCTATATAACCATCTTCAATTGCCTTCTTCATGTGGTTAAATGTGGGCAAAAATCTGAGACTGTGATTAACAATGGAAATTAAAGAAGGATAATACTGTGCAGCATGGACCATTTTTAAGGCTTCACTCTGACAAAGTCCTGCTGGTTTGTCACAAAGCACATGTTTTCCAATGCCCAAAGCTTTCACTGAAATCTGGGCATGGAGATTAGGAGAGCACATGATGAAAACCAAGTCCACATCTTTTCTGAGCAGCACATCATCTATTTTTGTTGTGTAAAAGGGTATGCCAAGTTCCTGAGCTGTTTCTGCAGCCTCTGATAAGGTTTTTTCCCATAGTGCTATAACTTTAAACCCCTTGCTTTTTAATATTGGTACTATTACTTTAACTACGCTTCCTGAACCAAACACACCAATTCCTGGCAGCATTTTCTTGTTGCAAATTAGTCACTAAAAGAAAGCAGTTATTAAAATTGTAGCACAACTGCATAATTTCACACAAATTACGAAAAAAATATTCATTCTTAATTACCTTCAAAAAATCAATCAAACGAATATTCACACGAAAAAACTGTTGGCCAACAGCATTATATTTTACATTAGATTAGCTCCTCATTTTTCACTGATGTAAGGGAATCTCAGATACTTTTATAAAAAAATTTTTTTAAATCCTAAAAAGTAAAGGATTAAATTTGTAAATATTCGTTAGAACGTGAAGTTTTTTTATGATAAAACGGCAACTCAAAAAAGCATAGAAATACAGGTGTTTGTTTACTAAATATTCTCTGAATTATAGCAAATGATTCCAAACTTTGCTTCAATTAAGTGACAGTTAAGCGTCTGCTCAATTTAAATATGAACTTCGTGAAGTGAGCATTGATTTTTGATTTAAAAGTATTTAATTTAAAAGTATTTAGTTCGCAGTATTTAAAAGTGTTTATAAAAAAGAAGTATTTTCGAAAGTTTTTCTAGGATGAATACACATTCAGAATCTGATAATGAGGAACATAATTTCCATAAGGTTGAAATCGAAAACAAAGTTCCTCACTCGGAATCGGATAATGCAACAGATGAATTGGTTAACTCAGACTCAAAAATTCCTTTAAAAACTCCGAACAAAGATGGGGAGGCGGACATTCAGGTGAAATTTAGTATCAGCGAATCTGTCAACGGAAAAGGAAAATGCATCGCGGAAAATGCTTTGCCTTCGTTTTCCGGTCTATCCAAAGAAGAGCTGCTAAAATACGCCAATGATCCGTTTTGGGTTCGCATGAGGTTATTCCTATTCATTTTTTTCTGGGCGGTATGGATAGCTATGTTTGTTGGTGCCATTATTATTATAGTAATGGCACCGAAATGTGACCCTCCAAAAAAGCCAGAGTGGTATGAACAAGGACCTCTTTATGAGGTTGACGTCGCTAAATTTATCCCAGAAGAGAGTGGTAACTTTCTGCAGCATATGATATCAAAATTAAATTATCTGTCCGCTCTAAAAATACAAGGTGTTATTTTATCACCAATATTTAAAACTGATGGAATAAGCGAGGAAAATGTGGTTGATTTTAAATCAATGGACGAGAAGTTTGGAACACTGGAAGATTTTCAGGCGCTTGTTAGCAAAGCCAAAGAGAAAGATATTCACATTATACTGACCTTCACACCAAATTTCTCAAGCGATAAGCATTCCTGGTTTAATAAATCCATTGCTAAGGAGAGTCCTTTTAGAGATTATTATATTTGGGCTCCTGCAGCAGGAACAAATTCAGATGGGACGAGACAACCACCAAATAACTGGTTGAGCATAAAGGGTAAGCTGTCTTTAATTATATAAAAATAATTTGAATTTTTTAATAAAGAATCACTCTGTTAATTAGCTGACTTTTTTTAGATGAATCAGCTTGGGAGTGGGTGGAGGAAAGACAGGAATTCTATCTTCATCAGTTTGACATAAATCAGCCAGAACTTAATTTTAGAAATCCTCTGGTTCTGAAAGAAATGGAGGAAATTTTTTCTTTCTGGACAGATCTGGGAGTGAGTGGTTTTAATTTAGACAAGGTAGGTTGTGCATTAAATTTGAAAATTTGTTATTTAATGATTTTTGTAAATGAGTCAAGTTGAATTAATATTGTCCCACAGGTTCAGTATCTACTGGAAGACTCAAGTTTGCAGGATGAGGCCCCTGGTGGAAAACCTGGAGCTGTGCATACTCAGTATGACTTTTATTCTCACAAAAAGACTCACAATAATCCTGGTGTGGCTGACATCCTTTCTTCCTGGAGGCAGATTATCAGAGAGAAGACTGGAGGGAAAGGAATATTAATCGCAACTGGTCGGTTTCAGCAAAAAAATTTTTATGAATTATTTTCTTTAATTGATTGTTAATTTTGAAATTTTTTTCCAGGTGATGTTCCAATACCAACTGACAGTAATTCAAGTACTGTAATCGTTGATATTACGAGAAGTGATAAACTTCTGAAAAATCTGCCAAAAAATTTCACTGCCAAAGATCTGTATCCAAAGCTTTTGAAAATAATGAGCAGTACAGAAAGATGGCCTTCTGTGCAATTGGGAGATCGTTTCATGAGCAGAGTGGCTGACTTATTTGGGAAAGAAAGTGTTGATGGATTGAATATGATCACTTTACTCTTACCTGGTACTGTTCATTTTGGAACTAAACCTAAAATTAATTAACTTTTTTAATGTACCAAATGTTGGTGCAAATTTATGACAAACTTATTATTAAAGGCATTTTGTTTTATTTTTTGTAACTGAGTTGTTTTGCACTGTCAGTTACAATCACTGGAATTCATATAATGTCATTGATTTTGAAAATTTATTTCAGCAACACCCATAACCTACTTTGGAGAGGAGTTAGGATTATCTGAGCAAACACCATTTAATTGGAAAAATGAGACTGACAGTGTCCCTGCTCAGCAGGAAGCAACAGAAAGTCATTACAAAGTGTACAAGGCTCTGGTTGAAGCAAGAGATACACAGACAGTGTTGTATGGGAATTCAACTCTAAAAGTGAGTGCTCAAGTTGACCTTAGATTAATTGGCATTGACAATTAGTTGTCTCCCATCAACAGTAATCACATATTCTTGTGAATTTTTCAAATGAAATTTTTTTATTTCAGATCTTAAATGACAGTGTGTTGATATTAACACTGATAAAACTGGGAAATCCTGGGTATATGGTGGCATATAACCCTTCACCTCAAAACATGACAGTTGATCTATCCAATTTAGATTTCATTCCCAATGATTTAATGGTGTACACAAAAAGTGTCAACTTTCCACTGACAGTGGTTTCCAACAAAGATAAGATTAAAAGCAAAAGTGTTTTCTTGGCTGGAAAATCAGGAGTTGTTTTCACTTTTGCTCCTAAAACTGAAGAATAAAATCTTCAGGTATTATTAGTATTCTTAGTTATTTTCATGCTTATGAAAATGATATAAATCAAATAAGCAAATATATGCAAATTCAGCAAAATATTTTTGTATTTATCTTTACAGCAAATCTTTTACAAAATTTTCCCTAAATTTTAGGACAAATTAAATATCCTCTTTTTTTCTCTCATTAATTTCTGCCTATCATACATAATTAACACTGGACAAATAATTAGGCTTTAAAAATAAAACTACTTCACTGTTTAACTAACTTTATTGCAGTCTTTTTAATGAAATACATATCATACTTTTCATGGTTTTTTTGCAAAACTTTATTTCCCTAATTTTGGTAATACAAAACCATTAACTAATGTCATTTTTTTGTTGCAAATTTTAAAAATTCTCTACTAAAATTAAAATGATTGAAAAAGAGTATGTTTTACATGTTAATATATGAATGGTATGTATTTGAGTGAAGGGTCTGAGACAGCAACTGCTAAATCTGAAGGAGAAGGGTTACCTAAGTCTTGTTATATATGGTTTTCTTTGTCTTTTTACAAGAGTGCAACCCACTAGTTATAATTTGAACTGTCTTAGTTTGAAGTGCCACTAAACACTACTTTTTAAGACACTCACAAATGTTTTCAAGTCAATTCAATCTAAATCTAAAGAGCAAAATTTAATGTTTTATAATTTGGGTCAGCTACATATTTGCAGTTTTTGCTTTTACATTCCCTTTACTCATATTTAATATGCATGAATTTTTGAGTTATTTAAGTTTTCATAAAATAAAACTGTACTAATTTTCAAATTCATTGTCTAATTTGTACATCTTTGAACCTTTGAAAATTCAACGAAATTGCAGTGCTTCAATTAATCTTCATCTCAAGCAGAATCAGTTGTTTCCATATTTATCACAAATACATTTTCATTAGTCATTCAAATCCTGTATGGTTTTGACTTTGAGATGAAATGTGTTTTATCTGCAATAGATAAAGATAAACACTCTCCTTGGATTGAAATGAACAGCTTTAGAATGCCTTGACTCGCTTCCTTACTATAAAAATTAATCACAACGTATCTCGCAACTGTTTTCTACCACTTATCAGTCTGTTTTTAGTCTCTTTGACGGTGGCAATGATTCACTTTCCTGAGAATTCGAATCCTCCGAAAACGGCATTTGAGTTGAAAAATCTGTAGGACCCTGAGAATCGCTCATCAATGAAAAGCAAGTGTTGGAGTCTTCCATACCGAAATTTGAATTCGATGACTCCAGGGCGCTTTTCCTGGCCAGGGTGTTCTCTTTATTCATTTCTTTCAGGCTGGCCTTTTTCTTGTGCTCTATGCTGGACACAGGCACCCATTTGAATATCTTCATGGTTGTCTCCCCCACTGTCACCCATTTCTTTTCCCACCGTCGAACTTTGTCCACCACCTGCATAACCCGTTTGATGTCATCTTTGGCCCTACTTCTTGTTTCTGCTCTTATTGAACGATTCATAATTAACGTTTGACTGGAAATTACAAGCCTTGTTTTAAAACAAAATCTGACTTTAACCCGTATATTGTAGTTACAACGCAGTGTTAATATTGTCAGGGCTGCCAACTATTTAACACTAAAAAATTGTTTTCGGTTTTGGTCATTTACAAGTGGAATTACATTTTTAATTTATGTTGCTGTAATAAAAAAGAAAATACTTGGATTTCGTTGTTATTTATTTATTTTTTAAATAATTTCGAATTATTTTCATAAGGTCTTATTTACATTGTAACAGTAAGAATGGCTGATGTGAGAGATATTTTAGATTTGGAACGGTCGGCGACTCCAGAACTGACCAAAGAATCCATTTTGGGAAACATAGACAAAAACCGCAAAAAGCCGGGAATGGGACCGAAACAGTCGAAACGTCCGGAAGGAATGCATCGGGAAGTGTTTGCCCTTTTGTACAACGACAACAAAGACGCACCGCCCCTTTTCCCAACCGATACCGGCCAAGGCTACAAGCAAATGAAAGCAAAGTTGGGAATGAAGAAGGTGCGTCCTTGGAAGTGGATGCCTTTCACAAATCCTGCGAGGACAGACGGGGCCGTTTTTCATCACTGGAGAAGAGTGGCCGATGAGGGAAAGGAGTATCCCTTTGCCAGGTTTAATAAAAAAGTGGACGTTCCAACCTACGAAGACAGTGAATACATACCTGCTGAGGGTTGGAGCAGACAAGAAACTGATCATTTGTTTGATTTGTGTCGCAGATTTGATCTGCGTTTTAATGTCATTTGTGACAGATGGGATAGGAATTCATTTCCTAATAGGTCTGTAGAAGACCTAAAAGAAAGATATTATAATTTTTGTGCTGCCTTAAATAAACTAAAAAGTGTTAACGATTCTTCAAAGCAGTATGTCTTTGATGCAGATCATGAAAGGAGACGTAAGGAACAGTTGAAAAGACTTTTTGATAGGACTCCAGAACAGGTAATTAAATCAATAAATTTAATTAAGCTTTTTGTGGATATTTTTAGATATTGTTAAAAAATTTATTATTATTTATGATATGAATTTTTCATTTCAGATTGAGGAAGAACAGATGCTTTTGAATGAACTTAGGAAAATAGATGCAAGGAAAAGAGAAAGAGAGAAAAAAACTCAAGATTTACAGAAATTAATCACAGCTGCTGATAATCAAGCAGAAGCCAGATCTGGTGAAAAGAAAACACAAAAAAAGAAAGTACTGCAAGCAAGGCCTGCAAAAATAGATACAGCAGTATGTATCTTTTAGTGTGATCATGAACACTATTATATTTTTTGTGTTGTAAATTTAAGAAATCAGAAACAAACTCTCTAAGACAGTTCAACAAATTTAATGTAAATTTTGGAAGTTGCATGAGAATGAAATAATAATGTAAGAAATGTTTTATTTTAATTACAGTCAATAGAGTCTGCAGGAATTAAATTTCCTGATTTCAAAGGGCATGGAACCAGCTTGAGGTCTCAGAGAATGAAACTGCCAGTTTCTGTAGGACAGAAGAAATCCAAAGCCATTGAAAGTCTCTTGCATGAATTGGGATTGGGTAAGTGTTTAAATTTCAGAGGTTTTCATGCAGTCTAATGGAAAATGGATTAATGGAATTGGATCTCCCTTTTCAGAATTGAACCCAATGCCCACAGAGGAGATTTGTCAGCACTTTAATGAGCTCAGGAGTGACATGGTGCTGCTGTATGAGCTCAAAGCAGCTTTGGCTAATTGTGAATTTGAGCTTCAGTCTTTGAGACATCAATATGAAGCTTTAAATCCTGGAAAAGTAAGTTTCTTCATAATTTATTGGCCATTCTTTATAGTCATCATTGTGCTGGACTTTTATGATAGGTTCAGAGTGAATATTCTTGATGCAACTGTTATGTAGTTAACAATAATAGGCCTTTTATCTGTTGTATACTTATAACTTAAGCTTGAAATGAATTTTTTCTTTCATCATTTTGAGTTTTCTGTAAAATTCTTGCATTTCCAAAATTATTTTTATATTGTTTTATATATAAATTTTAATTTCTAATTTTGCTACCTTGGTTAATTTTTATTGTGCTTTGAATTCAGACAGGGGACTAAGCTTGTGTTGCATCTTTCAGAACTATTGTTTCATAGTAGCATTGTTTGATTATTTTCAGGTAAGCCTTTGGTATTTATATATTTGGAGCCTGCATGAGTATTTTTGTACTTTTTTTAGAATTAGACTAACCTTTTTCTTTTTTTAAATTAATAACAGCTGTGCATTAGATTTAACATATCATATCATATAAAGGACAGGAATGAGGTTCACATTGGCATTTAGATAAATTTAGAATAAATACATTTGAAATTATTTCTTATTTACTGCAGTGGTATTTAATGAAACATAATAATATACAGATTGAAGTGAATCTTTTATTTGATTTTAGAAATGTATATAATTTTTTAATACACTTGGCAATGTTTTTTTCTATTTGTGCACCTCAGAATTTTTAATTGTATTTAAACTTTTGCTTGAACAAGTTTTTTTTAATAAAAAATATATTTCTTTAATCTGACTTTTGGCCAAAATGGAGGAAAAAATTTTGATACAATTAAATAATTATATCATTTGTACAATTAAATTAAATTTATATGGCAATAGAAATTTTTTAGTGTATTTTTATATTTATAAATTGTTTTATGTGAAAACTTACAGACATTAAAAAGTATTTATAGGGAGAAAAATCTACAGATCAAATAATTGTTTTGTTTTTTGTTTGTATTTTCAGTATAATTCAACATTTTTAGCTGCTGATATTAAAATAATTATATTTCACAGATTAATTTAGGTGTTTGAGTCTTTTCAGATAATTATAAATAAGTTGACTTTTGTGATAAGCAGTAGGAAAGAGAAAAAACATTGCCAGTTAAAGCTGATATTCAACTCTTATGTATCAGTTTATGTTAAGTTTATTGCATGCATCTTTTGTTTTTAGGCGGGACAGAAACGCCGCCTCAATCATTGGAATTTAAAAATGAATTTCCACTAACATTTCCTCAATGTTTTGTGTTTTCATTTTTTGCAGACTTTGGCCATTCCCAGTTCCATCACTCAGCCAAGCACAGAATCAGATGCAACAAAGCACAAACTCTCCAGTTCTGAAATAATTGACGTAGTTGGATCACCTGGGACTCCCAGCATAAGTTAATTTTTTCTCCATTTTAAAAGATAACTGGATTCCAATCATTTTTAATTATTTTACCTGTATTTAATTTAGTTTTCATTTAATAAATTTCTTCACTCTCATTAGTCAGATCAGTTCAGAACCTATATTTTGTTGGAGTCAAATAACCATAAGGAGTTTTTAAGGATCAAAAATACCAAAATATGTTTATTTATGTGAATAAATAAAATACATCAATATGAAAATCTTATAAAGTCAACCTGTATATCTACACTTGTTTTTTTATGAAATTTATATGTAGCTGGCAAATCAAAATTCAACTCAGCAAGAACTTCAGCTTTGACACCCCAAGACTGAGCTTTTGTAATTATGTAATTTCTGGTTGAAGTTTTATGTAATGAGTACACAGCATTTTCACTGAGTTTTAATGCAAATTTTAAAAATTCAACATCAATCCCTTTTGTTTTAGTCCCAAAAGGAGGATTCATTATTACAGTATCAAATTTATTATAATTTAATGGCAAAGAGTGAACTATGTCACATTTCACCAAGTCTATGTTATCTGCATCAAAACTGCTACAGTTTTCTTTGCAAATTTCCAGTGCATCTTCATCAACATCAAATCCCACACACATTTGTGCATTCAGGAGATGAGAGCCAATTGCCAAACTGCCACAGCCACATCCCAAATCTGCTACGATTTTCCCCTCTATGTCATCATAGCAGGACTGAATAGAATGAAGCATTCTTGCACAAATATGTGGCATTGTTGCATACTGTTCCAACTTGATCTTGGGCTTTGTGAATGTTTTGATTTCTTGAAGGTGTTGCTCAAGAACTTTCAGCTTCATACAAGCCATGGAGATTATTTAGTTTCATTGAACCTTGGGAAGACAGCTAATATGTTGTTACCAAATGATGATTCTTGAGGAATGAAGTAGCCAAATGAAGTACTATTGGCATGTTGCAGGATATTGTTTGCATGTGCTGCTCTGGCAAAATTTGACTGATTTTCAGAACCTGAATTTGAATTAATGGAAACCCCTATTGGACTATTAAGGGCACTTGGATTTAAGGTTTGAGCTGTTCCCGACTTCAGTAGTTGTTTTCTCAGATTCAGTTCTTCTAATATTTTCTTCTGCTGATTTTGAAGATCTATTAAAATGTAGAAAAAATTTTACAATTTTGAAAATTGTTAAATACACATAAAGCATGACAAAACTTCATTTAAAGTTTAAGTCTAAGAACACAAAACCTCATGTGATAATGAAAGGCCCAAAAAACAAGAACATTATCTACTTTTTTTTATGCAGAAAATATAATAATAATTTCCTGAATAAAAAGCCTGGTCTCATTTTCTCTCTATAATGTTGGTACAAAAATAAGCTTGGTCGGAAATAGTTCAGTAACTGAATAGTTTAAACTGCTCTTTTTTAACCAGGTAGGGTTATTTGAAACATTCATATCAACATTGTAAAAAGAAGACAATGGAATAATTTTACGAGCAAAAATAAGATTTTTACCTGGTCTCGTTGCGGGCTGGAAAGCCATACGATCGGAAAATTAATTTACTAACAATTATAAGAAAAGTTTTAATAGGTGCTTCTACAGCAATTGGTCTGATTTTATAGGTAACGTGGCATTAGATTATGTAGTTTTTTCGAGGTTTTTAAACGGTTTTATTTTTCAGTTTAAAAAGATTTATGGGTATTTATTGTATGGATCAAACAAGTTTTACGACTAATTACATGGATAAATTCCTTTCCTTACATTATTTTAAAATTAAAGTACTGAAAAATGCACTTCCATGAATATGAAATTCAATTACAATGCATTTAAGGGGAGTCATTGATTATGAATTAAACAACCTTTTGCCGTTGGTAACTTCTGTGGGGCTTTCTAAGTTTATTTCGAACTTCTCGAAATTAATTATTTTATTTCAGTAAATAAGTGGAATTAATATACCATGTAATATCAACATTTTATTTTACATTAATGCAGAATCAGTTTTAAAATTTTGTTTCCAAAAGATCGTGCATTCATAATTTTGAATATTTTTCGATCACTTGTTAGAAATAATAAAGAAGAGCCGGATACACATAGTAATAATAAACGGGATAGATGGGATAGAGTGATCCTGCGGGAGATAACGTTTCTACAGGCGTTGGTGCTGTGGTGGTTGCTGATGCTGTTGGTCCTGGAGGCGGCAGCAAAGGGGCTGAAACGGCCAAAGCCGCGAATAAAGAAAGAATCACAATTGCCAACTGTAAAAACAAAAATTTTCAAATTTGAATCAGAAGAAACGGAATTATTTAAATTAAAAACTCATTTTTATAATTCAGAGCTTATTTAAACTTAGCATTGAGTGAATTTTCTTGTGTTTACTCTATTGCTTATTTGCATTGGGTGTGACTGAACAAAAACTTTTCTTCCTTTGTTATGATTGCTAATTTCCAAAAGTCATTGACATATTTTGAGATAATATAATTATGCCGCTAAATAAAAAATGGTTAGCAGAGAAAAAAAATATATTTAAAGACGATAATTATATATTGGAAAAAATAAGGTTCCGGACAATCTGATCTTTTTATTATATCATTGTGTCGTTAAATTAAATTTTAAGTATATTTATTTTATTATATTATTTTATTAATTATATTATTATTAATTATTATATTAAGAAGGGGGGAAATTTATTAATTTATTATATTATATTATTATTCTATCTCTCAGAACATTAAACGAATGGTTAAAAACAAAGTAAAATAAGAAAAGCGAAATCTTTTTTGTCACTGTACTATATTTTATAAATATAAGTAATTATTTGATGCGTTTGGACAAAATATGAGTGGAAATATATTATGTTAAATAATAATTTTAGACAATATTTTGTTGATGTGTGACTGCAGCATCAAACGAATTCAAATTTATTCGACATGTGTTTTTATGAAGCAAATTTGGAATAAAGCCAGGAAAAACCTGAACGAAATCAGAGTTTTGGGTCCCAAAAACCTAAAATGCGTGCCGCCTTTATTTTATTAAGAATGTAACTTCATTTTAATGGGTACAAGTTAATTTTATTAGCATTTTAACATTCACTCATATAATTTTATTGGTCACCCATTAATTTAATCTCTAATCTCACTCGATGTGTTAATTCACAAAATCCGCAATATATATTTCTCATTTGAAGCAAACTCTCTACTTACTGCGAATTTCATTTTAAACCTTTTCGCCAAAAGACTGAATTTTCCACAAGAATCAGACTTTTATATGCGCCTATCGTCGAACGACCGTTGCTGAATTTTAAATTAGAAGGCTCGGCAATCACGTCCGATATTTTCACTCCAGGCCCTTTCCTTAGATACAAATCTTTCATCCGAATAATCTATGCCGACATTTTTGTTTCGAATCGATAAACCAGAGATTGTAGTAACTGTCCATTCGATAATGGCGGGGCTTTGATTCATCCGGAAATCAATTATTTCATGGGGAATTGAACCTTCATGAAATTGGCAGAAAACAACCAAATATCTTCAAGAGTCAAAGGATAAAATCAAATTTACAAAGCTGATATTTGTAAATACTGTATATACTTTACAATCATTTTCACTCATTTAAAATTACAATTCTAAATATTTGGAGAGCTTTATTTTTTAATGTTAGACCAAATCAAAAGCAGTTTTTGTCTAAAATATAAATATGGTATATTTTGTTATTATTAAGAGTTATGAGGTTGACATTACGTGTTTGTTTTCACTGTTACGTTTGTTCCATTTCAATACATTTGTTACTGTACATTATTTTAAATGTGAAATGTGTATTGTAATTATTTTTGCTGTATCTTTTTTAAGTCTTTGGGCGAAAAAAAGAAATACATATTATATTATCATATTTTATTTACTATTTATTCCCTAATCAACAACGTACTTTTTATACATAAGAGTGAAGGTATTCCCGAGGGAGTAACACAAAGATCGGCCCTATGTGCGATAAATACAAATCTTCGGCCATATTTTTCGAAGCACTTCATTTAAAGAACACATAATATAAGTTGAGTAAAGGAAAAAACATGTCGTTTGTTTGAAGAATTTGATCTTGGCTGACCGTCACATCCATTCTGATTCATTAAAATTCGTAAAAGGTTTGTTTCATTGCGCAATCCTTTGATTCATTCAAATCGCTATGGTTGAAAGACTATTCGCAGGATATGAACTGTTTGTATTCCTCTTTGGGTGTCGAATCCTTCGACTCAATGGAAAACAACATGGAAAATTAATTCTTTTCTTTTTATCTTTTTCTATCTTTTAATTCCTTTTATAAATTATATACTTTAATTCGGGCTGATAAAAAGGGACAATAACTTGGGGACATTGTTAGACATTCTTCACGTTGATCTCAGAGTTATGGACTTTCATTTCGATCGCTGCTGGTGTTAAATCGACTGTAAGTATAAAAAACACGAGCAACCCCGACACAAAACAAAATTTTCTCATTTGAGTGTTTACATATGTCTGAAAGAAATGAAGACAGGTCTCTGAAATATGGGAACCTTGAAATGAAACTGAGAGTTTGGCCTTGCACTGAATAATAAGAGTTCCTACAAGAAGTCATTTCTTTTTTCGCTTTCGGCATGAGATGTTTATTATACTTTCTTATACTTTAATTAAAAAAGCAAACTTTACATTGAGGACCTTTTCAATTTGTGCAACCCAAAACCTGAAAATCCGCAAAACTGGGTGAAACACATCGGAGATAATTTTGGAATTTGTCGAATTTGCTCAGTTTGCGATCGGAGTTAATGAAACGAAAACAGAAGCATTTGCCAACAATGTTTACACACTGTGAAAATGTCGCCATTTCCCCAATTGATTAGTGTTCAGTGTTGCGAAAGCCAATGCCAAAAAAGTGCATTGGACGTTTCTTCAAATAAAAAAAAAATCCACTAATTGGTTTTTAATTCTTCGCGTAAATGATAAAGCAACAAAGCGGTTATGTTTTAATCGACCTTCTCTTGCCGAAAGATTGATGGATCATTGTCCGAATTTCAGGAGAAGAAACCGTCCTCCATCACGCGAAAGCGTTACGTCGACAGTGAGTCACGAAGAACATTCGAATGTCCGCATGACTGGCGAAAGGTCTTGTCGAAATCTGGGATACAAAGGACTCCCAGAAGAGCACAACAAGTGTTATGTTTATGGTCCACAACCGGTCCGCAGAGAGAAGAGAGCCCGAAAGGAGTATAAATTACGCAGAAACGGTCTACTGCCGCAATAAAAAATAGGACTAATTAGACGCGATTCACTTAAGTAATTTCTCTGCTAATTCTGAATGACATCCTGTGAGCGAAGCCGTTTAGGACATGATTTTACTTTTTAGCATATTCAAATGCACGCCACCGAAGGCAGAAAAGCACATTACGTCTTTCGTAATGGCGAATGGGTGGATGAGGAGCAGATTTGGGCTCTTCTCAGCGATTTCCTTTGACATAGCATTTAATTAAGCGTCAGCAATGACGAAATAGGTCGGCGATGACAGATGTATACCGTATTAAAGATACGGTACACTGCCGATCGCTTTTGTTTAAAGGACGTTTCTTCGGTTTTGCCTTTGCGAGACGAATAAAATGGCCAACAATAATAGCTTATTTTAAAAAGACTATACAAAATGTAATTCAGATGTTTTAAATCATTTGAAAGAAATAATTATAACCTTCTCTGTATTTAGTCAAAATTTCTTTACATTATAATTCCTGGAACGCTTTCTTCACGTTTTTGAAAACACAAAAAAATACATAAATTATAAATATAAAATAAACAGAATAAAATATCATAACATAATACGTATTATAATACCATTACATAACACATAAATATAAACATAAAAAATACAAAAAAATACATTACACTCACAAAAAATATTTGCTAAAAATGAAGAAATGGATACAATTCATAGTGGATATTAAATTAAAAATAAAATAATATAAGTTCGCTTTTCTTTAAATGACTGAAAAAATAAATACGTCTTTTCAAAATATAAATCATTTCGAAATATCGCACATAATAACAAAAATTGACGAAAATGAGGAAAAGATTTATGATAAATGAATTTTTCATTTTGGGTCGAATTGACGGTTGACTCGTTCGAATTGCAAATCGAAAATAAATTTAATTTATGACTTATAATTAATTGCGAATCAAAAGTTCGACGGTTGGTTGTTCTCGTGAATTCTACTTTTTTTAGTGAGAGAGAAAATTAAATTTATTATGTAAAATAAGAAGGAAAGAGATCATAAATCAGCGCTTTACAATGAAAGTAGAGTTTAAATAAAAAGAGAAAGAAAACGTTAAGCTGGAAAAACACAAGAATTGAAAAAGAATCGAAAGAAATGAGTTAAGTGGAAAAAACCTTAGGCAGGTCTTTAAAAAAAGATAAAGAGTAATTGAAAATTCGGAAGAAACCCAAAGAGAATAAGCGAAGCCAAACTGAGGAACAATAAAAGAATTAAAACTTAAAATAAGAAAAGAAAAGTTTGGAAAGAGCTATAAAAGAGAGAGCAAAAAGAAGGTAAAATTCCAAAATCCTTTTTCGTTTTTCTTAAAAGCACGTAAGGCGGTTTCTTTCTTCAACTGAAAAGTAATGCCTTTCTTTTAAATAAATTGCAAATGGCATCCACCGCCTTCCATAATTTTCAGCCTTTCATTTCCCATAAGTTGGCTATAACGTTTCAGTTAAAACCAAAACGTTTTTACGTATTCTGATAAGTTCTTTCTTATCTAAGTCGGTTTCCACCGCACATTTTTTGATAACACTAATTATGATTCATATTTAACACCCCAAACTTTGGGAAACTTTTCCCTGAAACCACACAAAAAGAAAGGCAAAATTCATTAAAAAAAAAAACTCCTTCGGGTGGAGGCAACGTCGTTTCGTTTCAACGCTCTGCCAGCGATGGTCCGCCTATGCTTAGCAAATGGGCGGCTCAGTTTTTCTCTCTCCTTCAAAACAGAAGCTTTTTATGTTTTGTTTTCAGCCATCAAATTTCATTGAATAATTACGTGAGCAAGTGACAGTTTCACCTATTGTCTGCGAAATAACAAAAAACCAAGAACTACCTACACAATGGAAGTTAGGCCACTGTTGACGAGGTTTGCAAAATATCTTGTCCCTCGATTTGTAGAAAAGAACCGCGGTGCTGATGCAAGATGGCCGAATCACATTACATGTTAAAAAACAATTGAAAATATTTAATCGAGCCATAAGTAACTTCCGACTTTATTTATTTATTTTAATAGTTTTCATAATTCCCAACCCGACCAACTTTTCTGAGTTGTTACAATATTCTGTGTATCTTTAAATCCATTTCCCCGTAATTATTAGTTCTTCTCAATATTTGCACAACAAATTATTAACATTTATTAAAAACATTAATGAGGTAAAATCTACGAATCAAGAGAGAGAAATCCTTTCGTTTTTGTTTACGCTTTTCGCATTATTTATTCATTTTTATTCTATTTACATACTCTTAACTTAATATACTTTTCAAAAACATATTTTTTTTCTTTCTCATAGTAATTAATGGTTTTTATTGTTATAACTATTTATTTTTTACCAATCACAAGGTTGTTTAGTCAAAACTATTATTATGCAAATAAAAAAAAAATAAAGATAGGATATACTATTATCTATAAATGTGGAAAGTGACATTTGGATTCATTTAAATAAATCAAATATAAAAAAATAAAATATACGTTAAATTATTTTTTATGAATGTTAACATTTAAAATTTTAAAAATTATAATTAGCCACAAATTAGTTTTTTTTTTGACTCTCCATTTGAAAATTAAAAAAAAAATAGTTTTACATAACGTGCGTCTCTCAAAACTATTTTATAATTTTAATAAAATTATCTGAATCTTAAAAACTTGTCATGTAAACTCATAAAGGTGAGAGACAGAATCTGCTCAATCGTTGAAGGAAATTACTTATACTAGATTTTATATAATTCAGAGGGAATCCCGTCGTTTCTCAATGCTATTCCGCCATTATCCATAAAAAGTTAAAAGCGTTCAAAAGTGAAAAACACGACGATATCCATATTCGTAGAGATAAAAGTCAGCAATTAAATTCCTGTGAACTCTGTTCAGGTGTGAACAGGTCCCGGCCCGGGGGCAGGGCCGCCAATTTGGTCAGTTCAATTGCATTTCGAAATGGGGATTCCCGGGCGAAGATTTGTGTGGCCGTTATTAGCACGTGCACAAAGAACCCGTGTTAAGAGCTGCTCTAGAGGAACATTCCACGTGTCAGTTCCACCGAAGGCCATTGCATCGCCTCGTTTGAGTCTCAATGTCAGTTTGCTTTTGTTGGGATTTCGTGAAAATTTAGACTCGCATCCGAAATTCAGGACTTTCCTTTTCCAAGTTTCAAACCCAAAAGACAGATTAATTAATTGATATTGATTAATTATGAATTTTCTTTGTCTCCTCAGTCAGTAGAATCTCCTCAGTGTGTTTGAATTCATTCATAATATATCATATTATTCGCTGCTCGCAAGGGTACAAACTTCTGCAATGTTTGGTAAACATACAACTTCTTTTTCTTCTTCTTTTGGGACCCGAAATTATTACATACAAAATATTAAATTATATTACATGAATTTTTACATATAATTTTCATGCAGAAATTATAACACAGTTGTGGTCTTGTAAAAAATTGTATGAATGAAAATATAAAAGAAAGCGAAAGAAAAAGCATTTGGATAAAAAGAAAGAAGCAGAAACAAATAATATAAAAAGTAAGAATTATAATAGAATTATAATTATATTTTAACAACGAAAATAGAATTATAATAGAATGTAAGAGAATTAAAATAGGATTCCAAAATAACAAAGAATAGTGTTGAACATAAAAAAAATTGAAAAAGTGCATAAAAATACCAAAGGGAAAAAATTGAGAGAAAAAATTCAAAAAAGATAAAATGAGGACAAAAGTACAGAAAGAAATGACAAGAGAGATTTATATACAACCTTTTAAAAGAACAAGAAAAAGAAATAGAAGACAACAAAACGATCAAAATTAGTAAACACAATAAAAAATAACTCATTAAACAAATACAAAGCCGAAATGCAAAACCGAAGTTTTAGAAAAATAATAGAAGGTTTTGGGTATAAACGCATGAAATATGGAATTCTGAGGTAAATTAGAAAAATTGGATATTTTTAAAAAGAAACTGAATACAATAGAAGCATATGAACAGAGTATAAAAAGAAAATATAAACACAGTTATAAATACTTTTAATTTTTTATGAGAAAAAAACAAATAAAATAAAATATCATTATTGTCAGTCTTAAGCTGATTATTATTCATTTATTTATTTATTTATTACAAAACATCCAACCTTTCTGCTGTACCTTTTGCAGTTACAATATTACCTTCTAATATTTAGTCCTTCGTAATTAAAGAAAAACTTGTTGTCATGGTAACCGATAACGGTCAGAAACAAACAACAACAGTAAAGCTGTGAAGGAAGTAATTTATGTCTCAACCTAATGATGCATTGGGTCGTTAACGGTGGTCGTTCCTTAAACCTGAAACATTTGCTTCGAAGACGACCCAACTAAATGTCACCATTTTTTGCATTCGCCCCTTACTCCAGTTTTCGCATTCGATGCTGACACCAAAACGAGGTTTAGCACTAAACTCAGGATTATTTATTATCGCGAAAATGGCTGCTGTGTTCTTCAAGCAGATGTTGGCAGTTTTTCAGCCAGAATTATTGCCCGTTTGGGCGTTGCTTAAAACGACGACATTATTAAAGATCACCTGTCAAGGTCATTTCTAAATCTAATTAAATAGGTTTAATTTCGAATTCAATGGCTTTATCTAATTTGTCGGGAAATGCGATAAGTCTAAGATGTCATGCAAAGAGCAGGGAGGCCCCCCGTGAGACTGGAAGGTCGGGACGCCTTTTCCGGCAGTGGTGCCTCACACATTCCTTTTCGCCATTAAAACCTGGAGAAACCCGTGAGTAAAGAAAACCGCGCGAGTAATGCGGTTTCAGACGTTTATGTCAGGTTTTGAGGTATTTCTCTGAATAGAAAAAGCATGAGCGTTCGTGAATTGGAATACATTTAGGCGTGAGATGATTTCAGGAGGATTCTAGAAAGGAAACCCGTGCAGGTACAGAAAGCTCCGCGGGTCACGCGTTCCCGCCCACTGAATGGGTCCTGGCGGGTAACCCCAAGGTCCGGAGAATTTCCACTTTGCAGGTTTTTCTCTCGAAAAGTACTGACATTTTCGATTTCCGTCAGAATGAGGATAAAATTAATATTGGTAAAGAAGGGTTTTGACCTTCGGTTCTTCTGCGGAAAAGTTTTACTTCGATTTGAGGTTCCCACCCGATTTTCCTTTTACATTCCTTTTATCCTTTTCCCTTTATCTTCACTTTAAAGGAAGAAAGCATTTATTTAGATAAAGATATTTACATTAGAATTGAGGACGGCGGTGGCTGAGTGTGGTAGACGATGGACGTGGCAGCAGAAGAGACTGAGTTCGAATCCCAACTGCTGAGGAAAGTTTAGACCACTGCTGATATCCGAAACAGAAGTATAATTTATATTTAAATAAAATTTTTTTATTTATTCACTGCTACTTTTTATTAATTTTTATTTTATTATTTATTTCCTAAAGAAGGAAATCTCAACTACTCAATTTAGAAATTTTAGAGCCAAAACATAACAATAAATAATTAATAAAAAACCCATAATTTCAATAATAAATATATAATAAATTAATAAAATAATTAACAAAATAATAAAATAATAATTCATAATTAAAATTAATTAAGAAATTTATAATTAAATAAATAATAATGAAAATAAAAAACGAATAACAAACAAACAACAATTACTGTTCATCCCGCTGATAAAATTTGAATTTTTTCTAAACTTTTTACCGAAGGGAAGAAACGATCATTTGCTGTTAGAGCAGAATCGTTTTACTAAAAATAAAATTTAATAAAAACTTACGGGGCGCTGAGTAATATTATTTTCTCTTGAAAAAGGGCGATGGGACGAAAAAGTTTGGCAACTTTGGACTTTTAAGTTCGTTTCATCCATTTTCCTCAAAAACCCAAAATTTAATTCCCTTTGTACTGACCAAAACCCGCTTATTCTGTAGTAAAAAACAAAAACCCGGTCGCCATGTCAGCCCGCAACGGTCAGATAACAGAATAACTTTTCGCTGACTGAAAAGAGAATTTATCACTCGATGGGATCAGCTTTTGGTGTGTTTACACATCGAGAGTAGGAATCTCCACTCCCAAGAAAATGAAACAATCGCAACAACAGCTCAATTAGCGTTCCTCCTAAAATAAAACTCTTCAAGAGTTTCCATTGAAATGTTCAATGAAAAAATATTCCGTAACCGCCGAATCCGTGGAGATGCGGATGTCGGACTAATTTAACACTCCAACCACTTAACAGCATAATCAACAGCCATAATGGCGCGTGCTTAGTTCATCATTCGGGCCTTCGATGGTCTCCAGCCAGAAGAAGACAAACAGATTGCTGACGAGTGGGAGGCGGCAGCACGAAGAGATGCTGTCGGATTGACTCCAACCTTTTTGCACTGGGGCCACTCCCGAAGGTGAGAAGCCGTATTTCATCTGTATGAGCACCCACGGGAGGCAAAATGTCGCCCAATGAGTGGCCAACCAGAAGAGACACAACCCTGCAAGAGCCAAAGTGATGCAACGCGGGCGGACTCGTTAGAAGACGGCGGTTGGGGAGCGCTAAGGCCGCGCGGAAGGGTTTTCCCGGATGTGTCGGGTTTCCGAAGCGCTTCTTCGGAAGGGCAATGCCTGACTGGACCTGAAGGTCTTCGAGAGCAGTATAAAAAACAATGTGGTTGTTGAGGTATTTAAACTAAGGTTTGTCAATATCGGTCCAGAAGTCTATCGGACTTTGTACTTAGTGTTTCCCGCGAATTTTTTCTCGCAGAAAGGAATTAGTACTCGCCATGAACGCTGTTACCGTAAGTTGGACGAAATTTCATTTCTTAATTAATTTTAAATTAGACAAAATTTCAATAATAAAACAAGTTTCTGTTGGGACTAACTTAAGGCAAACTTTTGTTTAACAAACATTTTGAAAACTTTTTGTAAAAACTTAAATAACCCACCGCTGCGAAAATTTTTTTTAATAAACTCGAAAAATTAATCAGAACTTTTTCTTCGGAAAACAACTCTCAAAGTTTTGCATTTTTTACCGAAATTGCCCACTGATATTATATAAAAGGATTTTTTTTCATTTTTGTTGTATAGTTTTATGTGTAAAAGATTGTCTCCAGATTTCACAGCCCGGATTTGATCTTCGAAAACATTTCATGTGTGTTTTTATAAATTATAAAAGGTTCACTTTTTTATATATTTACATCAATTCAGTACTTAATGTTATCCCCCAATCGAAAACTGACAAAGCAGAATCGATTTCGAATAAAAGAGAAAATCTTAACTAAATTTTTGAACCAAAAATAAAACGAAATAAAAAATAAATAAAATTAAACAAAAAATTAAATTAACTATTACAAAATAAATTGAAAGTTAAATAATTTAAAACTTTAGTAACTAAAAAATTGTTATGAAAAGTTAAATAAAAAATCATTAGTAAATGAAAATTAAAATAAATATACAAAAAACTGTTGAATTTGGGAAATTGAGAGAAAACAGAAGAAAAACTAACTAAAGTAAAATTCAAATTGTTCATTTGTTTATTTCACTGAATGACAAAATGCACTCAACGTCATTTCCAAAAGCTCAGGAAAATTTCTCGGCTGTTTTTCTAGAGAATTCCAACGCGAAATTCGAAATGTTCGTAAAGGTTGAAAGTGTTGAATAACCGTTTGTTTTTGTTCTGACGGCGGTTATTGGCAATCAGAATGGATTTTCCTCGGCTACCCCCTCTTCCCCTCCCCCCTCTCAAACAAAATCAATTTTGAGTCCGCATCCAAATTTATTCAGATCCATAAATTCACTCGCATGCATTGTTTTCATAATGAAAAGCGATTGAAGTATTCAAGACTCTTGTTCCTTTTTTTCCTTTTTTTCTGATTTATTTTCCTCCTTTTGTGTTTCATCAATCGACTGCGTTTGGAACTGATAAGGGAAATAAAAATGGAAAATCTGCTCATTTTAAGAATGGCTGCGATTTATTGCACTCTCGATGTTTTAAACCATTCTCGGCTTTTTTCTTCTGAAGTGATTGCGTTGAAGCACAGAAAAGACTTCGAACAATTGTTTGGATTGAGATTCTCAGGGGTTTCTGTTGGGGTTTATTTGCCTGCCCCTATAGAGCAGAACTTTCGGGAAAGCAGAAGAATTTTGAAACTGAATACAAATCAGTTTGGGGTTGGTTGGGCAGACTCATTTCATTATAACTGAATTCTGTATTCAAAAGTTTATTCGAAAGTCAAAAAAGTATACTAAAAAGGCAAAAAACTGTCTTTAAAATGCAGAATGGGGAAAAATCACATTCAAAAACAGGATTGTACTAAAAAATCAGAGAACTGTACTCAGAAGGAAAAAAACTCTAAGAAGAACAGTACTATACTTAAAAAAAAAGAGAATTTTGTAAGAGATGAGTACGCAGAAGACAAGAATTCTACTCAAAAGAGAAAAAATTGTACTTAAAAGACAGAGAACAGGACTAAGAAGACATGAAACAATGCTCAAAAGACAAAACTGTCCTTAAAAAAAAATAGAATTGCACTGAAAAGGCAAAAAACTGTACTAAAAGGCAGAGAATTATAAGGAAAAAATAATTATACTCAAAAGATAGAACTATACTCAAAAATCATTGAACTTAACTCAAAAGTAAAAAACTATACTTAATAAATAGTGTAGCGGCAGCGATAAGAACAATGATAAGGACGGTGCGGTCATTATCGCACCGTCGAGAGAAAGACTGCTCGAAAGTCAAAGAATTCTACTCAAAAGACAGATAATCTTTTGCTGGCGTTGTATACATACAAATTTGCTTTAATTTCAGATACTTTTCTCTCTGCTGATGGTCACAATGGCCTACAGCGCAGCACCCGCTCAGCAAACCCAAAGCCGACAGCAGCAAAGTGCTGCCGACGCAGATCCCCTCGTCGCAGCTGAGTCCTCCTGGGTAGGTTCTGGAATCGGGTTCGGCACTCCGGGCGGTTACGGGGGCTACAGCGGCTACAGCAGCGGCGGTTACTACCCCAGCTTCGGCGGAATCGGAGGAGGCTATGGCGGATATGGCGGTTACGGCGGTTACGGCGGTTACGGCGGTTATGGCGGTTACAGCGGATATGGTGGATACGGCGGATACGGAAGGGGTTACGGAGGTTACGGTGGAGGTTACGGAGGGTGAGAATCCAGAATAAGTGGTGATTCTTAATCATTAACTGATTCATAACTCGATATGTTCCTTTTAAGGTACGGAAGAGGTTATGGCGGATACAACAGAGGTTACGGCGGATATGGAGGATTCTGGTGAACGAAAAACCGAATTGTTCAACAAAACGTCTTTCCATTTTGATACACAAATTTGTATTTAAATCCGCGATGTATATTTTCTAAACTAATGTAAAATTCTCAAGTTTGTACAAACAAGTTTTATTCGGTTTTTTTTGTAATAAAAATATTACTTCGTGTAAGAATATAAGGTTTACTCTTTTTTACTCCAACACTTAATCGGGCACTTCCTTCTTCTTCTTGCCGAAAAGAAGGAGGAAATACCGATGGGTTCCTGTACCTGTCACGAGAGTACAAGAGGAAGTTTTCGAGTTAATGTTCCGTCTCGGGGACCTTCTGAAAGATGTGCACAACGAGTTGCGACATTGTCCCTTCATGGAGCATGAACTTCGCGTGATCATGTGCCAGAAGACGATGACTCAACTGGCCAATTCACCAATTTAAACAAATAAGTGAGCGATGGGGAAGTCAGCAAAAAACCGTGCTCGAGATGCGGAACGATTCGCCCTTTCGGTTGTTTCCGTTGCACCGGAAACTGACTCAAAATCAACTTGTTTCCGCTCCGTTGGGAAGCGAAGGGTTGAAAAGGCTTTCTAAAGAACCGAATTTTGAAATTATTTACGAATGTAATTTTCTTCTCTTTTATGGTAAGCGACGAAGCGACTCAAACTTCTGTTAACACTGAAAGCGTCGCAGTGGTCATTTAACTTTAATTGGGCGTAATTCCTCGAGTAATTAATCAAAATTCTTTTTTTATTTTTATCTCCTCTGAAATTGTGCAAAATCTGAAAAAAATTTCACTCACAGAAACAAAAGATATTTTTGTTATATCTGAAACTGCTTAAATAGGTCTTTTTGACCCCTCGAAAATATTTCCTTCATTGAATCACTTTTTGAGAATTTTCAAATAAATGGTGGACAATTTAGCGTTGAAAAAATACAACTCTGCACAAAAATGGAGGCCGAAGTTGCAAATTTCGTGTAAATACGCAGAAAATATTTAAATTTAAAGTTTACAAATAAAAATTTATTTAAAACGTACTCCCATATGATTTTTTATTAGTTAAACCTGCGAAGGAGTCATTTTGACGACTTTCAGGGTTTGTTTGACTTTATTTAGCGGTTTTAAAGTAATGTCCGATTGAAGTTTATATCTGACCGTTATTGGTTGCCATGACAACCGGATTTTTCTTTATACAATGTAAATGAAGGAGTGAGGCAATATTGTAATTACAATGAAAACAAAATAAACATTGCTCGTTCCGATAATGTATTCTTGAAATGGGAAGAAATACAACGTTTTATGTTTCCCGACTCCCTTTTCAGTTAATGAGCATTTAGTATGCAGCTGCTCCCGAAACTTTCACTCGTGAAATATTCGCATGGAATTACCCCATTAATCCGCTGAACTTTCTCGAAAGCAATTTAAAACCATAAAAAATTTTTCAAGCGCTTTAATGAAAATTTTATTTGCTTTACATAAGTGCACGACTGAATCCGATCCTTTGTTTTTAAGGCGCAATCACTTCCAGAGAAAAGATCCGCTGTTCTCATCGCAGGCAGAATAGAGTTCCTCGAAGACCTGCGGAGAGGGAGGCGGTTCTATGTAAGCGGGATAGGCGTCGCTGTAGCCCACGACAGGAGGGCCCACTGCCAGAGGAACGGAGTAAACCTGCGGGACGACGTAGGTGGGAATGGGTGGCGGGAGAGGGGAGGGGAGAGGGGGCGGGGAGACTCTGTAGGTCTCCACGTGTTTGCTGAATGCGGAGACAGGCACGGGAACAGGTACGGGCTCAAAGGGTGTCCTCAGGTAGTTGACAACTCTGTATCTCTCTATCTGAGGGCGAGTGTGTTGCTGATTTTTGGATTTGAAGAGGTTGAAAGTTGCGCTGCTCATGGCGAGACAGCAGGCAAGCACCTGGAAAAAGATTTGTCTCCGAATTATTAAAACGCCATCTTTGAATCAGTGCTACCAACTGGCGCAAAAGTATCGAAACGAAACGCGGATTTGTTTAAATACGTTTTATACTATGTGCATTTCTTTTTCTTGCTTATATATTTTGCAGCTCTTTTTGCCACTATAATTTCTCTCACTTTTCAGCAGTATTTGTTCGTAGACCAAAAGATGAGCCCATAAAAAGAAAACCAGAAAAGGAACGAACTAAATCGAAATCCTTTCGAAAAACTACTCGAAAAATATAAAGAAATTAATACCAAAAGATAAATTTAAAAATTAAGTGTTATTAATATATAAATAATACTTAATAAATAA
>JAQIBA010000089.1:26116-61086 GCA_028293925.1 Brueelia nebulosa
ATTGCATTATTTACTTTTATTTTATTAATTATTAATTTTGTAGAGGAACAAGAAGATCTGAGAACACTGAAATACATAGAAACCACCGATATGAGAATTAAGTGCTTCACAAAATGTATGTTAACCGGATTGAACTTCGTAAGTAAATACTTTCAACGAAGCATAGAGGCATAACTATGCCTTCTGCACTCCTAAGATTAACAACAATATGCTCTTCCCTTTTTAGATGAGCGAAGAAGGAGACCTCACTTTCGATGAAATCCCCGAGAACATGAAAAAGCACGAAAGTGCATTTCATATGTGCAAAAACGTCACAGGGACGGATCTCTGCGACAAAGCTCTCAACTTCCACAATTGCGTGTCCAAGCAGAAGACGACGGACGGATGAGTCTCCTCAAATGGCATAATTACACAATGTATTTTGAAAAATATTAAAAATTTCCAGTAGGACAAAGGAAAAATTTGAATTTTGAAAGCCGCCGTCCAAAAAGTCCGTTTTTCTCAGTTCTTTACCGACTCCTCATTCGGTGGACAGTTCAGAGATTCGTTACTCAGTTTATCTTCTGAAAATTTAAAAAAAAAAAAACATTTCAGAAGGGATGAAAAATTCCTTTAATTGGGGAGGAAAGGGATAATTAATATTAATTACTAAGATGACGGACGAGACAGAGGAGTGGATTTTAATTATCTTCTCGAGTTTTCCGTTTTAATTAAAAAACGACGAACGCGGGGATGTAATAAATGATACCGTAATTTATTACGTATTTGATTTTATGAGAACATTCTAGAATTATTACTTTTTCCCCTTTGATGACATGTAATGCACCGTTTTTTTGCGTGCCTGACACTTTTTTATAACTTTAGACAAAACACAGTAATAGCTTTCATAGTAAAAGAGGCAGCTGCAATATTTGCCATACACTACCCCTTTATCTCGAAAATTTATTTTATGAAAGTGAGTCAGGAAAATCTGAAGAGGATTGTTTAATGATGTTGAAATTGATAACGACAGAGAAACACAAGGTGAAGGTCACCAAGACATGATATTTTAAGCAAATATTAAATTCGTACCCGAAGGATTAATGAAGGGGTTAAATAAATCAATTTTTTATTAGGTCGAGTCATAAGGAACTTCCGTTTGAGATTTTTATGTTTATTTATTTATACAGTTTTCATTCGGTCATTCTTTTGTTGTTATAATATTGCCTTTCATTAGTGTTTCGCCATGTGTATAACTGTATAAGACAAATGTATACCGCTAATATTTTTACATACTTTCGTCTATATAGTGAACACAATGCTAATCTCTGCTGAAAAGTTATTTATGACTCGACTTAATAATATTATTCGAAAAGAGTTTATTATAGTGTTCCCTTGGGATGAAAGAGGATAAAAACTTTAAGCATCAGCCATTGACAACGTCATTTATGGTCGCCATATAAATTCGATTGAAGAGGAAAATAAGGGCGAACAAACAAACACTTGGACATGTTCGTGAAATGCATTAAGGCAGTGATGGCCAACCTACGGCCCGCGGGCCATATCCGGCCCGTGAAGGTGTTGCATGTAGCCCGCTCTTCTATTCCTATATTCACATACGTATTTCGTGATTTTAGTCCATTTTAATTTTTAAATAAAGGGGTTATTCTAATATTAGAATAACTTCAATTTGAAATTCTTTCTTACCTTTCGGGAGAAATTTTAAATTTACGTGAAAGCTTTCGAATCCGTTCGAATGCGTTAGAGAAAAGAAGAAAATGAGAAGAAGGAGAAAAGGAGAAAAGGAGAAAAAGAGAAAAAGAAAAAGGGAAAATGGGAAGAAAGCGTAAATACTAATTTTATAAATCCATATTTAATATTCGCATACGTTGTGTCCCGCGAAATTACACCAATTTCAACTTTGGCGCCCATTAAATGAAAGGTTGAGCATCACTGCATTAAGGGATGTTTATGCCCGAACAATTTCGAAAATTAGGCACGAAGTTTCCTCCCTGCGGTCTTATCGGCCCTTCACAGACCGGCAGTTCTCAACTCAAACACACCCCATTCGAGTAATGTAAACGGAAAGGGTGCCCGCCGGGTTTTTGGGGGTTCCCCGCCTCCCCTGTCTTCGACTCCTCAAAGGGCGGAAACAAAGACTGTAACTTACGAACAGAGAACTTGAAATTTTTCCGGTCAGCCATCTCTTCAAACACTAACCACACTGTGATTATAACGCTTACTCCAGCTAACACGACAGCCAAAAGAAGTTCCAGAACAACTTCCACCACCGTCGCATAGACAGTTATCATCCTTTGACTTTTGAAGTGGGCTATGAACCGTTCGTAGGGCAGCGATGCTAATGTTTGTTGAACTTTTTGACTGGATAAAACCAAATAAATCACTGAGATTGAAGTACAGACGAACATAGAAAAAACGGGGCGATATAAAACACAAAAAGTTACGGATCTAACAACATCTCTACAAAGTTCAAAGGGTAGAATAAAAATCTGAAAAAAAAGAAAGAGTGGTAATCAAATGGGGAGGGGAAGAGCCGAAAATTTCCCGTCTCTCTCGAACCCTATCCAAACTGAATCTTACTCACGGAAGCTCTCGGCTTTACTGCAAATTTCTTCGGCATTTTTACACCTTCCAATTTACTTTCCAATTTTGAATCCAAAAGTTATTGCATCGACGCGCAAAATATTTGCCTGAACTGTTTTTTTCCTGCCTCACACCTGACTGATTAATTTGTTTACAAACATTTGCCCTCTTTGGCTACGAATCACCTTTGAAAATCAGAATTTACGCAGTTCGAAATAACAGGTGAGTTCTTTCTTATTTGCCTTCTCCCTTATTCATCCCTTACGAAAACCCCCAAAACTTCGCTTTGAATGTTTCACTCGGGACTCATTATCTGAACTCAAAGGTGCAACCTTTCCAACCATTTTTTTTCACAAAATAACTTTTGTACCCCGACACGAGTATCCTTTAATCGCATATTCAATTATTTTCTTCCATATATAATTGCTCTCCTGCCATTTACCGTATTATTTAGTTATCAATACTATTTAATAATATATTTGTCTCATTAAAATAACAAAATAAATAAAACAAAATTCTTCTGTTTTTGTCTTCTGCTTTTTCTTTAATACTCTTACTTAGTCTCCTGTCTATTATTAGTAGTTATTATTACTATTCTAGAATTCTAAAGATAAACTCTTTGTTTCTTCTGTTATTTAAATGATTTGTTTTTTAAATAATATTATATTTAAATTTTGAAAAGTTTGTTTTTTGTTTTTTCGTAATACTTTTGAGCGCTATTGTATATTTCTCCCTGCGTGTAGAATTGTTTTCTTTTCAAATACAGTTATTTTCCTTTTATACAATATCATTTCCTCATTAACATGCTGTCATATCTCCTTCCGTCTCTTTTTCATTACACAATTTTCTCTTCTTCTCAATCTGTCATTTCCCTTTCGAAAGATAAATATAAAGATAAATATCATCTCCCCATCCATATGTAATAATCCTTTCATGTATAATTATTCTCCTTTTATATATAACCATTCTCCCTTTGTATGCATTCATTTCTCCCTTTACACAATCTCCTCTTCCTAAAAGATCACTCCCCTCCCCCGACAGCATCCCCTTCTCAACGCAACCCCCCAAATCAGCCCCAATCCGCTCCCCAGAGTTTCCCGAAACCGCCACCAGCAGCCGAGCGGCGCTTCGAGCGGTAGGAAAATGGCGAACCGTCATCTGTTAACCGACTTCGACTTTATCTGCTCATGCGCAGTGAGCGGCGATCGGCGAGGTTTTCCCGTCGGTTAGTAGCGGCGGGAGAGGTGCGGGCGTTGGGTGTCGAGGGGTCGGCGATGTTTTCATTCCGCGTGTAACGGTCTTTGTTCGCAGAGAAAAAAAAAAAAGAGAGAGAGAGAATTGGCGTTTGGGGGAAATGAGTGTTCAGGCAGGAGATGTGACGGTGGTGGCCATGTCGACAGGGAAGGAGGTAAGTCGTTTGGGGACATGCACAAACACGGAGAGTCTCACAAAATTGAGATAAGAATGAATTTAAGAGCGAACTTAAATAAACCGAACCTTTTATGAGATAAAATCCCTCCGAAACAGCAGCTAAGAGAAAGAAAAAGATACAGATTTATGGATTATTGTTAATTATTAACAGAAAATCAGTTTATCTCTTCTCAGCAAAAACCCATTAACGAGAAAACCTCAAAAACTAAACCCTACAAATTATCCTCAAAAGAACTTACAAAATGAAACTAAATCGAATGAAAATCAAAGAAAGCAATTAAAAAATCAAAAAAGGCGGGAAAATCCCGCTGTCGCCACAGATGTCTCATTCTGACAGGAAACAAAACCTCAAAGCAAATCTGACTGCGTCAACAGTTGAGAAGTTAAAATACCGCTTTTGAGTCAGTGAAAGTGAATGCTTTGCAATTTCAGGCACGATCAAACCGCATTTCAATTCAGGCCTAAACGAGGTATTAATTATTGGTTTTCAATTCGCAATTAACGGGTTTTGATTACCGGTTGGAATCTAAAGTCTGCCAAGAAATCAATTGTTGATAAATCGTTAAACCCAGTAATAAGTAAATTACTTTAATGAGACGTCTGATTAAATTATGTGTAAATAATGTAATTATATGTGAGATTTATACTCATGGAAACAATAATTTAACAGCCAGAGTTGGCACCCCTGATTTAGTTGATTTCTAAATGTGCAGCATTTCTGTTACGATATTTCCTTTTGAGATCGTATCTCTGTTCGATCTGCCGTTAGTGTATTTCCATAAATACACCTGTCGCCAAAGGATGAATTCTCTGATTCGACATTTTAAAATAAAAAAAGGTTTAATGTAAAACCGTTAACAAAAAATTAACGAAAGCCTGAGCTAAACAGTGTTAAAAAAACAATGGTTGTCATGGCAACCCGTAACGGTTAGATAAAAGCAAAAGAATTCGTTTGCTTGAAGGAATTTACTTATGACTCAGTATTTTGTGAACCCCGTTTCTTGATCAACCGATTTTAATTCGATCCACATGCCAAAATTTAGGCCATTCTCGCCGTCTTTTTCGCGTGACAATGGCCATCGGTTTCCGTTAATTATACTCCCTTAGTTATCAGTGTTGCCAACTTTATTTTTTTTGCAAAGGTTCGAACCACTGACTAAAAACGAGAGTGTTTTGCCAACAGTTCCACAAATGTAACATTATGTAATGGAATTTCAATAAAATTACGTAAATCAAATAAAAAACGAAATTAATTAATAATTTTTAATTAATATTTCATGAGGCATAATTATAATTTTTTAACATCAGCATGATCTTTTCCATAAAAAACTCGATTTGATATGCGGATAAAAGCCGTTCTAGTTTTATCTTATTTCTGTAATTTAAATTACCTTTAAATAAACCCAAGATATATAAATTAATTATTACGAAATTATATATTTTTTATATTTTTTTATAATTTATTAAGACCCGGAACACCTTACAAAATACAAAAATTTTACAGTTACAGTACAGAAAACAAATACAAAGAAAATAATTACAATGGAAAAAAAGAAATTTTTGTAATTAGATAATTTAATATATAATATATAATAGAATAGAAAATTAAATAATTTGTAATTTTGCGTTTCTAATTACTGTTAAAAAGCCAAGTTGAATAAAGCCTTTTAAAAATAAAATTACCTCATTTTTTGAAGATTATGATAAAATAGAATAATAAATTCTTTATTGGCTGAAACAATTTACATAAAATGGTAATTAGTTATGAATTTAATTAGTGATTTAATTTGTCTTAAAAATTCATTCAAAAAGTCAAACCTGAGGTATTTTGATGACTTTTTCCACGCGTTACGTGGTGCCATCAAAGTCGTACGATAATTTAATACCATTTAAATCGTTTGGTTGTCAGCCTTTGCAGCACAGAGTGAATCCCAGATAACCGCAGGCATTCGATTCCTGTTGGTGACACGTGGAAAACCTGACTCAGCAAAAAGCTGAGGGCGAACGCAAAGACAACTGTTATTCATGCGACGTTGCAGAAATAGACTTTCGAATGGCGGCCTCGGTTTATTTCTGTCGATTCGAGCTATTTTTAAAAAGTTTTCAAAAACAATGAGTGAAATTCGCTCGAGTGGTTCTCTCCCCGTCAACTCCTTCCGTTCCCATGTTGGGGTTTCCCCCAGATGCTACAGAATCCCGGAAAATGTTGCTGACTATTCAGCCGAAGCCACACTTCGCCAAAACCCACTCGAATAAGAGGGAAAACTCGAGATTCGTATCGTTTTGATTTACCGCCTAATTCACTTTATAAAAATTCCCGGAAAATTGCTGACTCTTACCCCCTTCCCTCCCCCGTTTCATCCCCTCCTTTCCGCGCATCATTAGCCCTAATATTTAATATAAATTATGTTTTATTCCCACTCTGGTTAAAATTCCCCCGGGCAAATGCTCGCGAACGATTCCCAACAGGAATTGGGATTGTTCTGCTGATGCTGTCGTCGAGTTTAAGGGGAGTGGCTGAGGGAAAAAAGCTGAGAGATTTTCTTGTTTTTTTTTATTCGCCCTTTTTTTAATTTAGAGGTGCGGGAATTTTTTGGTTTTTTAAAAGCTCCTGCAGCAGCTGTCGGTTTTTCCGGATTTTCTTCGCTTCGTTTGCTTTGTCTTTTACGATTTAGGGGGATCCTTTCGGTTATTCAGCAGCCTCATGAATTGTTGGATCGAGTCATAAATAATTTCCAATTCTGCTGAGTAGATTCTGTTCTGACCTTTGGGTTTACGATAAAGAGAGGTTAAATCAACTTCAACCTTGAGATTTTTAATTATGTAATATGAAAATGGCGTTAAGGGAAATGGAGGTTTTTCGAACGCGGTTTCAGCGTTTCTGTTTCTAGCTTTCGGTTGTTGCATTCCAGGAGTCGGAAACGAAGGTGTACAAGAGAAGATGGATCATTCTTGCCATATTCGTGGTGTACTCCATGTCGAACGCCCTGCAGTGGATCCAGTATTCAATCATAACCAACATCGTGGCCAAGTACTACCAAGTGTCCACCTCCTGGGTCGACTGGACCTCCATGATTTACATGATCACCTACATTCCGCTCATATTCCCCGCTTCTTGGCTGCTGGACAAATGGGTAGGCAATGGCTCTTCGCCAACAGCTCAACGTTATTTCATTTTCCCCCAATAAATTCCTCTTGAGCAGAAGAGGGGAGGAATTGGGTAACTGCTTTCCTGGAAGGGACCCCTTGAAGAAGGGGTTGATTTATATTCGAGGTAAAGCGTTCTAGCAGAAGGCTGCAGAAGCGTAAAATTCGAAATCTAATTTTTAACGGAATTAACGAATCGAAGAGTATCGATCGTTACCGGAAGCGGAACTGCGTCATAGATGAAAATTAATCGTGTGAGTGCTCACATTTTATTAAGGGAACCGTCGAATAATCAAACATTGTTTTGTTGTAAAAAACATTTATTTATTTTCTAAGAGACGAAGATGATGAATTGCAGACCATAGACAGCAAAACTTGAATTCGTCAATTGTTTGAATTTGCGCCATCTTTAAACATTTTTAACATCTATGACATTTGTTGAGTTTCAAACCGAGTTTGTGATTTTTTTCAATGTTTCGTTTGCCTCAGTTGATCCAACTAAAATATCCTGTTGATGACTTTTAGTTTTTTAGATTGAACACTTTCTGGTCGCGTTTTCGCGTTGACGGAGCCCTAAAATGGCTTCATTAGTTGAAAGCCGGTGCGAAGGCGTCGTCATCAATAAACGACCGACTTCCCGTGATTACAAGCAATCATATCGTTGGCCCCGTTTGCTTCTCCAGGGCACTGCTCATCTCCTTTGTCTTTCCCAGGGACTGAGGACGGCCTGCCTCATCGGGGCCACCGGCACCTGCCTCGGCGCCTGGGTCAAGGTGGCCTCCGTCAGCCCCGACAGGTTCTACGTCGCCTTCGTCGGCCAGAGCATCGTCGCCTGCTCCCAGGTGTTCATACTCAGCGTGCCCGCCAGGCTGGCCGCCGTCTGGTTCGGACCTGATCAGGTCTCGAGCGCCTGTTCCATCGGAGTTTTCGGAAATCAGGCATGTCTCATTTGATACTCTGTTTTGAGCGGAAAAGCGCTTTAATGAAAAGTCACTCATCAAATTTTCACGCAATTGGAAATATAAAATAAATCTGAATCAACGAAATGATTTACGAGTGCAAAGGGTTAATATTAGCACGACTCGGTTTTATACTTGGATAAATGAGCTCGAAAGCTCCGAAGCGATTTATACAAAATACGAATTCTTTCGGTTCGAGAGAACCATCTTTACTTGTCATTGTTGGCAATTTAAGTTCCCCTTTCGAGGAAATTTTTCACGTGGGCGAATATTCAAGTCTTTGCCTTTCGATCAGATAATGAAATGAAAGGGAACGCTTTCGTCTTTTTTCCGGGATTCTCCCCTAATTATATAATCCGTCCTTTTAAAACTTTTCTTGATTGCGATGCCCCCGAGGCCAACCCAATTCCGATGAGATTCTCATGGGAAAAGATAAATAAAAAAAACTCTTTCGCTCACGGGTGTTTTTCTTTTCTGACTTTTTATATCGATCAGTGCCATTCAAAATGCATTAGTTGAGTTTTTTCTTATATCAAATGGAAGTTTTCGGAATAAAACGAACAAAGGGAAATTCTTTTAAGCAAAAGAATGGGGAGAGGTGCAAACTGTACCACTTATACCGTTTCATAGCTGAAAGTGTTACAGATTATATATCTAAAACTCTTGGGTCATATAATGACCAGTAATTCGTTTTGTTGATTTTCCGCATCTGCATTTTATTGCATCTGGATTTTGTAATTGTCCATCAGATGATAAAGTGCAACCGGAAACGGGATTATCTACTCTTTTGGGACACCGCCTGTGTCTTCTGGGAAGCGATTAGAGCTTTTCACGCTGCGATAACGAAAAGCTTTCCCCGAATCCGTTTCGGGTTGGAATTTTTTCGCAATACAACACCGAATCGAGTTTTCCTTTCCAAATAAGAATATTAACCATCGCCTCGAGTACCTCTGCACTTTGGCACATTATTGTCTTTAGTTGCCAAGACAACAATCGAATCCTCCTCATCATCCGCTCGATCAGATAAAAATGAGCGTGGAATTAACGACTTTGTAAAAGTCAAACAATGAGTTCGAGGCTGAACAATTCAGGCGCGTTTATCGGTAACATTTCAATGTTAAGACAGTGGATTTCGGTCAAAAGGGACACTGGGTTATACAGGACGTACAGTATCGTTCTTCCTTACTCGAAAGAGTGCGAGGGCAGCAGAGTAGGTGATCGACTTCTCAGTTCTTTGTCTCAAAGATGGTCGACCCCTTCAATGGAAACTTTTCATTCATACTCGTGAAGTGATGACTTGCAAATACGCGAAAATATCACCTCAATGGCAATGGCCTTGAGGAAATTGGCACGAACCTGTGCTGGCGTTTGCCTGTGCCGTTTGAAGGTTCAGGTCTCGACCAAATCCTATTGGCGCAAACCAAAAGGGGTTTTGTCAGAATGAACGCTCAGCATTTCTGCTGAATTTCAAGCGAAATAAGAATGGAATGGAATTTCTTACCTGACACCGTTTCACGGGGGTGCAAAACTTCTTTTGTTCTGTCATTTCACAAAGCCCTCCGCGTGTTTATTTAAAATTCAGAAAGCTTCCTCACAACCCCCCGTTTAATTTCTAAAATGTTCTCCCCCATTTGCCGAAACTTGCGGAGCTTTTGTTTATAACGATCACCTTTTTTTACCCCTTTTACTCAACGGAGGAGGGGTGGTTTTTTTAATTTCGTCGGGTCGAAATCGTTTATAAAAAATAATTGGAGCAAAAATGCCTTTGAAAGCCTTTGAACCTTTATTTTTTATCACGCGCTTTATTTAACCCTTCTGTTGTGACGTTATTGCCTTTTAAGGTTGTGCAGTGTCGCCACCCTTTCAACCCTTTCACTGAATACCTATTTTTGTCTGCAGTTGGGAGTCGCCGTTGGATTTCTCTTCCCGCCAATGATGGTGAAGAACCACGACAGTCTGGAGGAAATCGGAAAAGACCTGCAGTTCATGTACTACACTGTGGCCGGATTGACCACATTTGTTTTGGTGTCCGTTGTCACAGGTGAGACGCCATATTGGAAGATTTTGGCTCATTCGCTCAATCAAAACACCTTTCCCCCGTGTAATTATTTCGATAAGCGCAATGTGGTAATTAATCTCTGATTAATCGCTCTGTCCGTAACGTCCTCAACATATTTTAATAGTGTTAATGCCTTTCGTAGAAATGTACATTAATAGATCAATCATTAAAAGAAAAATAGAATAAGGCATAAACTTATAAATATTTATACTCATAAATAATACAACACAAGAAATAATAATATAAAAGAGTAATAATTGTGTAATATCAAAATAATAATGAAAGACCGTTGGAGTTTGAGAAGTGTCAGTAGAAAAGTTGCTGACACGTAAAGGTTGGCAACACTGAGGGACTGCGCTTAAAAATGAGTATTCAGAAAAGCCACAGAATCCAATATTGCAGTCGCTGTTGACTCTTCGACAGTGCTGTCGCGTAATTAAATCGAAATGAAAACATTTGTCGGATTAAAATGAAACTCGACTGAAAAGAAGGTTTTGTTTCCGGTGTTCAGCTTTCAGAGCCGCCCCCCCTCTGCCCCCCAGCACCGCCCAGGCGGTCCAGAGGGCGGCCGAGCAGGGCACCTTCGCCCGCTCCGTGAAGCAGCTCGCCCTCAACAAGGGATACATCCTCCTGCTGGTCTCCTACGGGATAAACGTCGGCGTCTTCTACGCCATTTCGACTTTGCTCAATCAGATCGTGCTCGTCTATTTCCCGGTGAGTTTTCCCTCTCAGCGGGAAGAGGTTAACAGGAACGGATGAGGATTTAATAAAAAGGTTTGTTTCAGGGGAGAGAAGAGGATGCAGGTCGAATCGGGCTGACGATAGTCGTTGCGGGAATGGTCGGCTCCGTAATTTGCGGCATAGTTCTCGACAAAACCCATAAATTCAAAGAAGTCACTTTGGTTGTGTATCTGTTGGCGTTGGTCAGTATGATAATCTACACTTTCACACTCGGAAGTGGGTACATTGCTGTCGTTTACTTCACGGGAGGATTATTCGGGTGAGTTTCCGCTTTTCCTCAAGCGAATCATTAACAACTTCCGCTTTTCCCTTTATTATTTGCTGTGACGCCATTATTATTGCCATTGTTTGCTATATTCTTGGCAATAAAGCCAGAATCGATATTGATGTAACAAATAATTTTATGTCCTGGGATATTTTTTATGATTTTCATGGCTTCGTTGGTCGGTCTGAAATCTGTTGACGGTTACAGAGTTGCCAACTTAAGGGTTTTTTTCCCCCAAATTTAGTGGTGTGCAAAGAGCCCAATGAAATTTTTAGGGGTATTTTCAGAGGTTTTCCAATTTAAAAAAAATACGAAGATGTGAGTTATGATTGAGTATGTAATTCATATAATATTAATTAATTATTTATTTTAATATTAATTATATTTTTTGTACTGAGTTTCATTCCTTTGCAGTTTCTCAACGGTTTCATTTCCTTTTTCATTTCTTTATATAACTGTATTTTTAAATTTATTTATAAATGGTATTTAAGAAATACGAAGAGTATTTTTAGATGTTTATTTACTTATATTTGATACATATATATAGATAGTTTTTTATTTATTTTTTTTTCTCTTTCTTTTTATACAAACATTTTCACTCAGAGACCAATTTCCCACGCTCGGTGTAAGTCGGAAGATATTTCCCGGCATTTAAAAAAAAAAGAGTATTTTAGTATATTTTAGTATTGAAAGTATACAATGAAAATGCACTTTTTATAATTTTTATAATTTAAGCGTAGTGTGTATAGGAATTCTCGTCTATTTAGTGAACCCAATGGCAGTTCATATACTTCAGATACTAACAATAGAAGGAAGTTACTTATGACTCGTAGTATTAAATGAGTTATATTTAAATAAACTGACATTTTCAGGTTCTTCATGACCGGATATCTCCCTGTCGGTTTTGAGTTCGCTGCGGAGCTGACATATCCGGAACCGGAGGGCACTTCTTCGGGTCTCCTCAACGCGTCTTCGCAGGTGAGTCTTCTCAGCAAGCAAGGGATCGCCCCAATCAGGGATTAACGGGAACGGGAATGATTTCAGGTGTTCGGGATTCTGTTCACGATGTTCTACAGCGCACTCTTCACCGACTACGGCGACCTGACAGCGAACGGGGCCCTCTGCGGGGCTCTGCTGTTGGGGACCATCCTGACGACAGTCATTCCCTCGGACCTCCGCCGACAGAAGGCCCACGCGAAGCCGCTGTTGGCGCCCAAAGATCAAAAGTTTTAGAATGGCAGACTGCTGACGCGTTTCCCTCCACCCGCCTCTCCTTAGCAAATCATTCTCCGATGGAATTTTCCGTCCTTCGATTCTTTTCGACTCGAAGGAGGGGAAAAACTTATGAGAATGTATCGAAATTTTCAAAACTCAGAAAAGACAATAATTTTTAGTAGAAAACAATGGATTAGTCAAAATATTTATATTTTTTGTAATGCGTTACCGATTTAATCCCGAGAGCTTAAATTTATTTATATAAATACAGTATATAATATGAAAGCGCGACAGTGGCTGACGTTATGACGTCCAAAATGTCCCCATATCATTCCCCGTATCATAGATACAAATTGTTCCTAAATGTGATTTGAACGCCCTTCGAGTGCTTCCTTTTTAGAAGACTTAGAAAACTCGCTTTCGATAGAATCTGTATGGTTTTCATACAGTACATAGAGCTTCCTATGTAGTAGGCAAAGAGAGGACAATACAGTTGTTGGATCGGCACAAACAATCGATTAGCATAATTCACATGGTTGATTTCGACCTGCTGACCTTTTGTCAGCGTTATCAGCGTTTGGCAGACGCAATTAGCTAACGTTTTCCTTTCCCTCGGGGAAATTCTCACCTAATGACAATAAAAAGTTAGTAGAGTAACAATAGAATGGTGAGCTCATCTGTGCAAAATGAAGACAATGAACGAAAAGACTGTGTTAGGAATTATTTTGTCGAAGAAGTACAAAAGAAGGAAAATTAGTTGATGTTGAATTTATGTCTGTTTTTCCATTTCTCAGTATTTTATTTAAGTATATATTTTATTTGTGATGAGAATCAATAATTATTTAAATATAGTTGTTTATAGTTGAATATTCGCAGTGTGTTTTTCTCCTCTCACTCTTTAAGATAATTAATTTTGGATAATTATTTTAACTCATTCAAATTATTATTTTATTTTATTCTGTTATTTCAATCATTATTTTCATTCTCGATCCGGAAATGTTGGGTTGAGTTATAAGGAACTTCCGTTTTTTATTTATTTTACTTATTTAATTGTCTAAATAATTTTAATTGATTTTATTAATTAATATTTCAATGGTTGAAAGATTCCGTTGTCGTTATAATATTGCTTTTAATTGAATATGTGGGAATGTAAGGCTCAAATGCACCGGAAGTTTTCACTATCTTATCTTTGTTTTCCTGGCGAAAATTACAATGCGCTTATTTATAGTCGTTATAGAGAAACCGGATAGCCAATAAGATGAGAGAATTTTGGGAAAGGACCAATGAGCGTTGAGCGAGAAAAGAACGGAAGGTATAAAAGCTTCGTTGGAGGAAACGGAGGTTTGTTTTTTTGGAGGAATACGAAGTGAACGCTACAACTCATTCATTGTATACCTTAACTTGAAAATGGTAGAATTTCTAAATGAAAACTGGGGAATATTTCCGTTCATCTTTCAGCAATTACTCCCCAAAATTTCAGCCAATTTGAACGATTCGTTTTTTAAGCAGCAGTCATTTGAGTTATTTGATCTTAGTTTTTCCCTGAAAATGGGCAAAATCGAGTAACAAACTGTCATTGAATTTTTCATTTTGAAAGGCAACGCGCCTACGTATTTACGACAAAAGTTTTGGGCGCTGAATTTAAACTTGGCCAAATGACATTGGTAGACGATAAACGAAGAAGAGGAGTACCATTTGGACGAGGCGACCCTCGGAGAAGTGTACAAAGAGACTATGTTGAAGAGTATAAAAAAAATTATGAAAATTTTCAAAGTATACAATTATAAATGAAGAGTTTAAATGTGATGAACACAATAATACACTCAATCTCGTGTACATAACTCCAATTTGTTAATTGTTCTAATTGTTCTACAGGATGGGAATATAATCAAAGTATAACCGATTATATGTATCGAAAAATTTATTATAATTCTAGTTCTAATGTTAACAAACTCATTCACTCCAGTTTTTACAATATCAACTTTATACAAATACACTCTTTCAGTCTTATTCTTAAAACATAAAACTTAAAATTACAATCGATCGTCTATTTTCAAGTAATAAAAACTTAATATCTAAAATCTAAAAACATGCAACGCCCATCACTCATTCATTCCCTCTAAAATAATTTCAACTTCTCTCTCTCTCTCTCACTCTCTCTCTCTCTAATCCCGGAACAAAATTATCCTTTTTTGTACAATTCATTTTATATTTATTATAATTAATTACAGTCGCGACGACATTTTCCACTGAATTTCGACCCGAAAACCCCCGATGGGTTTTTGTTGCTGTCTTGCACTTGGGTGAGGGGGTGAGCATCCCCTTGGAGCAGCCCTTAAAGGGCGCAGCCATAGGGGAGGAAGTTAAGAGGAGATATCGGAGTTAGAAAAGTGTACTTCAGTGCAGACGGACATATTGGGGGTTTGTTTCACCGGGGTTGATGGAAAGGGTAGCAGAGGGGGATGAAATGGGGTTCGGGACAAAGCACTCAAAGGCACGAGGACACTCATACTTTCAAGATTAGAGAGGTTCCATTCAATTCTACGAAAAATAAAAATAAAATTGGAGTTTTTCATTTTATCTATAAACTAAAGCTGCCGGTTTGGGTTATCTATGGAGATAATAGTCAATCTAGAAATTCTAAATTTCTCATCTGCTTTTTTGCTCGTTTTCATCATTTTCATAAGTTGGGGAGTATTTCAATATATAATTATAATTGCTGAGATCATCGAAAGTATTGAATTAATTATCTGAAGAGTGAAATCAGAAGAGATTTTATCTGAATATTCTGCGGGAGAGGAAACACAGATCGACAAAAGCAAACTGCCAGAAAACCAATACGAAAAGCGAACAACAATTATCGCTTTCATCAATCTGAGAAACTGTTGAATTTTTGAACACATCGCTGATCGGTTATGAATTAACTCGTGACTGACAATTTCAATTTAATTATTTTGTGGTAATAAACAATTCTGATTCATTTATTATAAAAAGAGATAATTTCTATGGATATTATCATTTTTATAATAATTTTAGTTATGTAAAAATTGCATGTATTTGAAAAGAAGTTTTTTAATGACTTTTCTGATCGTTGAAGTTTATCAAAAAACGGTTATGAATCAGCGATTAAACCTTCAAAACGGGAAAAACTGTCGGTCAGCAATGTGCTAATTATGCAAATGTTAAACTTTTGGGGAAAATACAAGAAAGCAACAAAAACTTTCCAAAGAAAATCCACCACCCGCATTTCTTCTGTAAAATATCTTTTTTTTTATACAAACTTACATATTTAATCCCTAATCAGCCAACTCTTATTTAATTACTCAAACTATTAATTACAGAATTTAATTTGTTCTCTTTTCGTCGCGGATTTAAATTCTTCATTTTTTGTCATGGTGTTTCGCACAATAATAATTTTTTACATTTTTTCCTATAAAATAAAAATGAAAAGTAGAAATAAAAACATAAAATACAACCGCGAAACGTCTCTCTCGAGGTTCGCCTACATACATCCCAGCACAATGGTTGCCAGTTTAATACAAAAAATATTTTCTCTTAATACTAAATAATACAGTTCATTTTCTTTTATTTTTCTTTTTCTCCTTTACTTGCTAAGGTTCACTATTAATAAGGAATGTTCGCTGTCTGTCGGCTTTTGCGGCATTGGCTGTTTTTCTTCTTTTTAAAAAAGATTCATCGCCAACTGACACAGAGGGGAGATCAAATCAGTGGTGCCAACCAACCGTTCGTTAAAAATACATTTTTACAACAACAGCAGACGACATTTGTGCTTCAATTTCTGTGATCTCTTTCAATATTCTCTAATAATTTCATCAGCTCAACGGTTTTTAACGGTTTTTTCAGTTTTATAAACACTCTGACGGTTTGTACAGTTCAGTTAGACGTCACTTATACAGCTTTTAACGGTTCTCACAGTTCAAACATTGGCAGTTATTGCAGTACAGTTTGTAACGGTTTTTACAGTTTAACTCTTAACGGTGTCTTACAGTTCAAATTTCCTTCTTTGATTTGTCAGTTTTTTGTGCTGCCCATTCTCTTAACTCCAACATATCTCTTATATCTATCTTATTTGTCACTCGTTAAATTCTTACAGTTAAATTTTATCGGTTCTTAACCTAATTACTAATAATATAATAACTTTTTACTGTTCAGCTTTTACTATTTGTAACAGTTTAATCGTTAAGAGTTGTAACTGTTTCAAAATATCCTAACGGTTTTTTTACATCAGTTTTTAACCGTTCTTAACATTACAATTCAACCCTTAAAGAAAATCCCGTCTCAGACAACAGTTTATTCAGTGAGTGACGCCATTTTGCGTTTGTTTAACCGTTAAAAGTTGTAACGGTTTTTTTACATCAGCTTTTAAGCTTAACCTTAAAGAAAATCCAATTTCAGACAACAGCTCATTCAGTGAGTGACGCCATTTTGTATTTGTCAGAGCCAATAGCGATTCATCAGCAGTCAATGCCGCACTCATTTGAGAATTACAACAAAAAACCTTTCCAAAGTGAAAATCATAAAATTGCTTTTTTTTAAAATTTGAACTTCACGTTGCACACAAACGGCAGAAACGGTATATAATACAGTGATAAAACAAAAACGAAAATGCGAGATTTATTGGAAACTTATCTCCCCCCGAAAGCGCAAAATGGGATTGGAAAAACAAATTCCTATTATTTATTTTAAAATTCACTTAAATGAGGTATCGTTCCCTGAAAATTGCGCAGATTATATTTCATCCGCTATAAAAGTATAAAAGTTTTTTTTTCTTTTTTCTTTTTTTTTTAATTAGGCACATCATTTCTATAAGAAGAAACAATTTACTCATTTATTTCGGACCTCTAACGGATAAATACGGGGGAAACAGATCGAAGTGGAGATGCAACGAGTCGAAAGCTGCCATCGCTTTGAGAAGCAGTTAAGCACCGCTTAAGTCTACGGGGGAGGGAAAAACCAGAAAATTCAGAAGAGATAAAGGCACGAGGAGCTGAGGCTTTAAACCGTAGCAAAAGGGTTAATCATAAACAGCTCAACGTGCAAAATCATTTCCAATAAATAACCCATCATCATTTGTGAACGGTTTTTCCCGCGAGCGCGAGAAGTCGTTTGCGGTGCGCAAAAGCTGCTTATTTTTGCGCGAAATGAGGGCACAACGAAACAAAGTAGCCCCGAAGGCTCTGTTGCGGCACAAACACGAAAAGAAGTCCGAAAATGGCTTTAGAATAAGTCCGCCACTAAAAATAATAGTTTTGGCCGTTCATTTAAAATCCTAATCAATTCGAAAAACATTTCGTTAACAATTATTTCCAAATTAAAATTCCAACAGAATTCAACTGGCAAGACACTTGATTCTATCATGAAGAAAAAATAAAAACAGCTATTAATACTCTCTCTCTGTTAACTAATTGCAATTAGCACGCCATCTTGACAAAGTCTACCGTTTCGATTACAATGAAAGCAGCACAAGACAATAGCTTCGTATAAAACCTAATCTATTCTCTCTCCTCCCCTCCCCTCCCCTCCCCTCTCCTCTCCTCTCCCCCCTCCCCCACCCCTAATGAGTCTTTGTCTTGGCGGCCGCGCTGGCGAGGGCGCCGTGGATGAAGGCGAGGGGTGCCGCCAGAGGGGTTCGTCCTTTCAGGGCCTTTTTCAGGCTGTGCTAGATGTACGTCTTCTTCACTTTCTGTATGGGTTTATTCTCAGCGGAGGAGTTTGCGTTTTTTCCATTGGCATTCTTCGGTGGAACATTCAAAACCAAATTGATGGCTTTGTTGTTGATGTGTTGGGGCAAATCTGCATTCAAACCAGAATCGGTCAACCTGCGGAAGAAAGGAAAATTTCAATTGGAGTCACTCACGAGATGGAGAAAACAAAACAAAAGAAGCCAAAATAAAAATAAATAAAATAAAAAGTTACAGTCTTTTATATTAAAAACGCACCAAAATGATAAAAAATAATAAAAAGTATACGCACACACTCATTCCTCTCTCGTTTGTATAAAGATTATACTTAAATACAAAGATGGCTGTATAACACACTCTGTATTGCTTTGTATATTTAATACACTCAGCCATATTTTATCTAAATACAATCTTTATTTGTATAGTACAAATTGATGTATACCAAACGAGAGACGAATGAATGTGTGCGTATACTTTTGATTACTTTTTAACTTTTTAGTGAGTTTTTATTATTATATTTTTTTACTTTTATTTATTTTTTAACTGTTTAGTCAAGAGTTAGACAAGAGTATAAGGTTAAGCTGCAATTACAATTATAAATATAAAAAAGAATCGCCAAAATACTGTGACGTCACATTTATTCAAACCCCGAAATTAGTAATTGTAAAAAGATTTTAATCGCCTAAGATTATACATTGTTAATTCAATCTTCTTAGCATGCGATTGAGCCACAAACTTGTATCATAAAATGACGGTTTTCCTTATGGACTGCTCTTTATTTGGTTCTTCTTCTTAATTTTCAAATTCTGTGCGGACAAACAACCAAACGCACAAATGAAAGATTGTAACGACCGAAGAGAAGACGGAAGAGATAGAGAAAGCACAGGCACACCATCGATTATACAGTATATCTATACCCCCCGACAGACTACAAAGCAACACAAATTGGAAGAAAAGAAAAACAAAAAAGTATGGCATACCTGTGAAGAACTATCAATCAACTGGCAGTTAACTCCAAACGATCCCGAAGCATTCAATTATAAAATAAGCATTGAAATTATGATAAAACCACCCTCAGCCACCCCCGGCCCTAGCCTCAACCCTCAGCAACGAAAGGCGTTTCGCTTACCTGTTCAGCTGATGTCTCTGATTATCGGGGAACCTCGGCATGTCCGAGTAGTCGTCCGACCGACAGCGCCGAGAAAAAAGAAACCCGCCGATGAAACCTACGACTAGAGCACCTAAAACCGAAGTGGCGACGGCGATGCCGAGCGTCTCCGCCGTGTATATAACCATGTGCTCTTGAGAAGACGGTAATTTGGCCCCTGAAACGAGCAGGTTTTAGTTCGAGTGGGCGGAGGGGGGGGGGGGAGAGAGTGGGGATGGGGTGCGGGCACTTGGAGGGAGAGAGGAAACGCGCGTGTATACACAAGAACACAAGAGGGTTAGTGACAGTACTGAGATTCGGCGAAAGCTCGAAAGGGTTAGAAGAAAAGATGGATGAGTACCTGGGTGGGAGAGTCCAGCCAGAGTGTCCGAGATGACGTTGCTCTCGTCCAATTCAATGATAATCTCGTTGTTGAGGTCTCCGTCCGTGAAATGGCCAGGCGTCCGCCCTTGGCCATGAGGGGACCCTGCACAGCAAGCAAGCTCAAGAGTACACGACCACGCCACAGAGCAACCAAGGGGAGCAAGAGGGCGCCTCCAACCCCCGACAACCCCAAACACGAAAGGAGGCCCCCTCTGCTCTTAACATACAACACTTCCAAAGGGATTCTGCAACTGAGACTATTGCAACTACTCATTTCTACCTATACAGGTAACTTACACTTCTTTTTTCTTATCATTTCGGACAGCGTGTTCAAAGAATGTATTTATTTATATTTACAGTAGCGCTCAAAAGTATTTTGACAATACAAAATTTTATGAATTCTCAGTTAATTATATTAATTTGTAAAGTTAAGGATATTTCACTTTGTATTGTAACTCTCACGGGTGGAAAACGAAATATTTTGTATTGTCCAAATACTTTATGATCTTTTATTATAAATGTGTTATTTATTGTATTTCTATTTTTTTATGTTTATACCCAAATATATACCAATTATTTATACCCAAATAATACCCAAAACGGTGTTATAAGTGTATAGTTATTAATAGTTGAACATATACTTTTCACCGTAAAATATTTGTTGAGTTGTAGGCCTCGATTTCAATGCATTAATGATTATGGAATGTTTAAACCCTTTAAACACGGCTGTCCGCGACAAATATATACTTTTCAGAGTTTAAACTGAATAGAAAGTAAATCCACCCAAAATTACTGTATTTTATGAAAAAAAAGGTGAAAGACAGAAATAACGGTGTGTTTTTCCGAAGACATATTTTCTCTGGAGAGGAAAAGAGTTTATGAAACCTTTTCGGAAGGGAAAAAAGTTCATCTATTTGGCTGACAAAAGCCTTCGGATGTAAAATAGGAAATTAATAAAGCAAACAAACCAAAAACGGCGGGAAATTTCCTGCAGGAAACTCCCCTCGAAACCTCTCAAAGTATAAAAGGCAGAAGTTGTCGTTGGATGTAATTAAACAAAATCTGTCCCGCTGAGGTTAATAAGACTTTTTTGGGGGGAAAGAGGGAAAGAAGAGGAAAAACAAAACGGAAAGCTCTCGTGGCTTTAAAAATCTCTCCGGGTTCGAAAGGTCACAAAATAAATATGGCGGCTTTTGTTGACGACAGTTTGATTGATAAGTTTTCGAAAAGAAAATGAATTTCCATATAAATTTTTGTTGTTGGCCAATCGACTGCCTTTTTTTACGATGATTTCCGAAAAATTCCGAATTGAACCGAAAAATATGTTGAGTTGGTAGCACTGTTGAGATGTAAGAATTGTTTCTTGTATTAAATAAAGTTAATAGTTACACCACTTTTTATATTCTTTCTATAAAGCTCAAACTCTGATCAAAGCAGCGTCGTTTTGGGGGTGACTTTCCCCCTTTCTCAGTTGCAGAATTGGAAGAGTTGCACCAACCCTCGACCAAATGTTAAAAAATCCTTTCCCCTAATTAACATAATTAATCGTTTAAAAATAAGCTGAAAGCGTTAAAGTAAAGCATTAGTGTGAGACGAACAAACATTAACTCGAAAGCGGGGAGGGAATTAAACTTGTGTAGGAGAAGATAAACTGTTTTGAGCGATTCGTGAGGGCTGCGACCCCAACCGGAAGGAACAATGTCGGGCGAGGGCGAAGGAGGGGAGAGTCTTCCCGCCCTTCGGCTGCGGCCCCAACCACCCCGATTAGAAGAATTACCCTGCGGAAACTGACCCTGGTGTGCTTCGGTGGTAGCTTCTGAGAGACTGGGTAGTGGTGTGTATTCACTGAAGCAGACAGGGCAGGGAGGACACGTTTGCGTTATCTCCTCATACACATCGTTCTCACCTAAATGAGTGTCTAGGAGTTATAAAAAAATCAGATTACGTCAACTAAGGGGTTGCGAACGAAGAAAATCAAAGGTGGGGGCGGAGGGTCGAGTGCTTAAAACAAGGGTTCCGGACCGTTTGGAGATCCCCACCCCTTCGGTTCCACCCCAGCGACTCCCGAAGGAGCGCAGTGCGCTGACTATTTACACCCCCCGTGTTCGTATTTACAAAAGGGCGGCTGGGCAGACGATCCGGTACCTTTGCTTTAAAACGTGGGAAACCTGAGTAAAAACACTTACCGGTTGTTTTCGTCTGGCTCGACGTCGGAACAGGCGGAATTTCTGCTGGAAAAAGCCAAGCACAAATAAAGCGACTGCCTACAAATGACCATTTCTTATCTTATACGTAAACAAATGAACGAAAACGACTACGTGGCAAGCAGACTATAGAACTTTTACCCGCAGCCATGCCATTATTAATTATTTTCAGGTATAGTTTCTACGGGAGACCAAAATTCTATCTCTGTTCGCTGCCCTAACTGTACGTCTTCGAAAACTGTATTCTCTCATAAACTGTCTCCTCATGCGCACTAATCTCCGGTCCTAACGACCGCAACGCAAAGGAATCGCTCGTACCTGCGTGAGGACATGCCTTGTCGTGTCCCTTGGCCACACTCTGGAGGAACCTCTTCTTGTCCCCGTCCCAACCTCCCGGACCGCTGGCGACGCACCTCTTCAGCGACACGTCCCACGCGCAGTAGGGGTCCTGCAGCGCGACGCACTCGCTGCAAGCAAGAGAGGGTGAGAGGGCGCTCGGGGGAGGCGGCCGCGGAGGGAACGGACGTACCTGCACGAGGAGATCTTCTCGCTGGCGCACCTGTGCACGGGAATGCTCTGGATCTCGTCGTCGGTGAGCACGATGAGGCTCCCGTGCACGACGTAGAGGTTCTTGACGGGGACGCCCAGCGGCAGGATCTGTATCTCCTCGAGGACGACGGGTTGGACTTTGCTGTCGGAGTCAAAGGAAGCAGCGTTCACAGCCTTGACGACTTTGCCGTCGTCGGTCCCGATGAAGAGGACGTCATAGGCACGACCGTCGGGGGTTCGCACTTGGGGGTCGACGGCTATCATCGAAAACCTGTATTGCGAGCTAATCCTAATGAGGATGGGCCTGGAGAAGAACGCGGGCACCGCGTAGTCCATCAGGGTGTGGGACTTGACGAAGTTCACGGACACGTCGGGGAGAGTCCGAGAGTCATTCACGCACTGTCCCGGCCGGGGCTCCGGGACCTTGGAGATGGGCACGGGGAGCCAGTTGGAGTTCATGGTTTCCTGCTCTTTGAAGGGGCCTTCGAAGGTGTCCAGGATGGACTGCATGTTGAAGGCACATATGGCGGAACCCCCGATGGAGTTGATGGGGGTGGTGAACACCCCGTACAAGAGCTGGGCCGAACGCTGCCCGTAGACACCCTCCACCATTTCGCTCATGGACTCTGCAAGGGAAAGTATTCTTTCAAGCTTTGCTCCCACCTTTTATTTAATGTGGGGATGGACACTTACGAATTTCGTCAAAATAAAAGGGGTAATCTCCCGGGACGGAGCAGTTCAACCTCGACTTGAGGAAGGACGTCCACCTATCGCCGAACTGGTGAGGACCTCCCTTGTCGTGCTTGCACACCCTCGCCACCCTCGAGTACACCTTCTTCCCGCAGTTCATGTACTCCACGGCGGTTTCTCGAAAGAAGAAGAAAACGTAGTCTTCGTAGGTCATCGAGCCGACGAAACTTGGACCTGTCGACAGAAGAACACCCTTTGTAACACCATCCCACGGACTGCTGACGCACCCCCCCCCCCGCTTACCATTGAGCTGCTTCAGATCCGACCTCTCCGTCCTGAGAGGCTCCCTGTAGATGAGGGGGTCCCCCCCTTGGAAGTCAGCGACGGTGGCCGCGTAGAGCTGACCGTCGGTGTAGACGGCAGTGCTGTTGTGGTCGGGGTCGTAGGGGCAAAGGCCGCCTCCCTCGAACTCTTCCTCCGACTTGTACTCGCCGTTCATGTACCTGTAGTACCTGCAGTAGGGCTTGTACGCGTTGCTGCCGCAGATGAGCAACTTGTCTGGGGATATCTTCGCCAAAACTCGGATGTAGTTCTGACAGTCGTCCTGAAAAATGGAGAGACATCGCTTTACAACCGTTTCTCAGTCATTTTGACCTGAAGCCACCCTCTTTAATCCCTTGGTAGTTTAAGGTACCCCGAGGAATTGGACAGGGTACAATGCTTTCGAGCTTAGGAGCTTAATTTTAAATTATCTCTCCTTTTTTATACACTTTTTGCGATTGTTATAAATTTATACAGCTAAATGTATTATTTATACTCTGATAATTTACCTCAGTTATAAGAGGCAAAATAAAATAACAATGAGCGGTCATTTTGATGTATAATGCTCGTTCAATGTTAAACGAAAGAGAAAAAGTATTCGCCCGCAGGAAATTCCGATTCCACTCATTTCTCTTCCGTCTTATGACGACCGACAGAGATTTTTATGAATGAAAGCGACAGGAAAGGGTCCAATATTTTTAAAACTAAGTCGAAATTATGGGGACAAACGAATGGGTCGAAGGTGACTAAGACGAATTGATCTGCACGGAACATTAATTTCAATAGGAAGTGGTTAACGTTGTTCCGCAACTTTAACGCCCCTTTTATTTTAAATGGGGCCGTCAGAACTGTTTTAATTAAACGAAAAAAACCTCAGAGGTTACAAAGCTTCGCAATGGCGACTAAAAAAGCGGCCACTTCGTTATATCCCCGATTAAATTTTTTATTATTTCTCCGGACGGAGAGAGAGTGTATTAATATGAAATGTACAAAATGTCTGCCATATGGAAAGGATTGTCAACATATGGATTTGGGGAAAATTAGGTTAGCATCGATCTGCAAATAAGCGGAGGGTTTGAATGAGTAGTCGTCGCTGCGCCTAATTATTCAACCCCATTAATGGGGAGAGAGGGAATATTATACTCACTTCCGATTTGCCTTTGAGCGTGCATATTTCTCTGTGTGGTCTGCTGGCGTGCCACTCTATTCTCTGTAAATAAAAGAAAAACAAAAATGAAACACTGTCCACTCGGATTTCCCACAAAAGGCGGCCATTCATTCAACTGAGGAGTAAAAACCAAAGAAGGAGTAAAAGGGGGAAAGAAAAAGTTGGAAGTCCATTAAGCCAGACAATATTGACAAAGGAATGTGATACCGACTTGCTTTCTGCTCGTGTCAGGAAAAGAACAGAACGGGGAGAAGAAAAAGCAACAAAAAGGTAATTTAAAACTCACCCCCCCAATCCCTTCCTTCCTCGCCCCCTTCCAACCCCTTTCAACTCAGACCGTTTTCTCTTTCGGAAAACCGATGAGTTCTCCACCCACAAGTACTACCCGAAGAATCAGCCCTTCGAGGAAAGGGTTGGAAAGGAAATGAGTGCAACAACCCCTCACTGAGGGAAAATTGGGTTAAACATTTGCAACTCCCCATGTGAGCGTACAATCGGGGTTTCTTTTTCCACCCCCTGAGAACTCCTTCCACGAAGGTGATACAACTGATCCGCTATCGGTTTTTGCGGTTTCTCGAGTGTTTATTCAAGGCGGAGGGGTTGGAGGGGGTGGTGGAGGGTGGAGGGAAGTGCACTAATCTGAATTTCACATGAGAGCGGGAAATGTGATGGGTAATAAATCCCGTGGCAAGTGTTCCAATGGACGCCATAAAGATTCTGTGACTGCTTGTGCTCCGCCTTCCTCTGGTTCCGTCGCTGTTTAAGAGCTTTTACATCCGCATCAACACTTTCAAAGACTCCAAAGCTAAGAAAAAATATTTGAATTGTAAATTATCCGGTGGCGGTATTTATGAGAGCTCTGCTTTTCATATCCGTCCGCAGTTTTTTAATCGTTTTGCACGATTTGGGAATACGGATGATTTCGATGAAAAGCCCCATTGAAAAATGTTATATTCAAATATTTTTCCAACTTTTGGGTTTCTCAAAAAAAGGAAAGAAAAAAGAGAAAAGGTAAAACGAAGATAAAAAGAGAAAGCTGGGAAGGAGGAAGGAAAAAAGGAGAAGAAAAGGCAGAAGCAAGAGTAACAGAAACAGGGCAAAAAGTGAAAAGCATAAAAAAGAAAAGAAAAAAAGAGAAGCAAAGAAAAAATAAAAAAAATAGAAAACAAATAAAGAAATTACAGAGATAAAAAACTAAATAATAAAAAGAAAAGAAGAAATAATAAGAGAAAAGAAAAATTATTACATTACAACTGAAAATATACTTGAAAAGAAAAACATTGGGGGTAATTTTGACCCCTTATTTGTTTTACCGAAGGAGCCAACCCCCAATCAATCAAAAGGCAGACGATGCTGGACAACAGGTCAGCCAACCCCCGTCACCTCATCATCGCTGCCAACCACCCCCGTTAAAAACCAGCCCAAGTGATGCCAATCTGAAAATGCTAACTTTTATCATGTCATTATTCCCGGCTCGTTGCACGCACCGTTGTATTTATAAACTATTACTTTTGATTTATTCAGGGGGTTGTCCGCGTGAGAGGGGGTGACTTCTACAATGGATGACCGAACCTCATTTGGAAATCCAAAACGCACTCCCTCGTTTGCGGTTTTCACGCTTTTTTCATTAATCAGAATTGCGTTTCTGAATTTGACGCATTTCCGCGCAAACGGGGGCGGAAAATGGCCTCCCGTGAATTGTTCAAACTATGAGGGAAGACTCAGTGGCCTTCCGAAGGTACCTCTTTCTCGGGCGGTGCCCCTTCGCAACCCTTTAAACTGTGACAGTTAAACTAAACGACTCGGCCACGGGGCACGCAGCAGAAGATATGTTAATTACATGTCGTGAGTAATTGGGGGCACGTCACGCGATCACATGCCCCCATAATAGCCCTTATCAAAAATGAGCCTAATTACAGTTTTTCGGGGGAAGGTTTACATAAGATTTGGATCGATCCGGAGGATTCGCACGTTATCAACTCGAGCGGGGGCGCTAAGGGGCGCATGCGCAGTGGGGCGGCTTTTATTTGAGCAACAGACTCCAACCCTTTCTTTAATAAATATAAATTATTTAATTTTAAGAGATTTCCACGCTGGGGGGCTTCATTTTCCTCTTTCTTTCGTTTGCCGAGAGATGAAAGACAGTTTGCACGGCCGCATAAGGAGTACAACAAAGGAGTTTATACGTCTCAAAAAAGAGTACAAACAGTACTGTAGTTAAAGAGAAACAATAAGGGAGTCGGGAACAGCGCAGGGGATTTCTGTCGGTGCTGTTTTTGTCCTTCCCTCGGCCAAATCCTCCCCGAGGTGGTTTACAGCAGTTTAAAGTTTCATTATTCACACGGGGAGCAAAAACCATGAAGGGCAGCAAAAAACTTCTGCCGGAAAAGCTCGCTTTGCATTCGTCGGCGCCGCGAGGACTGACGAATCCGAACCGGAACCGGATATCCAACAGCAAAAAAAGTTAAAAAGCGATTGCGTATCCGTTTGGGAAACAAACAGAGAAAACATTCGGCCAAGTTTAGGTTTAATTTGACAGAGAAAGCCGTCGACTTTTTCGCCGGGAATTGTTTTTCTTTTGGCATTTCGCCCCGTGAATTTATGCACTCATTGAAATTTCAAAGCTCTTCCCTAAAAGAAAGAAAAGAAGAAGAAAAGAGGGGAGAAAAATGTTTCCTTCGATTTTGAAAAGGTGAAATATTTTATTACAATATAAAAGAGAAAAGGAAATTAAAAAATAGATTTAAGGGAAGGTTGGCGAATAAAATCCGGGGCATCCTAAACGAATAAAAAGAAGGAAACCTAAAATAAGCAACGGAGGAAATTCCCATTCGAATATTTTATTTCGGTTTGGCCGATTGTGAAAGCTTTCGCTTTATTGCTGTTGTCTCACGGTGGCACATATTTTTTACAAATTTTTGGGGCTTTTCTCCCTTTTCGAAAAGGAAACGTCCGCTTTAAATTAAAAATAAAAATTAAGGTAATTTTCATCCAATCGTCGACTAATTAAGAAATTTTGCTAATTGCCTTTCGATTCGAATGTGATAAAGAAAATAAAAGTATTTCCAATTACATATTCCCCGCGCACGACAATGGGAAATTGAATTGTAATTAATTACGGTAATTAATTAATGTATCCACTCGCGTGCTCGGACTCGTTTAATTTCTGGTGAAAACCTGCGATTTTACTATTATTCCAACGGGCGACATTCCCGGAAAAAGAATTAACGAAAAAAGGGGAAAATATAAAAAAAACCGTTATCGATAATCGATAAGAGGATTTAATTGCTGTTGCCTTTTGCTGAATGACCGATGTGACCTTTGCAGAAAGAAACGAATTTTGGTTAAAATTAAATAAAACAATTAAATCGACCATTATGTATTAGCAAAGTACAAAAGTACAAAAATAGTTCTTTTAAAAGTTTGTTTAACTTTAAAGAGGAGTATTTAAGTTTTAGTTATTTTAAGAATAAAAAAGCGGTTCGGTGGTTGTATGGAATCCCTTTAATTAGTTTTGGTTATTTAAGCTGTAATTTATTATTAATTATTTTTATTTTACGTAATTATTTCGTATTTTATTTATTTGAATGATATATTTATCGTTGTTAAATGTATACACCTCACAGGGAGGACAAGAGTCGATGACCGGTGTTCGCTTAGCTGAACAATTAAATGTGAACACTCCAACCCCCAGGACATGAAAAGCAGCCGAACCACCACTGAGAGACCAACAATTTGCATATTGAACCCGAGTTCAAATCACATTTTATGGCTGCGCTAACTCCATTACCATTTGACAACCGATGGACTCATTGTGGAATATTCTGGAAAGATGAAATCCACTGAGTGGATCCAAAGAGAGAGAGAGAGAGAGAGAGAGAGAGAACAAACGTTCGGTGTAATAATGACATGTTTAGCAACGAGTTCCATGTAAAGATTGAGAAACTCTGAATTCACGGGGCACGCAACCGTATTTTGATAAAACATCTTTTATTTATTTATGATCGATTGCTCGAACGTCCTGCCTCTGATCTCGGGCTATAAAACTTTTATGTTTTAACTTTTTGCAAAGTACCACCAACTGATAAGGGTGAATTATTGCCCGGGAGATAGCGAAGTAAAAGGTACGCGAGCGGAGATGGAGGCAAAGCACATGACGAAACACACTTTGGAAAAAATTTTTATTAGCGCGCTCGTCCCTTTTCTCTGTGTGCGAACACCCACACTCATTTATTCATCGCATCCCTTAACCACCCCACAATGAAAACGTCTCCTTCCAACTGAATACAATAATGGATTGTAAGGGAGCCTCGGGGGTCGAAGGGGGTTGAAGGGGGTCGAATGACATCTGTCATTCACCCCCATCGAACGATAGTGCAGTTTGTGATCTCTGACCGGGCAAGAACTGGATTTAATTTCCTTTTACAAGGAGTCAGGCATCCGAGATGGCGGACGTGATTGCTTCTTCGAATTATTCTTTTATTGGTTAATGATTCTATTACATCAGACGGCGACCGCAAAACATGATATTTTAGACGAAACAAGGGAAAAGTGGTCGTCAGGTACGGCCTGTGGTTTCTTCGCCTTGAAAACACCCAAAATTAGAAATTTTAGTCTTCCGTTTTGAAACCACTGACTGGGCAGAACCATATTGTTTCATGTCTATGGTTTTTTACAGTTTGATTTCGAAAAGAACAGCTTTATGTTTTATTTTGTTTTTCTCTTTGCCATAATTAATTAAAATAATATACAGTAGCACTCAAAAGTATTTAGAAAAATACAAAATTTGTTTGATCATTGACTTACATTACAATGCATTACAACAGTCCTCACATTTATATTAACTTAATATTAATATATTAATAAAATAAGAGAAGAAACAGTTACAGTTATTAAAAATAGAACTAAGTAAGAGTATTAAAGAAAAAGCAGAAGACTAAAAAGAGTGTTGTTTTGTATATATTTTGTCAATTTAATTTCACAAATATATTAATAATAGTATTGATAAGTATGAATACAACATAATATTATTCTATAGTTAAATTATTTACAAAGAAACTATGAAATTTTGTCTTGAGCGCTACTGTACATGGCAAACGTTTTCCTTGTTGTCTTCAAAGTCTCTCTTGTGGGTTTGAAGTGGGAATAACATCGGGGTGAGTACAGCGACTTCGCCCCCACAAAAGCCTTCGTCTCGGCTGTGAAAACACTCGAGGAAGGTTTGTCGGTGGCCAAAGGATCGGCCACTTCATTTACTCGGATTCAGGACGAGTGGAGAGAGTTGGGGAAATTAGGAAAAGAGGTAAAACACGAGAGGAAGTGCGAACGTGGGAGGAAGTGGACGGCGATGACAATCAATGACACAGAGTTAAAACTGTAAACATTTTGCTCTGTGCCCGAGAGAAGTCAAATAAATATTGTAGTCTATGGACGGAGAATTGCTGACCAGGCATTGTCCACAATGTGTTGTGAGTCGCTTTTGAATAAAACATTTGAAAGAATGGGACGTATCCGCTGTTTTTGAAAATATATTTTTGTAAATATGGTGGAGACATTCCTTTAAGTGCAAAAATACGGAGATTGGCGCCGCAATTGGACCAATCTTTCGTCCATTGGGACGGGACAATTCCTCAGGTTTAGGACACGACCGAGTCCCGAAACTAATTTCATGTTAATTTAATATTATTGTTGAACTCGTTAAAAACCGGTCAGATTTTTATGAGGATTAATGAGGACAAAGAAGCGCTCGACAGCCAACGGTCGTCTCTCTCATTAAAAAATAAAACACGTCAACCTCCTTTCAGACGAATTCAATGAAACTCAGTTAAAGCATGTCCGAGTTTATCGCCTTTCGGGGGCTGCACTCCCCTTCCAAGGGGAGGGGGTGCAGAAACTCGATCTGGAGAGGGAGAGGGTGCGTCGGCTCTGATTATCGGAGAGGAGAGAAATCAGCAGCCCCTCGTAATGCACACCGCCCTCCATGTAAATTTATTAAGAATGACAACATTAAGCCGGATTAGGCCTCGGTGGGGGTGTATTTCTAACTGTTTTCCGGTTTGGGGTTTAATTCCAAAGACAAAGAGAAACTTCGCTTCGACATAATGGAACGGCCACTTGCACAGTTTCTGACGGTCAAAGGTCAAATTCGTGACGGAGGGTGTGATAAATTGTGTAGAAATTCATAAGGGGTCGTCTTTACACAGAGTTGGGGAAAAAAGTAAATTTAAGTAAATTTAGGAAAGTGAGGGGATGAGGGGTTTAACCGCCGTCAGGTGGCGCCACTGCTCACCTTTCCATTGCTTTCCATTTTCGATATGAGGGAACATTTGGCGTTTGCTGGTGCAGCAAATTCAGCGGTTTTACTACCGCGTGTATTCTCTGGGGTGGGAAAGGGCGGATTGTGTAATGTAAATTTGTTTTTCAATTTCGAGCACCGCTCAGAAAAGAAGACGACATCAAACGAAAATACTAATAATAAAGGTTGTTTTGAAAACGATCCCAAATTTGAAAGTTCCGGTTTTTAAATTACAGGATTTTAGCATAAAAAATGGAAGAGAAGACAGGAGGAAAATGCGAGGAATAAATGAAAGAAAAATGGAGAGAGGGAGAGAAGAAGATAGTAAAAATAGAAAAAAGAGAAAATGCTGCGGAGAAAGACAATATAAAAGAAAGATAATGTGAAAGAAAGTAAAGAAAATGGAAAAAAGAGAAAGAAATACACAAAAGAGAGACAATGATAGAAAATGAGGAAAGTAAAAAAGGGGAAGAGAATAAGAAGGATAAAGATAAATAAAAAGTAGGAAAGAAAGAAAACGTAAGAATTTTAAAAGAAAAGAGAAGACGAAAGACTGTAAAAGAAAAAATAAGAAATAAAAGCGTTCATTCAGTGCAGCAGTTAATTACAACGTTAAAGCACAAGATTTAGTTTAGGGCAAAATTAAGCGTTAAATTTTTAACTGAAATAATCAAAGTCGTGCATAATATGCTTTCCTTTCCCCCATAAAATATTAATATAAGATTTTCGTGATAAAAACAAATTGTAATTATGCACTCGTATCTCAGTGAATTATAATGTGCCGCTTCCTTTTTATGTTTTATGCATTTTTTTAGTTTTTATCGCTTTGCGGGTTATTTCTGCTGCTTCGCAGGTAAAGTTACACCCTCGGTTTCCTCCCCCTCCCCCTTGCAATGCCGGTGGTGCAAAACCTTTCAACGAAAGCGCTGCACATCCGCACTCGTGTGAGTGTTCACACGCGAAAGGTCATCAACTCTTGGTGAAAAGGCAAAACGGAGGGAATTATGCTATGGCACCCAACCATAAACTGAAGCATATTAATCCCAGGAAAAGAGGGAATTCTTCGCGGCGACCAACGCTTCACATCCACAAATTGCCTCAAAAAACTCGTCACGGAAATTAAACACATAAATTCCTTCCAAAATTTACAAATAAAAAATTTTGCCAAACTTTTTTGTATGCAATTTTTTCACGGAGGGGAAAAATTACAAAGAAAAACACTGTCATTGTTTCTATTAAAGTGGACATTTTGTCCATGAAATAGTCCAGGACCGAAAACAGTGAGGACAGAGAACAAAAACCCAGTAATGGGAATACAAAGTGTACTATTTGGAAAAAGAATTGTTCAGTTGATGTATAGAAGCAGAGATGATTAGCAGAGGAAAGACAGCTCAGTTGATCAACAGAGGAACAGAAGAACCTTTAGAACCCTTCTGAACATATAATTAAGCTCTACTTTTCATACAGTCGTCTGTACAATCGCAATACCACCGAAAATATCATCTGAACCCAAACAACTCTGAATTGAGGTTTCTGAACTCGACATTATACACAGAAGCATTGTAATCCCGAAAATTTCCCCGAAAATGTCTGACTCCGAATATGAAGACGCAAGAAAACTCCTCCGGCATTAGGCGATCAATTTAACGTGAACTACGTGAGGGCATTTCCGCCATGATTGCAACCCGTCCTGGGCGAACCTTCTACGTGCTCGAATTAGTGGCCCCGGGGCCCCAGTGCACCTGCGCCACCCCGGACAGTTCCACTCGGAGGAGCCACGGAGTGTGAGTGTTGGCATCGCACACTCGGTGGATGTTTATTCATCAAGTGGACCGCTGCCGGGGTTAAGGGTGGTGGGCGGTATAAATTATGGAAAAAACATGGAAACGTCGTTTCGTATCTTCATTTGGATTTTTTAACCGATTAAAACATCTGTCGTTGGTTGATTTAAGGAAGGGAAGGTGGGGTTCACCTGCGCATGTCGACACCTTGCAAATCTGATACAGAAGTGTGCACTGTCGACAGCTCGAAGTGATTAACTCCGCGGATTACAATTTTCACAGTGAAAAAGTCAAAAGTGATAAAAGGTAACGCGCTATAATTTAGCAGTAAATCATTTCATTGGAAATAATTAACCGCGAGATTGGATTTTCCTTTGAGAGCGGCTGAACGTCCCTTCCCCCTTCTCTGCTCTTTCCACCCTTCCCTGGAACTCACCCCCGAGTGTCTCCCCGTGAATTACGAGCGACCTGCACGACACCTCGAAATGTCTTCGACTAATGTTGCGGGACGCCAATAAAATTTATGCAAATCCGTACCTGAGAGGATAATTTATTAAGATTATGTCATTTACACTCCATCCACCAATTGGGTCTCCCTCATTAAACATGGAATGGCCTTTTCTTGGGGAAAATAAAAAAAGAAAGCGCTCTTTGTGGAAACTCAGCTTCCAAAGTCAAAGTCCATTGTAGCAAACGAAAATAAAAATAAAATGGCCAATAAATAAATTCCTTTCTTTCTTCTTTGTTGTTTTTATTTCACTCTCTGCCATCGGTTTCCATTTATGCCCTCTCCCATTCGCGGATGTGATTAAGAGCTGTCGCCACACACACACACACACACACACACACACACATACACACACGTGCACACTCACTTGAGAGTGGTTTCCCTTTTTGTGAGTGAATCGGGAGAGAACAAAGCATCGCCGTGTGAATGTTCACACAACGGCCAAAAGGAAAAGCAACCGAATGGAGGAAAGGAAATGAAAGAGCAGATTAAAGGAGTCATTTGTCATTTTTCTAATCCAATTACAATTTCTCGCTTTGACCTTCGCCAAAACTGGAAATTACCTTTTGTTAAATTAATCATTTTACTCAAATTTTCATTACTTCAAAGAACATATAATTATACAGTACATTAATATAAATGTATATTTTCGCTTTGAATGCCTTTTCGCGCTTTTGGAAGCATAAATATTAAAATATTGATTTGATATGATTCTAATAAATTATGATTTGTATTTATATCATTTCAATCAGTATTTATTTATATCATCATATCAATTTATATCATAATTATAATATGATTTCAAAACAGAAAAAGTAAAAACGTGAAAAATTTTCACTCAAAAATAAACAAATAAACGAATAAAGAATAAATAATTTTGTAAAATAATGTAAAATAATAAATAATAAATAAATGTAAAATTAAAAATGTATAATAATTTTTATGAATAATAATAATATAAATATAAATATAGAAATAAAGAATAAATAAAGATATTACAATATAGAAAACATAAATAAATAATAAACTAAAATTAGTATTAAATAATTAAATAGATATATAAGAATAATTTAATAACGAAAGAAGGTCGAGTCCAATTGACGGAAAGTGTATTGAATCGAAGGGAATTCGTATGGACACATACATACATACAGTTAACCTTTGGCCGGGAAATTCAGCTCCGATCATCGATCATTTTCAAATGTAAAAACGTTTCTTTGGAATCGAAACGGACGGAATCAATTCTTTTTATATCTTCTTCTTCTCCTCGAATATTTTTTCCCGCTGTTGGAGTGTGATTGATGAGTTTTTCTCGCCCCCGGCCCTTACACCCATTGCACCCTCCTTCCATCTGCTTCTTCTTTTCCAGAGAATTTATGTAATTAAGCCTTCGAGGCATTCCTTTCTTCCACTGAGAACCCTCCCGTGGAAATTCTCCATCAGGACGGTTGCTTCCCCGTCTGACGGCTGCAGGAGTTGCATTTTGGGGAGGAAAAGGGAAGGGTTGAAGCCCTCCTCCTCCGTGAAGGGTTCCCTCATGCGAATTTCAAAACAAAATTAAAAAATTGTTAATGGAAAAAAAGCGGCAATAACTCTCCGCCAAAAAAGGAAGATTAAAACAAGTTTTTGTGTAAGAATCGTAAAATTGGTGCGTAAAGAACGGAAACGATGTCGTAAAAACATAAATGCGCAGCAAGGAGACATTAACGAGTTCTCGCAGACAACCGCTCACCATTTCACTGCCTTTTAATAAGTGATTTGCGCCAAATTTTGCTAATTTTGCCATCCGCATAATGGAAGAGATTAAACAGCGTTCAAACG
>JAQIBA010000089.1:61186-97373 GCA_028293925.1 Brueelia nebulosa
ACAAAATATAATAATTAACAAAATTTAATAATAATTAAATAATATCAACAATAAATAAGATAATAATGTAAGCGAAAAATTAGTTTCTCATTCAAAATCAACCCTTAAAATTCGACCCTTTGGGGCTGAAAACTTAGGCCTAAACTTACGATCAGCAAAATCGATGGAACATTTGGAAAATTCTCGGAAAAAAGCAGAAAATTCGCAATTGGTTTTTCTATTATAAACAGATACAAAAAATGCAGATGGAAACAACATATTTTTCCAAATTTGAAAGAGGGAAATTCCAAAGGCTTTTAGGATTAGCATTAATTACGAGTAATTAATTAGTAAAAGAGGAAAAGTGGGAGAGACTTTTGCCCATCGATGAGGGCTTTTTCATTTATAATTTGTAATTAATCCCAATGTAAAGATTGTTATTTTAAAGCGTTTCCAATATTCAAAAAAGAGGGAACTCATGAGAAAACTCCACGCGAAAAGGAGCACTTTTTGAAGAAGTCGAAGTGCACTTGCGAGGCCAAATAACAAACATTGCTAAGAGTGAGCACCTGCGGGCCAAAGCACTCGAGGTGGCCACCAGAGGACCGTAAAAGGCTGCTCCTCCGGAGGTGGGCGCAAATTGCACTTGTGCGCCCATGGCCAATAGTCCCGGCCTCCCCTCGCGTCCCACAGTCTGCTCACAATCCATATTCTTCTGCCCACGAGAACTCCAATGGCCCATTAATAAAGAGCTTTTTCTGTCTTTTCATTGGACATTTAATGGAGGACTGGCCTTGGAAGGAGGTGAGCAGACGACAAAAAGAGCATTGAAACCCTCGAAGGAGGTCAAAATGACCCCTACATAATATTCTGTTTTCCTCTTTGAAATTATTACTTCAACGATTCCATTAATATATTTATGCTTTTATTATGTAATTTTATTTATATTATTATGTAACAATCAATAATACTTATAAATTGTCCTCATTTCTCTGCTTTTTTACTTTTTCCCACTTTTTCAGTTTTTTTCTCATTTCAGTGTTTTTCTATTTATTTCTCTTTTCATTCCTTTCTGTTCTTTTTCACTTCTACCTTTTATCTCTTCTTTCATTCTTTCCCCCCCTTTCCACTGATTTACCGTTTTCTCTTTTGTCTCTGTTTCCATTTTTTTGTATTTATCCTTTTTGGGAATAAATAGTATTAAACGCAAAAATCTCTTATAGATTTTTGATATTTTAAAGGAAATAGTATTTTCCACCAAGTTACAAAAAAGAAAATGGTGGATTATCTGAGAAAAATGAAAAAATGATAAAAGAGTCACTCAGCGGTCAGAATGAGGTTTCAGTCAGCAAAGGAAAGACAAAAAAGGGTGTGGGAGCAGAGTGGAGATACTATTATAATATAAAACCTACCTCGCGCCCACCAGAAGAGAATTTTGGTCCTTTTCAAGTAGTTTGAAGTGGTCCTTGTGGGACTCATTTCCGAGGAACCTATACGTCGTTTCCAGGTCTCCTGCAACAGATAAAATCAAAAGTTACTCTTTACTCTTCGGTTGACCAACCTTTTTCAAAAGGTTTTTTAATGAGAATCAGGCACGGATTCCCCCGCCCACCCCTTCGTGATCTGCCAATGGGGTTGGAGGGAAGGGGTGCGTCAAGGAGACCAAGAATAAGCATGAATGCTAGTTAGAAACCAAAATGGCCACGAAGGGAGACCGAAAGGACGGCGACCACAGAGGGAGCAAAGGAAGAAAGAAACTGTGTTCCTTTTGCTAATTAAATCAAAAGTTAGAAACCGTTAGCGAAATTTTCAGAAGCGAAATGGTCGGAGTCATTAAGGAAATAAATCACATGCGCCTCCCCCCGGGGCGCCTTGGGGGCGGGGGGCGAGGGGGCGAAGTGGATGACGAATTCTCTTAATTTGTAACTGAAGAAAACCTTTTTAGTTTTAATGAAAGTATAAAAGTGCGGCGGGAGAAATGCAAATTCTGCAAGGGGATGATGTTAACAACTGCGCCACAAGTCCGCATTGGGGAGATACAATTCTCTTCTCTTCAGTGTCTCCTTCTTTTCCTTTTTCCTTTTCCCCACTTTTACTTTTGTTCTTCATTCTCTTTTTGTTTCCCTTTCTATTTTTTCGAGATTTTCTTTTTTCTTTCCTTCTTCTCTTCCTGTCTTTTTCTACTTTTCCCTTCTTCTACTTAACCTTATTCTTTTTTTATTGTTCTTTTACCTACTCTTTTCTTCTTCCCTTCTTCTGCCTTCATTCACCCAACGAATGCACAAACCGCCCTCAGCTATGTTCACTGTAAGTTTAAACGGAACTTCCGAAACAATTTGCCGCATTCCGTAACCCATTTGTAGAACATTTTGTAGTTTTGACTTCCGAGAGTGAGCCGGTCCTTCAACCCGGGCAATTTGTAGTAATTATAAATTGCTCAGCCATTGCTCAGCCATTGCACAGGCCGTCATCTGGTCGACTTCTGAGCGGGAAACCGTTCCCGTCACGCCCTTTATCTCGGGGCGAAAGCTTCGACGAAGGGGGTGCGGGGGGTTGCACGTGTGTAGTAATGATGTGAAAAATAACGAGGTTTAATCCCTGAGAGCGACTGCCGAACGATATTTCACGGAAATGTAATATTTTTAGGATTTGTGTGCTTTCGAAAGCATTGCTTTGGCTTCTCAGGGTTTCCAATGAGAAAACGTGAGGAAATTCAACAAGGGAGGAAAAGGGCGCACGTGGGGTTCCCACTTTATGAAAATGTCACCTTTACCTACTCTAAGATTGAGGAAATACAACAGGAGATTGTATTCTGAGCCATCTATAATTGATCTAAATTATTTTACTGTAAATAAGACACCGCTTTTCGGTATTTACTATAAATTTGTAAAAAATATCTCCACTATGTTCTGATTCTGACTTTATCTGAAAAATACTAAAGTTTCACTCATAAAGGGTGGATTCTTTTGCACCCCTTCGGAATCAGGTACCCAAATAGAAAAATCGGGTCATCAATTCCGAGTCGATCAAAGCGCACATTTAAAAATGGCGGCGGTCTGAGATAAAAATGGGATAACTTATACTCGCGAACGAGGTGATCAATCTTCGGAAATTACAAGAAATCTACGTCGTGATACGATCTGGCGCTATAAAAACCCGCCCAATTTCGATTGCACAACGCATTCACAATAACACAAATAAATGCATTAATTAAAAGGGTATAACTCTTTGACTGAGACGTCACTTTCTTCTGCCGGCGTCGTTTTCCCAAAGAAGCAAAAATATCAACTGATCCACAATTTACTTCCATTTTTTCATCGTCCGAACGTAACGAAACACACCAAATTTCCAGAGTTGAAAACGCGTTGCAAAAAACCGTTGACGAAAGATAAACGGAAATCTTTCCTTATAAGGAGAACAAAGCCTCGTTGCCATGAGAAGTCAGGAGATGACCGCGGCCGGCATTGTTAGCTTGTGGAGCGAGCCTTCATTTAACGATGGGAAACGTTCCTCGCGCCTTTTGGCGTTCCTCACATAATCACAACCCTAAATCAAATCATTTAGGCATGAAAAACCCTTATCGAATTTATCTTAGCGAGGGGAGATGACTAAATTCTGAACTATTCCATCTGTTGTCGTGACCCACGTCAGCGAAAAGTCCGAAGCTGTTGCGGACACAATTAATCTGTAATTAGGGAGAAAAGCCAAAAGTGAAATGCAAAATTGGAATTCTGAGTCAAAACAAGATTCAGTTTGTCAGCAGAAGACCGGCGATGTGAAAAGTAGAGGGTGAAATTACAGGGGAAGAATAAAAAAGGGGTTGATATTATAAGTTTAAATGCACATATTTAGAGTAATATAAATTATTATCACGAGTCATTAAATGAAAAATGGACACTTGTAAATGTACAACAGAAAAAGAGGAGAAAATGAGAAAAAGAAGGGAAAAAGAGAGAAAAAAGGTAAGAAAAGAACAAAGACGCAGTGGCAGAAGAATAAAGATTCTTCAACGGCCGTAAAGGATATTTTACAATGCACGCGAACCGGTATGGAAAAAGCGAAGCCGGCAATAAATTTTTGATGGGCTCTTTTTACAAGTCTTTAAGTTTATCGGTCGATCGGACATTTTATAATTCCGTCCATAAAACGGTGTCGGACAACGTCGAGAGCGAAATCGGGTGCTGGAGAAGGAGAAAAGCCAAATCAGAGATGGAAATTTGTGTTTACTCAAATGTGACTGTTGCTTTGGCCGAGTAACACTTGAGATTTGGCAAAATGTGACTAATAATTTAGTTATATGTACGGTATTATTAATTTGGCCAAATGTGATCGTTAATTTGTTTAAATATTACTTTTAATTTTGCCAAATATGACAACTGGTTTGACCAAATACTAGTTATTTATAAATTTAAATAATTTTGGACAAAAACACGGGATATTGAGCATTTCCTACCCCCAAATGCGCCCAGTGCTGGCTGTTCTTCCCCTTCAACCCCTATTCCCACCACAAAATGCGTGCAAAATCCACCCCTCTCTCAAACGGGTCCCTCAAGGGCTGTAATCTTTCATTTTAATAAAATCCCCCCGCTCATTTTTATTTTAAACCCGTGAGTAATGTTTGAGTGTTTGGGAATTCGGCCCCGAAGCCACCATTCATCCTTTTATCGCGGAAGATGAGTGTTTCCGCTTTTTTAACCGACTCTTTGCCAGTGGCCAACACCGAAGCGGAAGTGCCGCCCTCCGCCATATTTCTTCTGGAGGGCGGTGGGCGCTGTGGGCGCTGTGGGAGCGGTTCCTCCTGCAGCAGAACTCGAGCTTTTCACGCTCATTTAGGGCTTTTAGGGAAAATGAGGGGAGAATTTTGTCTCTTTTCACTTTGTTCTCTCTTTATTCTTGCATTAACTCCTTAATTCTCCATTGTAGTCTTTTCCATTTTTATATCTTTTCATTTCCGCTACATTACCTGACACTCCCGCCTTCTTTTTCTTCTTTTTATCAATTATTTCATCGCGTTCCACAAAAAGTTTACAAACTGTGAATGCTTCGCATTTTTTTAAATGTAATTACGGGGTGCGGAGGTGGTTGAAAAGCACAAACTTTGCGTTGACAAAGATTGATTTTTATCAACAAGTGAGGAACGAGACAGAGGAAGAGACGAAGAGAAAGAAAAACAACAAAGAAACAGAAAGCGAATGACATAAAAGAGAAAGAGAAACTAAGAGATAAGCGCAGAAAAAAACAAAAATACAGACAGAAATAAATGAGAAAAAGAGAGAGAGAGAGTGAGAGGAACAGAAAGCGATATAAAGAAAGGCAGAAACAGAGGTCAAACATAATACAAAAACACAAGTGACAGAAAAAAAGACATAAAGAAAACACAGAGAGACAGAGAGAAATAGACAAACGAGGGAAAAAGAAAGAGAGAAACAGAGAATGAACCTTAGGGAGAAAGAAAGAAAAAGAGGCAGAAAGTGATATAAAAGAAAACAGGAGCAGAGACTAAACTAAAGAGAAAGACAATGAGAGAGAGGAACAGAGGAATAAATTCAAAGAGAGAGAGAGAGAGAGAGAGAGAGAGAAGGGGGCGGCATCCAACACAGTTTCATCATCCATAAACCATTTGTTTAATAAGAGAAGATCAAAGCAATCGACTTCCAAGAAATTTCACACATGTTATGAACAAATGGAAACAGTGCTGTCAATCATCGCGGGCAACAGCAGCACTCGCACCGAAAGAAAATCTCCAGGAATGATCATTCAGAAGGAGATTAAGCAAGTTTCCCGGAAAGTCCAAATAAAAGATATTTCTCCTGTGATTTATCTTTTCGGACTAACGTTGCGGTAAAAAGCTCCAATAGGAAAAGGAAAAAACCAAAATGGAGAGAGAAATGAGGAGAAATGAGCAGCGAAAGAATTTTCATTTGACTTTTGAACTCGATAGAAGAAGAGATCGAAGGGGTGCAGACTAAATAAGAATTCATCCCCATGTTGTGCACTCCCCTCTCGGGGGGTGGAAAGCCCCAAACGAGAAATATGACGTGCGAGATTTGGACGCGTGAAAAATTACTTCCCCTTCCGAATACTGATTGGAGTTCAGTGTAATAAATGTGTTGAGGAGAAAGGAAAGGAGAAAAGGATCACTGGAGGATCACTGAAATGCAGGGAAAGCCCAAACAATGAAGAAGACAAAACAAGCAGTAAAGCAGACGAATTGAAATGAGACTAAATAAATCAGAGTTATGAAAGGAAAACAGTAACCGGTAATTAAAATGTGATATCGGGAACTCATGTTAATATTGTCGGGCCATTATTTATTTGGCAAGCCCAGCCGCCTCGGTTTAATAGCCACCGCCCTTGAGTTTATTCCTGTTCAGGTTGCTGAGCCTGTTCAGGCTGTTCAGGCTGTTCAGGCTGTGTCAGGGTGTTGAGAGAGCCGAAAGCTCCGGGGGCGGACGGCCAAAGAGAGAGACAGTTTGGCTCCGTTGTTTGGCAGTTGGTGGCAACATTTCCTGGTTTGGAGGGGGAGGGGAGGGAAAAGTGATTAAGAGATAATTAACGGCGTGGCGGTGGCACTGCATCAGTCGAAGTGATCACCGCACGTAATCGGACTGTTTTCACGCGTAATTAATCCCGAATATTAAAGTTTATAATTAGAATATCATGTTGGGGAGATTTATTTTGCATGAGGACACTGTCAAATTAGCGTATTATGCTCAACAAACTCTGGATAAGGTTGTCGTTATTGGCATTTCAACAGGTGCATTCGGTTCCCCCGTTGGAATGATCGATTTTTCCTTGCATGGGGAAATGCTCGAGAACTCACTGTCTCTGCGAAAGACGGGGAAAAGTCTTGAAACATCTGACAAAAAAATAAAATAAGAACAAGAGTATAATGAAAAACAAGAAGTGCATTCAAAATTAGAAAAAAGAAAAACAGAAAATAGGCAATAAAACAAAAAATTAACAAAAAACGAAGCAAAAGAAGACAAAAAATGAAAAAAGAGAAAAAGAACTGAGAAGAAAAAGGCAAAAGAACAAAAGAACTAGAGAAATAAAAAAGACAAAAATCAAGAATGTTAACGAAAACAAGAAGAAAAAACAAAAGAGAAATAAGAAGAAAATAAAAAGAAAAAGAACAACCAAAACATTAAGAAATATAGGAAGGAAAATGACAAAAAAATTAAGGAGAAAAAAATGAGGCAACTAATAAGAATAATATGAAAAAACAAAAGACAATAAATTAAAAAAGAGTAGAAAAGAAAGAAACAATTAGAATGAACAAAAAGAAAAGAAGAGGAAGAGAATAAAAAATAACTAAATAAAGATTTATAAGGTTGGCCAACCTGAGGACCACCTCTCGAGAGTGTCCGTCTATGGTTTTCTGTGTGTTCTGTTCGTCACCGTCCTTCCAGGCCCGACGCCATGGCCACGTCGGCCTCACATGTCCGGGTTATGATAATATTCGGTCGGCCAGAAGCCGTTACCTTTGCGCGGTCGGTTAATTCGTTAATTATGGGAGATCGGGACGCGAATTAAACGAGAAAATAATTAATGAGTTGGCAAATGGCTGGCGGGAGAGGTTTTTGTCCGACTTGAAGGACCCCATTCCTGGAAGGGAAAAAAGAGGAAAAAATGAAGGAGAAGGGGCGGAGAGAAAGATGAAAAAGATTAATACAAAGAAGAGGAAAACAAGAAAAAAATAAGAGAATCAATAAGCTCATTACTATAAATAAATGGGCTTAATCTCGCCGGCTGATAAGCCCTGAGGTTTTGCGATAATAACTGTAATTACACCGTCCCTGACTCGTTCCTTCATTTACATTAATTATTAAGACATTAGTAATGAGGTGAGAAGACGGAAAGAAGAGGAAAGAGACGCAAAAACAAATGGCGAAAATCTTGTTCGCATCGGAGGGAAACACTATTTCCTGCGGGTTTCTCCGAATATTAGGGAGATGGCTGCCAGGAAACTGAAGACGTGGAGGGGAAGAAGACCAACGAGGAAACCGCATTCGCTAACCACCGCCTGCCAACCCTTCCGTTCCCGGTTTATGGTTTTGTTTTCATTAACTCTGAGTCGACTCCCTTCGCTGCTTCATATGTGCTCAGGAGCTTTTCTTCGATGAGGGGCAGGGAAATGTTACTTCCAGCAGATCATAGTCCTTCTGGAAATCAGGTATTTAATATAATTAGGTTTTGTCTAACTAAAGGTCTCGTAAAAAAACTAAGAAAAGCAGATAAATGTTGTACATTTCTCTCATACAAAACAAATACTCAACAGACAGAAAAGAAAAAATAAAAAGGAAAAAGACAGGGAAAAAGAAAGAATAAGAAAATAGGAAGAGAAAGAAAAAGAAAAAAAGAATAGATAAAAAGAAATCAGCAAAAATAAAAGTAAAAGAAAAAAAGAAAAAATAAGAAAGCAGGAAAAGAAACAAAAAAGAATAGAAGAGGAAGAAAAAGAGAAGAACAAAAATTTGAAAGTAGAAAAGTAAAAAATAGGGAACATAAATGAAAAAAAAACAGAAAAAGGAAAAAATGGATAAAAACAGTATCATATGAAAAAGAAGAACAGGAAGCAGAAAGTGGACGAGAAGAAAGAAAGAACAAGAAGAATAAAAAAAAGAGAGATAAAGAGAGAGGTTAATTAACACCTAATAGTCATTGGGTTACCTCCTATACCTCCTGATCAGGTGAGGAGGTTTCACACACTTCCATCGCTAACTGACACCGTAGTTAGTGTCTGAGTCCAAGAGCAGCCAGAGTTAGTGAATAACAGTTAGAGCAGATTTATGTCGGCCTCGGAGGCTTCCATTCTATCCGAAGAAGAAATGATAATTGGATAATTAGGATAAAAGCAGGCGAGTGAGTCTCTGCACGGAATTAAGCGCAGGTTTCAATTAATTCGGGATGTTATTATCGGTTGGGAGGTACAACGGCTGCCATTGGGCGTCTCACAATTAACCGAAGACTTCAATTCGCCGCCATTTTTGCAGTGAACTTCTTTTGTAGAAAATCAGAAGAAAGAAGATGTCTCCTGACCTGCCACAAGGCCGGCGATTGTGCTTGTTCACACACACACCACGCGGAAGAGCCGACGACAGTGACAAATGTCTTCGAAGGCGTTCAACTCCTAAATGAGAGAGCGAAAGTGAATCGCGTGGGTGCACCCATAATTCCATCTTCTGACCCAAATTCCTTTGTTTTCCATTGAAAACTCGATCAGATCTTAATTAGAGACAAAAACCGATTAGAATGGGCGTCGCCCCGTCCGCCGCCCCCCGACCGCACTTTTTAATATTTTGGGGAGGGGTGAAGAGGGGGAGGGGAGGGAGATGAAGTCATTACCGGCAAATAAAAATTTTACGATTCGAGTTCATTAATTTCCTCGCTGACAGCGTCTGCCAGGGCGGCCAACCGACAAAAGTTTTTTCTTTATTAAAACATGCAAACCTTCGGACGCTCTCTGAAACTTTCTGATGTTCAGAAGCTTCTTTTCATTCCCCTGAATGGCATTCTTCTTCTAAAAACGAAAATCAGGTGCGTTAGGAGCGCCTTCGAAGAACAATCCTTGACCCAATGTTAAAAATAAATAATGATTCACAGAAGAGATTGTTTGTTTTTCCGATTATCGAAAGCGCCACGGGTTACTATTCATTCCATCGCTCCCCGTGCGGAGTCTTTGTGCTCCTTTCAGATGATGCATCTCCGTTCCGCAAGAGGGCATTGCCGGCGGCATATTGTGTACTTTGGAAGTCCCACAAACGGGACAAAGCACAAAGCTTTTGGGGGAATGAAAGCAACCAAGCAGTGATTCCCTCTTCGACTTCCTTCATCGACTAAGTAACTCTGTTCATTGTATCACTTCGTTCCCCCTATTAAATAATGCATCACTGGTTTTTTTCAAAAATACTAAATTTACTGTTTTAAAATACTGTTAAATTACATACTGTTACTAACATATCACTGAAATAACGTAAGTTACAGTAAATTTCAAACTGTTTTTTTTTGCGATATTCCGATTTTCTCGTTTTCCTGAAAAAACGAACAGAAGAGCAGAACGCAAACATAAAAGCAGGGAAAAAATCAGGGAAAGAAGCAGGGAAAATCCAAAGAAGAGTGCAGGGAAAAAAATAAAAAAGCAGAAGAAAGGGAAAGAAAATAAAAAGCAACCGATTCTTGGTAAGTGCAGACAATTTGTAGAATTGTAATATTACTGTCTGATTTTTTTTTATGTTTTTTAAACTAAAATTTATTTCTCTAAAACAAAATACTGCTTAAATTAGGTTCACCGGTAAAATCTTGGATTTTCACCAAATAAAAGGTAAGTTTTTAATTAGATTTTTAGCAATTTTTAATAAGTTATAAAGTATTTTCAATAAATTCAGATACAACAAATTTACAACAAATTTACAAAAAATAAGAATAAGTAAAATTACCAGTCCGGATTAGGGGGTAGATAAGCCTACCTATTATATGCGAAAATAAAATAAATTAATATAAAATAAATAAATAAACAATACCTTATAGTAAATAAATAAAGAACAAGTTTATAGTGAATAACACCGTATAATAAAGTAATGTATTGTGATGAATTACAAAAAGAAGCTGAGGGCGTCCAACGTGACGTCATCTAAAGCTTTACACACCCCTGCATTGACCGTTGGGCAATTTCCCCCTTTTGAACATCCACTCGATCAATGGCGTCAATGTCACCGCTCCTCCATTTCCTTGGGGTGGTTTTCAAATAAGAAAAAAGCGATCGCCCATTGCACCCCTTCGCGTCCAAATCCCAAACGACGAATCCTTTCTGCTGTTTCCCACCCCATTCCGTCACTTTTTGAATTTGTATTCCCACGTGAGCGCAAAGTGCTAACCGGGAAAGGCTCTTTATAAAATCATTAAAAGTAAATGATTCTTTGGGAGGGTGGATCGCCCCTAATTGGCGACCTTCGAAGAGGGGGAGATTACAGCCCCGTCTGAAAATTCTTAATGAAGTTAAACAAGTCTGTTGAATTCTTTGGAAACAATCAGGGGCGCCGCCCAAATGAATTTTTTTTCACTTGAAAAGAAAAGGAATTACTCAGAAAGCGAAGTGACATTAAAAAGGAAAAAATTTAATCAGCATTTCGTCAATCAGTTTCATCTGTTTCTCCGCTTTTGCCCCGCATTTCCAATCAAAATATTTGAAAATTTCTTTTCTTGGGATTAAGACGAGTAATTTCCTTTATTAATTGAAGGGAATTAATTTCCCCGAGGTTGGCATTCCTTCGTTGTCAACGAAATTTCTTATTCGCAACCCTCCGATGATTTATTAGCGGAGAGATCCGTTCTCAGTTTTGCCAACTGCAGCGAAACCGACAAAAGCGACCGTTAATTGCTTTCGAATTGAAGTTTTTATAAGTCGGGAGGAGAAAAGCTTTTTGCATGAAATTAATTTGATAAAGAAGAAGCGGTAAACAAAACAGTCATTAAATTTTTTTTTATTTCCCCCCCACAAAGAGCGAAACAAAATTAATACCAAAAACTGGCGCCCAACAGAATTTGTTTTTGGCACTCGACCAGACATTTTTCTTGTTTTCCCAGAAAACTTTTCCCGTTATTTCACAAGAAATCGTCTTGTGCGATTGCTGCAGGTGAGAACTTTATTCTATTCTGTGAGGAGACATTTTGTCTGTTGTACCTGAACGGTTCCTCGCGAAATGAGAAAAAGAAAACGTCGAGATTTGAGATTATTTCAACTGTCATCTGAAAAAGGGAAAAAATGGAAGCCGGTTGAATTATTTTCTTAATAATTACGCGAAGCCTTCGAGAAGCGAAACGTGAGCGGGGGTTGGGGGTTGGGGTTGTAATCTGATTTGAGATTTAGCATTTGTGTAATTTAGGGTAAAAATAAATATTTTTTTAATGGAATTTTACTTTTCTTTATTTCGTTTGGAAATTTTAATTTTGAAAACCTTTCAGCCGTTTTCTTTCCTGTCGGATTCACCGAATGGCTTCGGGGGCTGAGCTCGGCTCTCAACCCCATTTATAGAGGGTTGGCACCCTCGCCCGGGTGAGGGGCGCTTTGTAAATGTGGCCTTTGTCCAACCGAAACGGATATTTGCCCGAATAGATAATTGTATTTGTTCAAACAAATGTGAGATTTGGGTGCGAATTCAAAGTCGTATTTGATCGAATCGAAGGTTGTATTTCAATAAAAAAACGTTGTATTTGGCCAAACACGTTCTAAGCTGTATTAGGTTGTTGTATTAGTGTCAAATCGTCCTTTTGTATTCTCACTCGTACTCCAACTGCGATTTTCCTTTTCCAATCGAATTGAACGCAGTGCTTTTTCGAACAGGCCAAATGGTCGAAAGCGAAAGAGGCCAATCAGAGAGCCAAAATATGAGGTCAAAAGAGAAAAGGCTTTGACTAAAGCGAAAAGCCCGGCCGAGATTTCCATTGAGCCAAAGGAAAGACTTAAATTCAGAAACAAATTCGAAGAATCCCACGGAGTTTGGTAATGAGTTTAAAATTAGATTAAAATAGATTACAACAGCGAAAGAAACCAAAAACTTTGAGCTTTCTTAATGAAACGCTTTCCTTTGGATAATAACCAAGACTTAAGTCACCCCCGGGGGGAGGGGAGGGGAGGGGGAGGACCCAGAAGACAACTCTTTCGCGCTCACCCCTTCGCTCACCCCCTGAGCAGAATGTGGGCCAACCGGAAGTGGAATGAAAGCATTACGATGCGTCGCGATGGGGATGCCATTTCCGGTGGGGGAGGGAGGGCTTTCGTGCAACAGTTAGGGGTGGTTTCGGGTTTATTTTTGAGAGTGAGTCAGTTGTTCCCGCAACGACAGCGAAGCAGTTCTTTCGAAGCGATGACCAAACAAACAACAACGAAGTGAGTCATGTGCGAAATGTGCAACGTATCGATCGCCCACAGCAATAATTTATCTCTTTGCGGAATTTCACGAAGTTACTTTCGATATTCTCACGTGTTGGCAACGTTTTCCTAATAGTAATTATAGAAGGCGGTGAGGCCATTTCTCTATCGCTGTTGGAAGAATTTTCAACTTTGCTGCTTTCAAAAAAAGAAAACATTTATTTACTGTTTATTTAATTATATTTTCCTTGTATTTGTTTATTTATCTGTAAATATTTATTTTTTGTCTGCTTTATAAATAAATTATATATAATTTGTTCCTTTCGTTCAGTCTAAAATATAACCACAAACATATTTTAAATATGTCTAACAAATACTTATTTATTATTACTTATATTTTGCTATTATTTCTTTTATATATTATAAATATAAGAATAATATTCTCCCCTTTACAAAAAAACTGTAAATTTGTAAAAACCAGTAAAAATGAGAAACTAATAAATATATTATAACTAAATGAAAGTTTTTTAGACATAAAATAAATAAATTATTAAAAATAAATAACAATCAATAATAAAAATAATAAGTAATAATCAATAATTGTCCATTTTGCTGGAAGACATTGGAGGATAATATAAAATAAACACACAATAGTAAATAAATAAAATAATAATTATATAATAAATAAATAATATAGGTCTTAATAATATTAAAAGAAAATAACAAAAATTAAGACTTCGAAAAGGAAAGTTTTATAGCAATTTAAGAGGAGAAAGAAGTTGACACAATATTGGTTATCAAGTTCATCCCTCGGAGGAGCGAAGGGATGAACTCAAGGCATCCCTTTCTTCTTGGGCTCTGGCCAAGAAAAGGGAAAGAAAGGAAAATTACTTCCGCAGGACCCGCTCTAAAAAGGCTGCGCGAAGGCACTTGGCAAAACAACTCCAATGAACCCTTTTCTTGTTCCCAACATCTTCCCATAATTAAAACCGACTTTTCCCCTTTTCTTCCTCCTCTCTGGATGGAAACCCCCCGCCCAGCCCAAGGCCAGCATTTAGGACTTTCAGAAAGACCAATCGCTGCCATCGCGATCGGCCATCAAGGCCAAGGTGTGGCCTATGGCCGATTTGTCCTTTTCCCCTCCGAGGAATGTCATGTCATCGCCGACAGGGAAACGGGGAGCAACAGGGTTTCCCTCCAGGCACCACACCCTTTCTGTGCTGACTTCTCGTCAGCGACAGCGCCAACGCAAAGTCGCACGCTAACCCCGAAATCGTTCATTTTTATGCGGAACCTCCGCCATTAATCATTCTCCCGATTTGAGTCCACACCGAGTGGATGATTAATGTCCGCCAAAGAATCACGCGAAATGCAATGCAATAATTTACTCCGTTAATTAGATTCAACTCTTTATTAGCCAAATCCTTTTTTGCCTTTTATTAGCATCATTTTCCAACCGGGAAGGGCTGAAAGTGAACCAGAGTGTCCCGTCTCGGGATGAGGACAACTCGGAGGGAAAGGGAAAGAGAAAGATGAGAGAGTAAATACGTGCGGAAGATTGATTGGGAAGGCCGAGCGGTGGCCATTTGCTTTTTTCATTTGCGACTGTGACATGACAGAGGCACGATTTCATTTGAGTTACCAAGGATGCGGTGCCTGGTGCTCCTTCCGATCACTCCCTTTCGCGGCATTTATTATTAGGGGGGGTGGGGGGAAGTGGGGGAAGTGGGGGGAGGCTCAATTTATTCCTCGGGCGAACTGCCAACGAGACGGCCAGGGAGTGGAACATCAATTGCCTTTGGGGTCATCACTACCTGGAAAAACAAGCTTTTCTTGGACAAGGATTCTCAGTTTTCGCAGCAATCGACTGTCAGAATGTGTTTTCATCTCACGGGGAAAAGCGACAGGTTGAGCGAAAGAGGAAAATCACCCCTCTCAGGGGGTAAATCGATTTCATTCCTACAGTACCGCTCAAAAGTATTTCGACAATACGAAAATTTTCCTTTTCCACCCGTAAGAGTTACATACAAAGTGAAACTTCATTAAAATACTTTAATATAAAACTATTCAAATATTTAAAAAAAAACAATAAAAAGTAGAAAATATACAAAAATACAAATACAAAAAATACGTAAATATATAAAAATAGTACAATAATAATTCAAATTCAATAAAGTATAAATATAATAAATATGAAGTTAAAAAAATACTGTAAATAAAAAAATAATAAACAGAAGACTAAGAAGAATAATATGTTTTGAATATTTTGTTATTTTAATACAGCAAATATATTTTTAGTAGTACTGATAACTACTGATACTACTATTGATAACTATAATAAAATCTTATAGTCAAATAATTAACTAAAAAACTATTAAACTTTGCATTGTCAAAACACTTTTAAACGTTACTGTATATTTTAAATATGCTTAAAATAATTTTTAAATACTATAATATTAATACTTTCTAAAAAAACTATACATTAGTCACTGCAAACGTATAATTGTAAATTGTGTTAATATATGTTCTCTCCCACTGAGATAAATATGAGAGGAAAAGAGAATAAACATTATATTAATTACGAGTAATCTTATTATATCGCAATTAATTAATTACAGTGGTAAGTAATAATTGAATAAAGTCTTGTTAGTGACGCTGAACTTGACCTTTAAAGCAAAGATAAATAAAGATTAAAGTCTGAACAAAACTGTCATTTGAGAGGAGAGGGAGGGTCCAAGGAAAACGTTTTCATAAAAATCAAATCGGTTGCACGCTCAGTTACGATTCGATTGCCAACTGACATTAGTCACGATCCGCTCGAAGACATTCGCTTACAGGAAATGGAGGGCAATTAGAGGGAGGGGCCACCCTGCACGGGGGCCACTCTGTGGGGGGGAGGCAGCGACGCCGCCAAAAAGGACAAAACCGCCATCGTAAAACTCCTTTTTTCCATTTTAACACCGCTAAAGCCGTCCAATAATAAAACCCGTATTATTTCTCAATATTATTCAAAAAAAAAAAAAAACGTTATCATATAAAAAATGATTAGGCTGAATTCTTGGAACGCGAAGAATCGTTGCGTAACACAGAGCAAGAAAGCATAAAAACAAAATTGCTATTCCATGCGCAACCGTTTATGTGAGTGACTGCGGGAGGCGCACTCTGTGGTCTGAAAGTGTCCACCGGAAGGGAGTTTCCTCAGAGGTCAGAGGTCACTCATTCCACTGGTCGGCCAATGCAGGGACGCAATAGCAGGTGCGAAACTGTTTCTCGTCTAAGCTCTCTTGAGCGTTTATTTTTAGGAGCAGACGCCCAAGGCCAAACAGTTTGGCCTCGTTCATTTTCTCGGAATATTCAACTCTATTTATAAATCGTTTTAATGGACGTCCATCTGGCAAAAGCTTCCGAGAAAGGAGGCCGTCTTGAGGAGCAACCGCGCCCCTCGAGGGGGTGAAAGGTGTTGGCGATAAAAGTAACCCTCGTTTCACCCCCTTGTAGGTTAAATTAGGCGAGATATTGCACTATTTTGGGAGAAAGCAGCTGGACACTTGAGGGGGAGGAAAGATTAAGGGCTCGGGGGAGGAAGCAGTGAAGAGCCGGCACACGTCTGCCAACTTTCCGAAGTGGCCATAGAGTCTGCGAGCTTTCGCGAACTACAATAAAATGTGAGTCATTTTTAATCGAAGCTTTCTCCTATTGACAAAACAACTCCGAGTGAATTTCTTCTCTAACGAAAAGCGATTTCCTGATATTTCTTTCTTAATTTCCTGCTGCTGCTGCCTTTTTTATTTTTCTCAGAAACAAAATGAGATTAGAGTTTGGGAAAGAAGAGGAGAAAGCTTCGGAGCAACCCTCATCACTCCGTATTCACCCGAGAGTGATTGATTAGAGCTTAATTCGAAAAGAATTGCCGCAACCAATTCAATTAACCTCATTCCAAATAGTAATTAGTTCAAATAAATCCACACAGTATTTTAAATCGAATTTTTTCCCTCATAAAACCGTTTTTACAATATTTTATTTAACTTTGAAATTTTGTGGGTTTGGTTGTTTGTCCGCACAGAACTTGAAAATTAAGAAGACGAATCAAATAAGGAGCGGTCCTTAAGAACAGCAGTCATTTTATGATAAAAGTTTGTTGGCCAATCACATTCTAAGAAGATTAAGTTAAGAATGTATAATCTTATATAATTAAAATCTTTTTACATTACAAATCCCCGGGGTCGGAATGAATGTGACGTCACAATATTTTGGCGATAATTGTTTTTTTTTATAATTATAATTGCAGGTTAGCTTTTTAGTCTTGTATAACTCATCACTAAAAAGTTAAAAAATAAATAAAAGTAAAAAGGTTTTTAAATTACAATCTTTTACATTAAAAACGCACTAAAAACTACAAATTGATAAAAAGTGTGTGCACACATTCATTCCTGCCTATTGTTGGTATACATTAATCTATACTGTATATATAAAACTGATTTTATTTAAATAAAATATGCGTGAGTGTATTAAATATACAAATCACAACAGAGTGTGTTATACAGAGTTAAAACACTCGGCCATCTTTTATTAATATTTAAATAAAGTATTTTTTATATATTAGTATATATTGATGTATACCATCGAAAGAGGAATGAATGCGCTTATTATTTTTTACATCATAGTTCATTTTTAACGTATAAAGATTGTAAGTAAAATTTATATTTCGTAACAAGTCTAAATTCGGATTGTGGGGTGAAGTGACATTTTGCATCGAAGAGAACGCAAAGAAAATTAATTTAAGAGGGCAACAGAAAGTCGTTGGGTGGCCCAGAGGTTATATTTAACTCTCCTCTCACACAATCGCTCTCTTTTCGATTCATCGGACACGTTTCCGTCTTTGTTCGTGCTTTTGTAGAAAAGCACAAAAGAACGGGTGGTGCTGTCCTACCTGGCATTTTGACACCGACTGGAGAGAATGGCCGAAATAACTCACCTGAAAGAGAAGAGAATTATTATAAGACTGAGTCGTAAGGGTAAGAAACCCCCCCCCCCCCCGCCACCCTTATCTTTTTTACAAGCGGAGATAAACAAAAAAATGAAAAATTTCTCTCAAACTGTCACACACATATTAAATTCGGGACAGACTAATATACTTTTAACGTCGGCGGCGGCCATTTTTTTCCGTTATTAAGCACAACGGTCGACGGAAGGAAAATTAGAGGAAACCGCAAAAGGGATTTCGTTTGCGGGGAAATATCATTTAAGGTTCGGGCGGAGGGCTGTCAGCGACGCAGGAGCTTGACGTCAGCAGTGTGCGTGAGGGTGCAGCAACGCGGAGAGGCAACAGCAGGGAATTCCCTCAAGTGAGGCCGACATTCACCCCCTTCACCCCTTTCTGCTCTTTTTTAATTTGCAATTTCGCACGGCCTTTCTTTGCTTTTCCAACTTCGGCCGTTTCCTCTTCGCTCCTCATTTCCTTCTCTATATGTCTTCATAACTTCTTCGCACAAAGTTTTGCTTCATCTATTTTCATCATTTTTATATTTTTCTTTCTTTCTTTCCCTATTTTTATCTTTTTCATTGTTTTTCATTATTTTTCTTCTACACACATTTCTTTTCTATTTCTCCCTTTTTTTTAATTTGAATTCTTCTTCGTCTTTCTTCATATCTTCGTTTTTTCTTTTAAAGATATCTTTTTTCCTCCCTTCATTATTTTTTTCTTCATCTTTTTTTATCTTCTTCATTTTTTGCACTAAATATATTCTAATTTTTTTCTCTCGTTCATCTTTCATTTTTTTGTGCACATTTCCTTTTCATCTCTTCGTTTACGTCTCTCTTCGTCATTTTTACTCGTTCAGCTCTTTTCTTTCCGTATATTTCTTCTTCTAAGCATGTCTTCATTTTTTTTGCATTAATTTTTTCACATTATTTGTTTCTGTATATCACTTCTCTGTATACGTATTTTTCTTTCATCTTTTGTTTATGTTCCAATATTTCATTCATTTTTCTTCTTTGTTTTTTTTGGCATATTTCTTTATATATTTTTTCATCAGTTTCTTCAAACCAATCACTGCTCTTCACAATTTGTACTCCTCCGATGATTTTTACGTCTCTCCTCCAAAACCAGCTAAGTGGCATTTCCCTCAGAAGACGCAAAAGTGTACCGAATGAGGAGGAGTAATAACCACTTAAAGTTTGATCAACAGCTCATTAAAATGCGTTCGTCCCCCGCCCTGAAGTTTTCTTCTCCAGTCGCAGTCACGAAGGGTCGGCCATCTTCTTGGCAGAGTGCCCCGGGCGGATTCAGGTATCGGAGGCGAGTCGGGCTCTCCTCTTCCACATAAATCTCGGGAATGGCCGTAATTCTGTGGTCGGGCGGGTCCTCCTCCCGGAAGATCGCCTCCAAACAACCAAGAAAGGATCGCGCAACGTGAAATAATTAAAACCCGCGCGGATTCCGATGGCGGGCAAAAGTGAATCACAATGCGGACAATGTCGGGCGTTGTGCTTCGGATTTCACCCAATTAATTCTTTTGCGTGAAACCGAAACAAAGCAATTTCCTCCCTGTCAGAGGTCATTGCTGTAGGTTAGGGCAATTTCGTGGAATTTCACACTTTCACTGTTTTTCCCCGATTACGCCATTCCTTCGCTCAAGGCCAAGGAGGAATTAGGTTGTCTTTTATAACAGTCTGCAGACGGGACAGTTGGAGGACTGACAGGTGGGCGAGGGTGTACAAAAGATAAAAGAAACTCATTTGCTACAGGAAAGCAAATCCTCACGAAGAGGCGTTTTGTAATTAGTTATTTGAAAAAGGGGCGTAGGAATTGGGGCACCGTTGGCAGACTGTGTTCGGGTCTGCAACAGTGCTGCCAACTGTCAATTCCAATAGTCCACCGGCGATTGCGTGACACCCGACGATTCGCTAATTAATACACTGCATCAGATGTGAGTGTTCGGTCGAAGAAAAAAACAATAAAACAATGCCTTTTTATTAGTTATTCACCTCCGGGCAATTGGCTAATTGTAATGCTTTTGTAAGGTCCGAACATTGGGGAGTCGCATAACAAGCGACGTTCCCTCCCCGCCCAGATAATTCAAATGATAAGGGTTTAACTCCGTTTACACAATGTGAGTCCCACTCGACACGTGAAACTAAAATAAACTATCGCTTTTTATTTGTCGGATGCCATGGAGGCACATACCGCGCTCATTATTAATACTTTAATGGAATTTCAACACGATTCGAATTCTAAAGTGATCCGGCGAATGATTTCACCCTCCGAATTTTCCTCCCCTTTTGTTTGCTCAGCGGAGGACTCAGAAGAAAATACAGTTGCAGAAGCGGTTCTTGAACCCATGTGTGGCTCTTATGGATTTCCCTCCGACAATAAAAGATTGGGGATTAGCATTAATATAACGAACTTCTGGGGAAAATACACTATTGGCAATTACAATCCGAGATAAAAGCTTAATTCATTGTATTTAAATATTTTAACACAACCTTTTTTGTTTCGCCCTTGTGGGACTCCCATCATTTAACATTTAATACTCTCTCATTTTACAACTACAATTTTCATTTCTTTTCGTGGTTCACTTTGTTTCTGTTTTTCTTTTCATCTCAAATTGGTGCTGTTGCTTACTTCTTCTCAGCTGTTGAAATCTTTCTTCTTCTTCACCTGATTGAATCAGTTTCTCTTATTTTTACTGTCTTCGAACATATTTTTTATTTTTATTTTATTTAAACTATTTTAATTATTTATTTATATATTATATAATTATTTGTGATGGGTGTAAGTTTGATACGCAGATAGTAGAAAGGTGTTAGTGTTATTAAGGAGTTAGTGAAGAGAGATATAAATAAAATAATCAAAGTCAGATTAATCTATCGATAAAGAAAAATCTGTGGTTTCCATATCTGTTTAATTATAAAAAGATAAAACAGCTGACCTCATTAACGGAAGCAAAATAAGCATTATAACAATTAATACTAAATTAATAATTTACAATAATTAACAATTTAATAATAAACAATTTTAAATTATAAATTTAACTTAATTTAATTCGGAGCTTTGAAATTTAGCAATTTTTTTTAGAAAATATACAAATTTTTAATTGTTATTATCTGATTTCAGCCCACACCAGTTTTCTTCTGTTGTTTATACGTGCAGAAGAAAACTTTTAGCTGAAGAAGGGGTAAAATTATAGAAAATGTGCAGAAAAAGCTTTCGAAAACAAAAGTGGCACAATTAGAAGAGACATAAATGAGTTTCATATCCGATAACCGAAAAAGGGAAGTGTTGAAGTCCTGAAAAAGGGGTGAAGTGTTTCTAATGAACTTTTGGAGGACAGTTATCGATCATGTGAACGTTTTCCCGAGAGATTGATCTTTTCGGTTCCGGTCTGCCGGAGATATTGACCGCTCGTGAGCGCAGGTCACATTTTTAACACATTTTATTCTGTCAACATGAAAATGAACACCCGGAAACCTTGAAAGGAAGAGGAAACCCTCCAAAGTGGAGACAACTCTTTGGGGGTTTATCAGAGAAACGACAGAAATCCATCGTTTTTCCTCCCTTAAGTTCTCGAATTATTAGGAGAACTTTTTTGAAAAATTCCCGGCACGAAACTTCAACTTTGCATTTATATTATTAAGTTCCGGGAAATTAAGTCGTGTTCGATCTTTATGTGTTTTTCATTTCTCTCTTTTCACCTGTTTTCACCGCCTCCGTCTCTTTTTAATCTTCTTTTTCCCCTCATTGTTCTCATCGTGATGAAATTACCTGAGAGCTTTTATTTAAGACGCCCTCGAGTGTTTCTCGATTATTAACTGAGGAGACGACTCCCCGAAAAAGAAGCGGTGATACAAAACGAAACGAAAGTTGTTTGTCGGATGAAGAGATGAAAAAAACCACAGGAAGAAGATCGCTTTGAGAGAGGAAAAGGAAAAGAAAAGAAGTTAGATTGAATGCTTAATTAAGACAGAAAAATGTGAAAGTAAAGGCGGGTAGTGCCAAAACGAAATCAGGGTTTCTTAATTAAAAGCTTTAAGAAGTTTCTCTGATTGTAACAGAAGAAAAGGGAAAAGAAGGAAAAGAAAATATTTCAAACTATTTCAGTGAAAGAAAGCTCTGCCTAATTGAATAAACTGGTGAGAGGTTTCTTCGGGGAAGAGGGTGAATTAGGGGAAGACTTGGAACCATTTGCTGCGGGTGGCGAAACCCCTTTCCTTTCTGTCGCCACTTCCAAACGGCGACAAACACTCGAAAGCTTTTAAATGAGTACTCATCGACGCTACGGAGGGACAGTAAACTTTGTTTGCTTAAATGACGCAGATGGAACCGTTTCATTCAGCATTTAAAGGAAAGGTTCCTTCAGAATAAAAGGAAATAATATCCACCCTCTCCCCATCTTCTCTATGTAAATTCACATATTAAACGCACACTTTTTCAATATATATTAAAACCTGACGGAGGGCTTATTTGATATGTCGAGAAGGCGGTGGGGAACCATTTCCCTTTTATCTGCATTTATAATGTCGAGTCATAAATAACTTCTCTTTGTTTTTGTTTATTTATTTACATAACTCCGAAATATTTGGCCTTTTTGTTGTTCTTATAATATTAGGTTGAAACTCTTTTTAGTTTTTCACCATTTACAGATTAAATACGTCTAACAGCGAATTATAAGGAAACATATGGATAGGCTAAGCTAAACATGTGCGGAATTGGTAATCAAATCGAGGATTTCTTTCGTAACGGTTTTCGCCATCTTGGATTGACCGTTTCCTTCAAATAGAAGAAACACGTGAATTATCCGGTGTCTGTGACAGGGGGTTGCGATGGTGGGGGGTGACAGCACCCCCGTTGCTGATTCAACACAACCGTTATGTAATTAGCTTTGTTTGCAGATTTTCAATTAACGGAGTTTGGAGTGAAAAAGAAAATAGTTGATTGCTATGGGGGAAGAAAGCGAAACAAGTCGGGGATGCACGAGCGGGGAGGCACCCCCATTCCTCCCCCTGAGCCACCCCTCTCCTCTCAGCTTTCTTTGTTCCGAAGCGAAAAGGTGAGCAGTTCAAACTGAAACTTCATTTAAAGTCTAAAGTGCGATTTGATGTTGCAAAATTGCTTGATGACCAACTTCCTGAAAGTTACCCCGTTTCCACCCCCGCCCCCGCCCCCCAACCCTTCTTTTCTTGAGTTCTTCAGCATGTTAATTCTGTTTTCTCATATCTTTTTCTCCGTGCTCCAGTCGATCGCTTGTCTTCCTTTTCTTTGAGTTTCACAAACAAAATGGCGGAAGATGGTTAAGTCACATTATCTTTTATTGGGATTTGGCCGAAGGGGTGGAAGGTACAAACAAAAAGTCAACCCCCACGTTACGTTTGGCTGAACCGGAAGTAATATTTGGTCAAATTATAAGTGACATTTGGACAAATCGCCTTATATTTTATTGGCAAAACTCAAAGTTCAATTGAGCCAAATAAAAATTGTTATTTTCTCACGACAAAAATTTGTTTTCTGGCCTAATTGGAAGTTTTGATTAATCAAACCAGAAGATACATTTATTCAAATTGAATGTTGAATTTCTGCTAATTAAAAATGACATTTGGCCAAACTATAACGGGATTTTTGGAGAAATTTTCCGGGTTTTCCATCTCTTTCTCTCTCATTCATATAAAACGCAGCAAAAGAAACAAAAATGGCGCCGGAGTATATTCAATGAAATTTCTCCCGTCGGTGCCATTTTCTTTCGTCCGGTCCCCAATTATTTTTTATGTCTCCGTCTCCTTCCCACATGAACATAATCTCGAAACTCGTCCAAATCAATTCGATGCCGAATCCGCTGCCATTTTTGTCCGAATCCTCCGTTTATTTCTTTTTTTCTCAGCGTGAAAAATTACACAGCTTTTTTCACACCATTAAATTTTAATTTAAACTTAACCGCCGAATGAATATTCATTGAGTCTCCTCTCTCGAGTCCTTACATTATTTATGGCGCAATCATTGTTTAATCTTCCAAAAGCAACACTTTTTTAAGAAATGGCGCTCCCCATCTTTTCCTTTTTCCGAAACGCTTTTGATCGCTTTTCGCATTTCAAATTTTCATTTTCCGCTTCGCCACCTCACAAATTCAAATTTAAACATTTTTAAAATTTAATTCGACTTGACGGAACCTTAAACCTTTGACCTCTGGCTCTGCGCCCGCAGAACTCGCCCGTCAGCTCTCCTGTCGTTTATTAATAAATTACTCCTTTGATTGGGTCCAAATGGCCTCGGAGGCCCTCGAGGGGCGAATGTTTTCGCTCTTCTGTGCTGTCCTCGTAAATTAAATAAACATTAGCCCTCACAATGCTGAGGGTGATTTTCCATTCGGAAGAAATTCGGTGGGTGACCTCAACGGCGACGAGGAAACATTCTTAAGCACTATTTATCCATATAGATAAAAAATGCTTTTACTTATAAGGAAAAACAATCCCATTCAGTTTATTTCAGCGATCAATCACAACTCGGGGGGATTCGAGTGTGCCCTTTACATGTCCAAATCAATGACCCACTTTTGTTCAACCCCAAAACCGGTCACGAACCCGCCGACATATAATTAAAATGGAGTCCCAAGGTGCAGTTGTGCCTGTCTTCCGCCTGTTGCCACTTCCTGCCACGACAACCGGTTCGTGAAGTCTTCGTCTGCTCCTCGAGGAAAACAATAAATTGAGAAAGTGGATAAACAGATATTGTTATGATAAAACCGGGGGGACCGGGAAATCTCCGCGGGAAAAAAGTCAGCAATGCAAACAAATAATGGGATTCCCTCAAAGCGATCGCCTGCGACGACTCTCGTTCCAGAAAATTTTATTTCAAATCATAAAACTCAAAATATCAACTTTCCTGCCGCAAGGAAATCGAACTTCGGTAAATAAAATTTGATCTTGTTTTTATTTATTCAAACACTCCGAGACCGCTTTTCTCCCTTTGACTTTTCCGAAGAATCACAAAATGGCTCCCGTCTTTCTTCTGCCACGATTCGTTAATTCGAACCCCAATGTCTCGCTTTTGTAAGAGTTTCAGGATTAAATTTCACCCAATTATTTTATGTTGTTTTTTTAATTAATCGATTTAATTAATTTCTAAAAAATATGTAACTTAAATATTTACAATAGCGCTTAAAAGTATTTTGACAATACAAAATTTTACGTTTTCCACCCTTAAAAGTTACTTACACAGTTATACTTCATTAAAAATGCTTTACAATACTTATAAATATAATATACAATTAAATAATAGAAGAAACAAAGAGTTATCTTTAAAAGTAACAGTAGAATTATTAAATTATAGTATAGTGTAGAATAGTAATTGCAGTATAGTATAATATATAACTATTGTATTAAAATTATAGAATTATAGTGTGAGTATTAAAGAAAAAGCAGAAGACTAAGATGAATGTTGTGTTTTGTATATTTTGTTATCTTAATACAATAAATACACTATTAATAGTATTGATAACTAAATAATATAATAATGAAATCTTAAAGTAAAGTAATTAACTAAGAAACTATTAAATTTTGTATTGTCAAAAAACTGTAACTATTCCGTTTAAAAATTAGAATCGCTGCTCAAAAAAGTAATTTGAATCATTTTCAACTGTGTTTTATGTTTATCTTGCGAGAGCGAAATTTCACCCCTAACGTGATTTCTTTAGGGGGTTGAAAAAAATTTTTCCACGTTGGGAAACCGGTTGGGTCAACTTTTCCGCAATTCAATTTGCATATTCAATGCGAAAGGGCCAACGGCGACTGCTTACAAAATATGTGGACGCATTTTCGAATGAAATACTGTATTTGGCCGCACAAAGGCAAACTGAGATTTGTCGCGAAGGGAACAAAAGTCCGCGGGGGGCGACTCGTCGACCCAAATAGGGGTGAATTACCCGTTTTTAAAGTGCTTCCATTGAAATATTTGGGGAGGTGATTACTGCAGAGACCTCCACAGAAAAAACAGAAACAATAAAATAATAAGAGCGTAACGAGGAGCGAACAGGGCGCAAGATTTGACGCGTATCGCGTTACGGTTCCATTTGCATTTTGTCTCCGTATCCGCGTATCGAAGACATCCCACCCTAATCAACTAAGCGTGAGCGCCATTATTTAATGCCATCTTATTTAAATTTTAAAACAAGCAAATAAAATACGGGGGCTAGAAAGGACAGCGAGCGCGATTGAAGAGGGTAGATTACACGAAAGGGTTGGCTAACTCGATATTACCGTTTCTATTTATCCCTGCGAGTGCGGCATCATAGGAAGACCTTCGGTCCACTCCTAAACCCCTTTAATCTCCGCATAATGCGACGGGGGATGCCACCCCGCTTTTGTCACCCTAATGTGCGTCAAATGTTGTTTTTTTCTCTCATTTCGGACCATTGTCCACGGGACAACTGTGGAAATTGCTCACAAAATTAACCCTTGCACGAAGGCCTCCCTCATCCACTGCGGGACAGAATCTTCTTCCTCCTCCAATTAATGCTTTCTCGAAATTATAATTATTGTTCTGTCCATCGCGAAGGAAAAACAAACAGCAGTATTTGGGTATATGCGTGCCATAGTCGGCAGCATCTGCTGAGCACGTGCGCGTTTCGTTTACTAACGCTCGCGTACTTCGGTCGTTCGACCACTAAATAAACACAATTCGTGTGCAAACACAAACATTTTTTATTTGTGTCCATTGATACCTCCAAGACCTCCGACATTCTGCAGGAAAGCAGTCAACTTTTCATCTCTTCGACCAATTAAATCATATTAATTACATAAGTAAAACCTTAATTCATTCATAACGTTTTATTAATTTAAAATATAATTAAATTCATAATTAATTAAGTAAATTCTGAATCGTAACTCTCATTCATTTATTACAATTACCGTCCTCTAATGCTCTTTTCCAATCAGCACTAAATCCAGAATGTCCTCTTCTTGTTCGCTTCCTTCCGGTCAAAATGCAGGAGACATCCGCCCTTCGCTTAATTATTCCCCTGCAGCCGTCAGCAACCGTCTTCTGCTGAAGCCTCGCGGAAGCCCTTCCAGTTTAATTAGATTACGCGGGATTCCGCACTGTTACGGATGCGGACGGATGGAAGCACATCGATGCGACATGGGCGAACAGTTGGGGGACACGTGTGGGGGCACGTGAGCACGTGCGCCGGCACTGCGGCTCATAATTTGAGCTCGTGGATCTCTGATTCCCATTAGAACCGCCCTTCGCCGGCTATTTATCGATTTCCCGTTTCTTTTTTCGAATTGGAGCTCAAAATAGAAGTTTTTTCAAAAGGCAGGAGCGGATCCAAGGCAAAGACAAGGCAAAGACTCGGAGGAGGGAGAACCCGTGATAAATTATTGATTTCCCTTTTAAATGGCGACTACAAAAATTACTCCATCATAAATTAATGGAAGACGGTAATTATAAGATGTTAGTTTTAATTTGAAATTGAATTTTTAATTTATTTGGCAGAAAGTGGGAAAATGATGCGCCCACTTTTTCGCTGATGCTTTGTTTGGGAGATGCGATGGCGGACCAATGGACCACTAAACTGGTAATTTTACAGTGCCTTTTTTAATTATACTAATTTAAATATTGTAACTAGTAATTATTATTTTAAGAAAAAAGTATTTAAATCATAATTATTACAAATTTCTCGTATTTATTTATATGCATTTTTTTAAGTTTTATATAAAACCATTAAAATAAGTATTTATACAGTTTTGGATAACCTGTGTTCAGTTATATTAAATATTTATATCATTTTATAATATAAAAACCGAAGTTATTTTTTTATTTATTGATTTATAATTAGTGATTTATGAATATTATTTATTGATGTATACATCACCAAAAAATAGGTATCGCTTAAATTATACATGCAATTCCTTTGCTTAATTAGTTGCAATTAATTATATCAAAAATGATACAGAAATATGTAATTATTATAAATAAAAAGAACTAATGGAAAACCTATAAATAAGTATAAATAAAAGCAAACTTAAATAAAATAATAAAATAAAAAGCAGTAAACCCAAACGTCAATAAAAAAACTAACGGTCATATTTTTATAATTTACGCTATTTAAAGATAGAAATCTTCAAAGAATATAAAAAATATATGCAAAAAAGAACTTTGTGCAGTAAAAAATAAAATTTGAGGCACAAAAATTGCAGCAAAAAACCTAAAAGAGGAAATTTAAAAACAATACAATCAGAAGCAAATCCAACAGAAGAAAATACAGAAAAGTTAATTTAAAAAAGATGGCCGTTCGGCAATAAACAGTGACCTACAAATTGTGCAAAACTCAATAACTGCTAATTAACAGCAGAACTAATGCATCGAAGACAGAGTAATAAAGATAAAACATTATTGTGGAAACTCTGTTGGCAGAGTTTCCTTCGCTGTTGCCCCGGCCTACAGTGCGACTGCACTGTGCCAACAGCATTGCTGCAGGGAAAACAGCGGGAGGGGAAATCCTGCACAATACGGATGAAACCATAATAATTTTCATCATGTGTAATTACGAAACCTAGGGGTTTCTTGAGCGGGCTTTCATAATTTGTGAAGACACCATTGTGTGTCAGGGGTTGATGGCGGTTGGAAAAAATCTTTTATTCCACCCCTTGCGATCCCCCGCTGAGCATTGGTTTTGCAAAGCCAAATATAATCAGTTTCATTATCTGAACGGCCATTAGGCACGTGTCCAGACTCCGAGAGAGAATTTATGCGTTTTGTTCCATCTGAATATGAATTCCCCAATTAATCTCCGGGAGATCTATTTTTAATTTGTCCAGAGATATAAATATATATTTACATGCAATTATTTAATTATAAAACAAGTGGAAATGACCGTCAAATGGGAGGGATCGTTTTTCCAAAGCCTTTCCGCGGACGGATTTTCCTTTAATTTGTGATGCCATCGGAGGGGATTTTCCCGAAAGCCACCTGGAGGGTTGAATGTCGCTCGTTAAAGCACGGGGGTTGCACTCTCCCCTCGCGAGATATCTCAAAGGGTGAAATACCTGCCAAAGTCTAAACAACGAATCAAAATTGTATGCGTTCATCCCTTTGAAATATGAATGGCAACCCTTTAGTCCTCAACCTGATCGAAAAGGAAACTCAAACTTTGTGGATTACTGCTTCAAATCCACTCTGCTCCCTTCGCCCTTCACATAAACTTCATTCAGGTAAAATAATAAGTTTTGACGTTTCACCCCGTGGATTTTTTCCCTTCTTTTGTGTTCAAATGAAAAATTCCCGAATAAATTGACTGTTTTCGTTTTGATTTGGCGGCACCCTCGTTTCGAGTGGTCTTTGTTCCCCTCGGGCGGAGGCAGCGGCACTTAGCTCCCATTCACCCCCTCGAAATGGCATTTCTACCCTCCGGTGGAAGTGACATGAGTTGAAACGTCATCCCCTACGCACGGGAGGTGCGTGCTCAAGGAATTGCGTGCGTTCCACAAAGGAATCTTTTCATCGTTAGCTAATCCTTTGTTCTACATTGCTAATGGGATATGTTAATGGTCTCTCTCTTTTTTTCTATTAGGAAAACCGGAAAAAACGTCACCCCTTCTTCGGGGTTGTAATTATTCTCCAAACCTTTACTGGCTTTTAATAAAATAATTCCCTTATTAAACCCTCTCATCGAATTTGACTCTGTTACTCCTTTTTTATTATCTTTGTCCATATGAAGGATTTTAGGCGATGCCTTATAGGTGAGTCCTTCTATGGTACACCTGAATTTAGATTCTATTGCTTGAGTAAGTCCTTCTATGAGACAACAAAATTCGAACTGTATTCATTGAGTGAGCTTTAATATTTGAATTTTTTTACTGAGTGAGTCCCTCTATGAAACATTAAAATTGGGACACCAAAATTTGAGTTCTCTTTACTAAGTTTAAGGATTAGTTACTGTAAATTATTTTGTTATTATAAATTACTAATTCTTAATTATATTAAATTTAAATTCTATTATGAATGGGAAACCAAAATTTGAGTTTTATTTATTGAGTGAGCTCCATTATGGGACATTAAAACTTGAATTTGGATTTCATTACTTGAATGAGCTTCTTTATGGGACACTGGAATTCCATTACTTGAGTGAGTCCTATTGTGGATCACCGAAATTTGAATTTCATTATTTGGGTGAGTCCTTTTGTGGTACAATTTTTGGTAAATGTCCCACTATAATTTTTGGAGTGATGCGTTAGAATTCGGATTTATTTATAAAGTGAGCCACTGTATAAAATACCAAAATTTATATATAATTTTAAGAGTAATGCTCTTCTATGGTACATAACAATTTCCATTTGTACATAACAGTGAAATATATATATTTATTGAGTGAAAAATATGGGACGACAGAATTTGTATAAAAATTTTATGGGTAATGCTGGTCCGCTATGGTACATCAAAATTTGCATATAATTTAATGAGTGATTTTTTGTTTACACTGCAATTCGAATTTATTTATTGGATGAACTCCTACATGAATTTAAATATAATTTTATTAGTAATGCTTTTTATGATACATTAGATTTCGTATATAATTTTATAAATGATGTTCTTCTATGGCAAACCATTTGTAAATAATTTAATGAACGATATTGTTATTTGACATTATTTTATATTTAATTACAATCTGAAAAGCAGCGAACGACTATGTCGGGAGCCGGACAATATTCTGTACCATTTCCTCTCCCGAATGAGTTCACGTGGCAGAAGCAGATGTATAAATCATCACCCACGAGGTAACCATCTAAATGAATGTTTTGATCAAACCCATTTGTTGTTTAACAGTTAACGTCGAGTGGAGAGTAAACAATGTCTCAATTATTTTCATTCCGAAAAAATATACATCCGCGGGGCAAAAGCGCTGCAGCGCCTCAGATTTTTTTAATTGCTCCCAACCACTGTCCGAATGGGCTCAAAGATTTTCACCCCAGAGACACGAGAGTGTTTGTTCTGCACGCTCGGCGTTTTGTTTGGGAAATTGGCAAAAACTGCGGACGAAATAAAAGAACTAAAAATATACTTTTATAATGCGATCCCTTTCTTTTCGTAGTTGTCGTCGTCACGACAACTCACCCTTTGATTCATAATTTCACATTAACACTATGAAAGTGTCAGTTTATCGACACATGGGAACGTTCCCATCTCCACGAAAGCTTCAAAAGCTGCACCTCTTTTCCTTTCATTCTCTAAACACAATCAGAATTTTCTTCAGATGCAATTAAGCATTCTTTTAGTGAACATCTGTTGGTTACAACAGCAGTGAGAGAAGAGCACCGACTGTGCACTCTTCACCCGTTTCTTTTATTAGGAGTGAATTTAATCTACCGTTTCCACCCCCAAATTTGATAAAATTGTGGGCGTCTCTTCGACTGACAGATCTCATCGAGAGGAATAACCCAAAATGAGGAAATGATCCACGTGGAAGCATTCAAAATGTTAATCGAATCTGCAGAATTTTGGCAGAAAATGAAGTTGACTTGCGTGGGTTCCCCGTCTCCCCATAAAATTAAAGCCGTTTCCCACACACGAGAACACTCGTGTGTGTGCACACACCGCTGACACGTGCCTGTGTATTTTTGGTTTCCAAATTACTTCTTCTATCCATTCTCTCTGCACTTTATCTTCTGTCCTGTCGTTCCTGTTATCAATTTTTCTCATCTCAAAGCCTTCTGCTATTTCTGTTTCTGATTCTACAGCTTTTTAGCACTTTGGTTATTTTGGTCATTTATACATACCATTGTTCATTTTTTCCTTACTTTTAATAAAAGAAATACAAAAACCATAAAAAAATAAAAGTATTGCATAAAATAAATAAAAATATTTCATAAACGAAAAATATGAATAAATACATTAAAGAATATAGAATAAAATATAGTAAAAAACATAAATAAAATATATACAAAATCATTATTATATAATTAAATAATTTCACAAAATTAAAATACAATTAATGAAATTCAGTTTAAAAAATTTGGAAAAATTATGCAATTATCGTTTCTTAATTAATTAATTCTAATTGGCCAAAGGTTATTAATTAATCCTCACTCTTATATTAACATAGTGAAGAAAATTAAAAAAGTTTGCCTTATGTTGTTTGCACCTTTCACATTATTTAATTATCATCTTTTAATTTACTCTTTCAGTAATTAAAAAATTTCATACGAAAACATCTGTTTTTTTAACCCTTTCAAATATTAGTTGTTTGCCAGAAAAAGAACATAATAACCGATTACGGCGGTTTTCTAAAGTCAAATATTGAAAAAGTTTTAATTAATTTTCCCCAATTGCAGTTCCTCCCATCGTCGCAATCGCGCCTACAAACGCCTCTCACCGACTCCCCCTAAAGCCCCCTTTTTATTTAAGCGGAGCTTTGGCGTCTTCGGGGGCGCAGAACCTCTTTTAGGGGTGGTTTGGACGAGGAAAGCCAATAAACCCGCTTCGGAGAACCAGGGTCGGCCCTGATTCCGGAAAAGGGCAACAACTTCGGAAACGCATTAGAACTTAATGGTGTTGTGCTTTTCACGAAGTCACTGAATCGTAAGAATGTCGGTTCAAGTTTCAGTTTGTTGCAAACTCTCCCAACCCTTCTGACCCTTTCCCCAACCAAAATGCGTTTAAATTGAAGCCTCCATCGGAGAACAATGAGAGACTGCGACCCTTACTGGACTGAAGGGGTGCGCAAAGGTGTCGTCCCCTTCGGGAGCGAAAGCGCACTCCCGATTCCCATCTGTCCGTTCATCCCTTTGTAAGAACCACCACCTTTCCAAGAGGCACTCATTTCATTCAGCCGCGAATAACCTGTAAAGAATCCGTTGGCGTCGAACTGCTGAGACGTCAGCAGCAGAGCTTTGGGCGTTTCAGATGAAAAACGTGAGTTGGGGAAACGTTTTTCTCACCCTTTTGTACGGCATTATTAATTTTTTATCCGGGCGCGCATAAATTCCGAATTTGTGGGCCTCTCTCGGGGTGCATAAAATAAAAATTATTCATCGCCAGGGAATAAGTATTCCTTCCGGGTGGCGGAAAAAGAAAAACTCCTTTTCGTCCAGGGAAAGGTCGCCGAGTAATTAGCGGAGGGAGAGGGAAATGAAGATTGCGTCCAGCGTAAGGGAGGGAAATGGGGGAGTTGGGTTACACAATTTCTCTAACCAAATTAAGATTAATGGGACCGTCTAATTGGTCGAGTTCCTTATTTGTTATTATAATGAAATGGGATACATTTTGGTATTTTACCTTTCGCACAATTATTAATCTCTATTTTGAAATGAATCGGGGGTTGCTTTTCTCCTTTCGCTCATTTGGTCACCCGAAATTCAAACTCACCAACCCTTTCCGACATTCATTCCTTCACTTTGTGTCACCTTTCACCCCTCTCTCTGTCCCTTTGGATATTATAAAGACGGAGAAGCAGAACTCTTTTTGTCTGCCCGAATGACGTCACAAACAGCTAACGCACATTTTAAACACTGTAACGGCCATTAGAGGTCAAAATGACTGCTTATATTTTATTATATTTTATTGTTTTTTATTACATTTTAATATATTTTATTGTAATTTCCTATATTTCATTGAATTCTGTTATATTTTATTATGTTTTGTTATATTTTGTTATGTTTTAATTATATATTTTTATTATAGTTTATATTTTATTATATTTTGTTATAATTTATTATGTAGTTATATTTTAATTACAGTATATGTTTTATTATAGTTTATTATATTTTATTATACTTTATTATGTTTCCTCTTTAACTTTAATATATTTTCAAATGTAAGTAACAGTTTTAATGCACTTAAATATAATTCAATAATTCCGTTAGTGTAATATACTGTATAGTATAATGTAACAGTAATTATTGTAAATAGATACAGACAATAAATAATCTATTAGATAATCTAATTTTAAATTCTTTCTCTGCTTTTTTCATTTTTTTCTTTACTCTCCTCATTCTTTTCTACTTTCCAAGTTTTTTTAATTTATCCTTCCCACCTTTTTCTCCCTATTTTTGTTTTTTCTTTCCCGCGGAAAACAAAGTTGCATTACCTAAACATCTTTAACCGACACAAACTCACCAAAGACTAAAAAAAAAGTCGTTGAGGGGTCAAAATGACCTCTTCGGGCCTTCCAGAGTCATTTCAGGACGTCAGCTGTCGTGTGCCAGTTATTCTTTCCCTTCTGATTCCCCTCCCTGCAGACAATCAAGATTGAAAGGTACTCACCTGTAAAAAAGAAAAATAAGTCGTGAAACTTCTCAAAAGAGTAGAAAATGAAAACGATCGAAGAACCGTTGAGACAAAAAGCAAAATTCTGGAAAAGTTTTACGGTCGAAATGGATTTGTGCTTGTTCGAACTCTAATAATAAGTCGAAGCACTTAAACGAATGAAAGAGGAAAAAAAAATAACTTTTTAACAAAGAAAAAGATAAAAATGAAATCTAGAACTTCCCTTAAGTTCTGATTAGAAAACTTTTCGTGGTCTATAAACTTTAACCGTTTTTACATCGGACTCAATAATGAAAATTTATAAATGAATAAAAGCGAATGCAGCGACGGAGGGGAGGCGAAGGGGATGCGAAGGGGAGGCGGAGGGGAGCGGACAGGTGCACAAGTCGGAGAACCACCCCAAAGGACCCGCCACCCTCTGCCCTTCCACCCCACCTGCCCACCCATGTGCAATTCATAATCGGCTTTGAGTACCTGACAGCTGACGGGGAGGCATTTGCTTGTTTAGGGGTTGACCTTTTGGTGATCGATCCGCGGGGGGGAGAGAAATGAGCCCGTGTGAAAGACGGTACAGTGCGATGCGATGACGCGTAAAAAGTACAGTTAATTCAATCAATTTGCTTTTAATCGAACATGAAAGAATCACTTAATACTCTGCAAATAATTGAGATTAGCAAATAACGGGAAATCATCGCTGAAGTGGCAGTGTCCTTCACTTTTTAAGAGACGAGTTAAGGACACTTTGAGCGGTGATGGCCGCCCCAACCGTTTTGGGGATCGCCTAACACAGTTATGAAATGAGGAGAGTTTAAAAAACGCCGTGTGAGAGCAATTAGCATAATAATGGAAATAAAATTCATCCCTCACTTATTTGAACGCGCCATGACTTTTAAATACGAAATTAAAAATGAATTTGGAAGAGGGGTGGAAATGAGTTCTGCAACGCCCCTTTGTCCATTGTCACCTTTTGTGATCGACAATACTCAATTCGGAACATTTTCGACTCACTGAGATTTTATTCTCAAAAAAATATATTTACAATACTTTTTTAAAAATGTTTTCAATACAGATAATAAAATATTATATGTTTTTAATCCATTGAGTGACAGACATATTTAGAGAGTGTTGTCCTCAGTGCTGACGTTTTATTTTCAACAATACATATAATTATATACAATATTGTAATGGCGTTTACTGCAATTTTTATTTTAAAGAAACACTAACTTATAGCTGGTGTCATTGAAAAAAATTTTTATAATGAAATTTCTGTGTCAAATTACTGTACTAAAGTTTCTGTATAAAATTTCTGTATCAAAAATTCCACTACGAGATATCTCGTAGCCGGTACTCAATGGGTTAATCCGAAAGAGGCAAAATACAATATATACAAACTGTATCCTAAATTTATACCAAAGATAAGCAACACATAAGATAGAAGAATACATTTAATATGTAGATAAATAATAGTAGATAAAAATGAGCCTTTCCTAAGGGCTGTTCGATTGTTGTTTAATTAGGTCGAATCGAATGACTAATTCGGCCTTATTTCCTCTCACGCCCTGACCTAATCTTATCCGGCAAAGAATGGGCCAATGCTGACATTGTTTGTGCTGAGATGGGTCGCTGTCAGACGTCGGTCCTTTTACGTGGAGTTGTTTGCGCACGATCGGCCCCGGGCCACCGTTTCTCGTTCTGTCCTTTGAGCCCTTGATTGCTGACTCACGTCGGCAGCAGCGCAACAATGCGAGTGTTGGCCGAGGACGAAAAGGCTTAAAGATAAGCTGACATGGAAATTATTATATTATCCGAAACGAATCCAGTGAGAGCTGAACCTCAAAAAGCGGTCAAACGGGACGAGAAAATGAAACTTACACCTGAGAAGTCGTAAATTACCTATTAAAAGCCATAAAAAGTTAATTTTGGAAGTGTGAGTCGGCCAAAAGTTGGAAATTATCTGAAAAGCATAAAAAAGTCCAAATTGCCCTTTACAATGGCAACTCTTATCATATATGGCCCCGAACAAAGTTTGATTTTGTGGGAACGGGTACTGTTGGGGGACGGGGGGACCTTCATTGCCGCGAGAAAGG
>JAQIBA010000089.1:97473-138554 GCA_028293925.1 Brueelia nebulosa
AACCCGAAAAGAATCTCCGGGAAAACCTTAAATGAGTTTACAACACAAACACAGATTCTTTATCTAAAAATGGGTTTTAAATGAAGGTTTTTGGGGTCGCGGTTGTTTGATTATCCCCCGAATGTTTTCCCTTTCCGCTTTTAATATTTCGGGGAGACTTTTGGTTGTATTAATGAGGAAGTCTTTCTGGTCAAACGACGGGAAAGAGAAAAAAAGCCGGAATTATAAAGGAGGCAACGGTTAAAAGTTTTGTAATAAATTTTAATTGGGTAATTTTCAACTCACAACGACTATAATTTGTAATAGGAGAGTAATTGGTAATAAAATACACTGGTTTCCTATTTCTTCCCTTTGGAATGCGCTGCCACTGACTCCTCCCGAACTCTTTCTTTTTCCAGAGTTATAATTTCCCATTGAAACGCCATTGACAGTTTGCACACTCACGTCTTTCCAAAGCGGAAAAATGAAAAACTTTCCCAAACTTCGGAATCCATTTTCCAAAATGCACATTTATTAAATAAGAAAATAGCGTTTTGAGAAAAGTTTTTTCCTTTTTTTTTTTAAAAAAAAATACCTAATCGACAACGGCATGCATTTGTCAGGGTAAAAAAAAAAAAAGTTAGACAAGATAAATTTCGTCTTGTTGCCGAGTTTGAATGAAACGTAATTTGTCGTCGGAGGTTCGGGTGACAGGCACAAGGTGCAGTCAACATCCAAACAAAGAGGGGAAATTAACGATCCACATAAAACATCCGAAAAGGGGAACACACATCAAATCAAAAAATTATTGGTTCCCTTTCGTGCGGAGTGTATCGCCACCCCCTACAAACCCTCCCCCTCCCCCCTCCCCCACCAAAAAAAAAGAACATCGATGTATATAAAAGCAAAAGAGTTCCCACGCGATGTGTTTTAATTACGAATGATTCTTATTTTGGGGGAAAATCTCGACTTGTGAGGCACCCTTGTTAATGCGACTCGGGGGGATGCTCGTGACAAAGGGAAGGAACCCTTAGCACATGTCACCTGTGAAATGTGCGAGTGATCGCTCTATGAGATAAAGGGATATTAAAAATTGTTTTTTTTGAGAGAGAGAGAGAGAGGGGGAGAAAAAGATGATGCAGTTTTTCCAATAATGGGAGATCTTCCAGGAGATATGTATCGCTGTTGTCAGAAGGGTGGTGAGAAAATGGCGTCCGTCCAACGCAGAAAGGGACTTAAAACTTACCTGAAAAGTAAAAAAAAAATTATGTACTTACAATTTTATGTGCTTTCGGGAATGGGGGAAAGAAAGATAGAGGGAGATTTTAATAACAGAATGCTAATTTTTTATTTTATGAGTAAAAAGAGCCGTAGATAAAATACTTGAAGTGGTTTTTGAGTCTCCATTTTATAACATTAGGGACGAAAATGGATAGAAAGCTGACAAGAAAATAAGGACAGAATAAAAGAATGAAGTTAAACCAAAACAGAATGAAAAGCGAAAATATATTCAGAAAAACGACATTACAGAAAACATTTCATAAAAGGATTAGAACAAAGAAACCTGGAAAACCACAGACAAAAACCATAAACATGAAAAGATAGAAAAATGTAAAGCCAACTCCAAATGTAAAAATTTCTTCATCTTTTCTCTATCTATCAGTGCTAGAGAATTTTAAAAATTAAAAAGAGACACGAGAAGACGTCAAGAAAAAATAGAAGACTAAGAAGAATAAGAAGAAAAAGAAGAAGAAGATAACAGTGAAGAAGAAGACTATAAAGAAGAAGAAGATGAACAAAACTAAAAAAAAAGAAGAAAGCTAAGAAGAAAAAGAGGAAGAAAACTAAAAAGAAGAAATTGTAGTATTACTACTTCATGTGCTTATCTTTTTGTGATCTTAACAATTTAAATTAACATTTAATTAATTTATGCAATCTAATAATAATTTATATATTTTATCCAATTGCGTAAATATTTTTTTACATAATTAATTTATCTAATCTCAATAATAATTATGCAGAGTTATGTTTTTTCTTTATTAAAGGAAAAGATTGAATGGAAAACGAAATAATGCAGAAATTTATGGAGACGAAAGGGTTATTCTGACGGGGAAAACACGTTTGCTGACGGCGTCGTTATAGAGTTTATGTAGCACAAGCAAAGCCGGGAAATCCGATAGTAAGAGGAAAAGCTTTTGTTATGTAATAATAAAAAGCAGTGTAAGGGAGAAGAGAGTGAAACCGATGTAACATGAGCCGAAAAAGGAAGAGGTCGCGACCTCCGCTAAAAAAACCAAAAGCTAATTACAAAAGCGGACCGAAGGAATTTTAGGACTCTCGAGAATTCTCACAAAAGGAAAAACGAGGTCAACCCTTTCGCTTTCGTCGTCGCTGACGCTGCTGCCAACTTTTTCAATTACAACGGAACTGACAACGTCCGATTCCAACGAAACTAATTATTTATTCCAAATGATTGAATTTCCCAAAATAATAACCGATTCCGTTATAATTTTTACATTTTGACTTTTCCTATTCGTTCACATTGACAGAATTTTAATATAAATTTCCATCCATCGTTTATTACTATTTCCGGTCCGCCATTTATGTATTTGGATGTTACATTCCCCAAAAACGATCGCTGACAATCAGCTCAACTTCTCTCAAGGTCAGGTTCCGATGACTTTCACCCCCCAAATGTCACTCACTGCTTTTAGCGCTTTGTCATTAGCGATTTTCCTCGGGAAAAGGTCCGGAAAACTCGCCAAACCTGTACAGACGCGGTCTTTGAGTCAGTTCTGAACGTTCTTCAGATAAAGCCGTCAACTCAGAGTTTCTGACGTGGAATCAGCGATATTTCTGATCCGTCCGAAGGGTAAAATGATGGGGGGAAAGCCGACGATGTTGATGGGGGAAGTTTCAACGACTGCCATATTTCGTCGGGGGCAAAGATTCATGGGGAAGTTTATTTTTTAACTTTTCCCCGCGAATCTCATTTGCATGTCTTTAGCCAGTCAATTTTTTAGCGCTTTTCATCCCCCTCCGCCCCCTCCGCCCCTTTGACAACTTCCACGAGATTGATAATGTTGGCGAATGGGAGGGAGGCGACGCTTTGCCACGAGATGCAGCATTTACATTATTTTTCATCAAACTCTCGCTTTCGAGCTTTTATTTTTATTTTTTTAAAGCGCCGCTATTACGAATCTCGGGAGATGAAATAAAAAGAAACCTTTTTGCCTTGGGGCTCAACTCTCTCTCTCTCTTTCTCTCTCTCTCTCTCTGGCGCTTTTTTCTTTTCCTGTGTACTTTCATTACAATTCATACTTGTGTTACATAAATCTTTTGATATCCGTTTTTCCTTTCCCGGGATTTCGGATTCAGTTTCCATTTCTCTTTCGTTTCTTTCGTTTCAACAAAATAATACAACGACTTATATTTGCTCTTTTATCACTCAAAGGAAAAAGGAATCTTTGTTTTCGCCTAAATCTGTTTAATTTTAATCCTAAATAAATGTAATTTTATGTATAATTAATTTAACAATTATTTATAACTGTATTTTTAATAACATATTAATGTTTTAACGAAGTATAAATATTATAATTAATTGTTATTGTGATTTTCTCTAATTGTTATGATTTTTTAATTTATATATTTTTTTTTAATCTTATTAATTTTTGTGATTTTTATTAATTATTTAATATTTTTTTGTTTGGGGGAGTAAATGACGAGACAAAGTCTTTACTCTGTGACAGAGCAACTGTGTCTTCTGCTCTCTATGTTGTCGTCTATGGTGTGAGCGTTTTCAAAGGGTTTCGCGCTGTTGTTTCAGCAGTGAAGGTCTCAAATAAATTCAGGGAAAAGGCGATTCTGGAGTTTTCAAAGAACGAATTTCTAATTTCGCCAAAACAAAAAACGGTTTTTTCTCCCCCAAATGTCACCACTTTGTGTTTTCATTTAAGCTGACATTTATTCGATTCTTCCTTTTGAAATTTCATTGGGGGGCAGAGTCAAATAACGCCGCTCCCCAAGAATTTCATTAAAGAAAGGCTTTCCCTTCTTTTCTCACCTTCCTCCCCGTGTCGGACTCCTTCCTCCCCCGTTCGGGGGATGTTGGGGGGGCGTCGGATCCCCCATTTGGGGGAGAACAATCTCGGGCGACATAACTTCCAAATGAGTTGGCTCCTGTGGCGGAGTCTTCGGGCGAACCGTAATGAGCTTTAATAAATCATAAAGTGGATGTCTGAGAAAAAATAAATTCCGAGGAGAAATGGGGGTTGGAGGGGTTGAAGGGGGCGAGGGGGAAAGGAAAATTCATTTGTAGAAAAGGTGGGTTTGAGGGAACGTTTCGGCGGTAAATATTGGAGACATTCGCCATTAGAATCCACGTATTTTTTCATTTAATCTTATTTCTCTTTGAATGTCGTCTCGTTTGTAACCATCATTTTTGTCCGTTTTATCTGATTGTCTCTCCTTTTGATTATTTTTCTTCAGATTGCCTTTTCCTTGGGATGAAGGAGAGGAGAGAGAAAAGGTCGAAGAATCCTTTCGTCGCCGTGTTCGAAGGGGCGTTGGAGGGAGAGAATATTTGGACAGAACAAGGCATGATTGTCGCAGACGCAGAGAAAGAGAGAAAGGACGAGAGCAAAAAAAGAGAGACAGATAATCAGAGAACGAGAGAGAGAGAGATAGAAAAAAGGAAGAGGTAGATAGAAGAGAGGAAGAGATAGATAGAGAAAAAGAAAATGAGAGAAAATGAATATGGAAAAAAGAAAGACAGAAAAAGAGAGGAAAGAGATCGAGACAAAAGGAAAATATGAACACAAAAAGAGATGGAAGAGAAAATAAAAAAGAAATTCAGTCAGAGGGAGAAAGAAAGATAAAGAGGGGGAAAAATGATGAGATGAGGAAGGCAGAAGTATAGACAAATAAATAATGGAAGAAAGGAGGAAAAGGTACAGAACAATATGACTATAAAAAAAAGAAAAAAATAAAATCAAAGTACACTTTTGTGCAGAAATTACGATAACATTTCTATCGTAACACACATTAAGCGATAAACGGCAAAATTTGGGCGTGGAAGAGCAGAATAAGAAAGTTGCCCATCATTCTCCTGTACTCCTTTCCGCCCTCCCTCCCCCCCCCCCTTTGAGAGTACTCATTAATTACATTCCTCTCATTTTTTCCCACTTTATAGAGGATATTAAAGGGGTCAGAGGAAAGGCCTTATTATGAGAATGGTTGGAAATCACCGACTTCAAATTAAATCCAAACGCTGGAAGTTGTTTTCCAGAGCACTCATTAAACCCCTCTCTCCCCCTCTCTCTCTCTTCTTCTCTCTCTCTCCCCCACAACAAACAAACAATTCATTTTTAGCAGACAATTATTGATTATTAAAATTCCCCCAAACGAACGGAAACCGTTCGGGTGCAATTTTTCGAATTAAAGATCGGAGCAGCGACTATAAAACGTGATTTTCCCACTGCATTTGTCCTTTATACTTTTTAAGATTTCAAAACTGGCCGTAGAAGGTCTTCTGGGGGTGAAAAAAACATCCCCAAGTGCTATAGTTTTCAAAATTTATTTGTGAATCGGGAATTTCCACTCGGAATTAGGGGAGATAAAGAGACAGAAAAAATCACAAAAAAGAAAGACCTGCGAGAGCTTTCTATAAGTTAATAGCAATAGAAACTGCTTTATTCCACCCCCAAACTCTGCTGGGGGGGGGGTTCAAAAGTTGGAAATTTCATATCCGAGGCAACTGACGCAATGTTCACTCAGTTTCTATCATTTTATGCATTCGCAAAAAAGGAAAACCTGACGAAATTTTCGGGAAACACTTAAAAAAAAATTCACTTTTCATTTTTTATTTTTCGCTTTTCACCTGACACGTGAAGAAAAATGTTAGGTCTCGGGAGAAAACAAAAGAAGAGATCGATTTTTCTTTTCGTCTCTTTCAAATGGAAATCTGGCTCTCCCCTCTCGCATTGTCAGCAGCGCCTCCCCTCCCAAGCCATCAATGGCTGTGCTGATTCCTGTGACTGTGACGTCACCCCCACCCCGGGGCTCCCCGAGGGTGCACAACTTTTGGCCGAGTGCAGTGGGGTGTGAACAAAAGTTGTAAACAAAACAATTTAAGGCGAGGACCGGTGCCATAAATTTCTTTCATAAAAAGCAAAACAATTGCCGTTTTATATCCTCCGTGAATAGAGTCGAGTTTTTAAATGCGGAATATCGTTGTAACCCTTTTGCGAAACAATGGTGCCAACTGAAAAGAGTGCTTTCTTCCCCGTTGAGGCCAAATGCCCCAAAATGGAGAGACCTGAAAGGGAAAGGATTCGACGAGGAAAAAAGAATTCGAGTTTAAATGCTCCAATCAGAATTAATTTGCATGCAAACCAGAAAACAACAAAAAGACATGTAATTAAAAAAAAAGTTGAATGGCTGCGTGGATTCATTAGATCGATTGAGAATTAAACTCCGGCGGAAATAATTAATAAAAGATTAGGGGAGAGGAGGGGCGGGGCGGAGAGCTTTAGGAGGGGTTCCATTGATTAGATGTCTGTTGTCGGAGGGTGAGCGAGGATTGGGGGTGGTTTCCGCCCTGGTCGGAGGAGGTCGAAAGCCTCAGGGAACATCGGAAATAGAATTTAGCCTCCGATTGTTTAGAAAAGACGATTTGTGGGCATAAAAATTTTATAATTTTGCCACAGTTCATTCTTATTTATAATACGATGGTTATATATTACGGTAATTACATAAAAATTCATTGTATTTATACATATTTATAGTAAAAATACTGTACGTAAGTTTATGTGTTGTGATTATGTCTATGTCAGTTATTTTAAATTTATATTTTCATACCTTCTTATTATAAATATGGTTATTATAAATTAAATTATAAAAATATATTTTTTATAATAATTTGTGTGAGAGTTCACTTCCTATTGCTTTGTCGTATTATCTTGAAATTCTACTGCCCACAGTTTTCTCTATTCTAATAATGAAAGAAAATTAAAGAGAGAAAAAAATGAAAAGAAGAAAAAAATAAAAATGAAGAATGAGAAAATGAATAAACACAATAAACATTAAAATATGGTAGAAAAAGAGACAAAAAAATAAATGGAAAGAAAAAAGAGAGAGATAAAAAAGGAATGAAAGGAAAGAAAAATTAGAAAATGGAAAAAAGGAGAGAGGAATTGGAAAAGAGAGAACGGAAAAAGAGAAGAAAAAAAATATAAAGGAAAATAGAGTGGTAGAAAGAGAGAGAGGGAGAGAGAGAGAGATTTAAAAAAGACAAAGGAAATAAATAAAAGGAAAAAATACGGGGTAAAAGGAAAGAGTTGGAAAAAATAATGATAAAAATTAAAAAAATAATTTCAGAGAAGAATTAGAAAGGAGAGGGAATAAATCCATTCCCAACACTCTCATATATATTCATACATATGGGCTCTGCGAAAATTCGCCCACAAAAGCCAAAAACTTTGAAAGAAAATCATAAATTTTCCCGGAAAATATTTTTGCTTCACTGATTTTACGCTCTTCGGAATCACCGCTTTTCCCCTTTACCCCTTTCGCTCCCCTTTTTTGTTTTCTCTTTTTCTCCCAACATTACATTACCCCAAATTATAGATTATGGACCAATTTTTATGTTTTCCTTTCGCCCATTTTCTCTCTTCTCCTCATTATTTACGGAATTTACAGAGGAGGCGACAGTTCACGACAACGCCGAACACAAAATGGCGGAATACATTCGCCTCCCGAAATAAATGCCTCTTTATTTATTTATTCATTCACTCATTCATTCAAACATAAATCAATCGCTGCGCATTGCTTATAAAAAATCATTTCGTTACACAACAAAGGTTGGCACAACTGTAAAACCGTTGCGATTATCGATTTGCCCATTTCGTGAAACTGACCAAAGAGGAAAATCGTGATTAGTCATTCGCAGTAATCCTTATTAAGTTCCCGAAGGATATCGTCAGCAAATGAGGAGTCCATCGGGAGAAAACCAATGAGCAGAAATTAAGACGCAATAGTCACCGTTTCGTTAACCTCAATGGTCGTCAAAGAGGAGATAAATGGCCGATGTTTCTAACGAATAACGAGAAATAATTTATAACCGGCACTTAACAACGAAATTAATGAGCCTCGAAACGAAAATTTCCCTCTCCCGTTTTATAAAATTCTAAATTTTTCTAAGAAAACACTGTTCCTCTGTGCCAAAATCATAACCGGCGTAAAATCTCTCCGATTCCCATCCATTCTCTCCTCCTCCGACCACTCAACTTCCAAATTAAATATTTAAATATCCAATTTTCTCTGCACTAATTTACAAAAGCTTTTCGCGGAAATAAATTCCCTCGAAAAAACTATTCGGGCATTAGCGAAAATCCTTCATTTTTCATTTTCCCTCCGCCCTTTCACCCCTTTCCCTGTTAATTTGCATAAGAAAGGAAAACAAAGAAACCACAATAAGAAGGCTTATACTGTATATATATATAAAAAAGGAGCCGAATCTTTCACACGGAAATTATACAAAAGAACTTTTCCAAACTTTTTCATTTAATAATTGAATTGGAGCGTTTTAACGGAAAAATGGCGATTATGAGTGAGATAATATTTAAAAAGGGGAGGGTGTTTTCAACCCCCGAAGTATGGGACATTGCCTTTTCATTAAAAAAAAGAAATTTTGTCGGAGTGATTTCTCCGATTGTCGGAAGAATGACGAAGAAGAAAAAAAAAGAGAGAGAGAAAGAGAGGAGTTGTTCCTGTTTTAATAGAAAAAAAAATGTCGACTTCGTTAGTTATTATTTGAAAAGAAAGAAAAAGAAAGCGAATATAACAATTAAGAGTTGTTTTGGTGGAAGATGACCGCTCGAAGACGAACAATGGCGACAGAGAAACGAAAGTAAAGGAGAATTTGTTTTTCCTCATCGCCATCGAAGAAAGTGTGAATTGTGAAAAGGTTAATTAAATTGAGCTCCCCGTTAATCGAGTTAATTAATGTGAAAGGTAATTAAGAGGCGATGATCGACCATCTTTTAACTAATTTCATCTGCTTAGCAGTCGCCCCATTTGCTCCGTCTTTGGAAATGACAAAAAATGGAAACTCAAAAAGCCTCCGAAATGTATAATAATTAATTTTATGCGAGTTAAACCTTTTAATCCGGTAATGAATTCTCTTTCTGTCTTAGGGGGTTTTCATCCCCCAAAGAATCCATCCCCAAATTAATTCTCATAAAAAATACTACTTTCCTTCCACGTCATCCTTTTCCATTTGAGAGAACCCCGTGTGAACATTTAAAACATTTAAAATTTTATACTGTCAAAATACTTTTGAGCGTTACTGTATATAACCGTTATGAGTTACCATGAGAAGATTTTGTTTCCCATAAAAGTTAGCACTAACACCGAAATGGAGAGTTAAAAATTCATATTCTTTATCCAAAGATAAGACAACAGCTGTGGGTAATGACAAATTAATAACTAATGGAACTGAAAGTTACGACCTTTTAAAGGCGATATTGTAACAACTTCGATTTCAACAAAATTAATGGAGAACATCCGTTAAAAAAAAAAAAAGGAAAGTTACTTATGATTCGACCTAATAAGATTACATTTTTGGAGGGTTTCAAATTAATAACATTTAAAGTCAACCAAATATTTGGTTCTCTTTAAGGGAGTCAAAACCGGAATAATCTGGTAATATGGTAACCCTATCGGAGGTTGACAATCTTGTGTGTATGGGCCCCATTCGATGCGGGGCCCCCAAAGATCATGGAAAAGTCATTGGTCCCAATGGATTTGGTGCAGTGGCCGCAATTCCGTTAAAAGTATCACCCGAAGCGATTATTTAAATGCAATTAATGCCACGTCTTCTTTCGTTGGAGTCGGCCAACTTTCTAAATGGAGCTTCCGACGTTGTCTTATTAATGGGGTTTTCGGCCGAATCATTTTTCCAAATTTATTTGAGAAAATGAGGATAATTTCCCTCATCCGAAGTGCTTACACCTTTCGTTATTGCCATCGACCGCCATTAAATAATAATGTGATCGCTGCGATAAAAAATTCAGTAGCGAATGAAGTTTGTTAATAAATAGTTATCCTCTTAACTTTTTTATTGAGTCCTCCGGGCGGACATTCCTCTTAAAAGAATTACTCAAATAAAAATTCACATTCATTTGGAAAAACCCCGGATTTTCCATAAAACCCACCGACGGTTCGCTATCACAATGGACCGTTATGTCTTGCAATTGAATAAATTAAAAGTTTTCTTTTAAAGACTGTTAACCAATCGACGGCTGCTTTAATTATGATTATACCACCCGATGACATGATTCCGCCATCTTGGAATGCTCTGATTATTTTTTCATAATATGAACCCCCGCCCGTGTGGCGCAGTGGATTTAACCGCAGCGGAACTAAAAGGCTTTGCAGTGGCATTATTAATTAAGGGTGGTTTTGTGATGTAAATCCCGGAAAGAGGGAACAGGTGAAGAGGGAGGAAAGGCACGAAGAAAAGGTGAAGAGAGGAGGAAAGAGAGATTTGGCAAAGGATTTGGCAATGAAGGCCGCCATTGGGAGTTCGCATAGGCAATTAATAAGAGTTGCTGGTGGCATTAACGGATTGTTGCGATTGTCTGAGTGTGGTTTGTACGTGGCAGAGCGAGCAACACCTACAAAATTCAAGGGTAATGCCAGTCTGCCTGTTCCTGGCGCGACAGCCCCGAGCGAATTGTCGCAATTTGGCAAATGCGATTAATTCTATAAGTTGGAAGTTTTTGAGGGACGCAGGAAATGTTGTGAGCAAATTTTTAGGAAAAATTGTCTTTCTTTTTCCCTCTATTCCTTTCTTTTCCTCTTTTTTCTTTCATTTACTCTGGTCTTTCCTTATTTTCTCTATTTTTTTCTATTTTGTCAGCAAATTTTCTCCATTTTGCCCTCTTTTTCATTCATCATTTTTCTGTTACCCCTCATTTTCCCCTTCTCTCTCTCTCTCTCCTATTCTCTTTCCTAAACATTATTCCTTTATCTTTCATTTTCTCATTTTTTCTTTATTACCTCTCCCCTTCTTCTCTTTCCCTTTTCCTCCCCCTTCTGTTTTTCCTCTCACAATCCCAACCATCACTGACACAACTATAAATTCATCTCCATTTCCCCACCCCGGGACGAAGACGACGAGGAGCAGGTGAGCAATGAAAGTCCAAAGACGTCCACCCCCATTCACTTTCATCCCCTCTCGTTCTCACCCCCATTAACCTTTATTTATTCACCACCATTTTGACTGTATTTTTTTCTTCAAACGTTAGATTTTATTAAGGCCGTTTCAAGCCGGACTTCCGGGGGCGGATGGCGGGAAGGGGATGTTGGGGGGTGCGCATCAGCAGTGATTCCACGTAAGGGCGCACTTTGGAAAAGATCGCTCGAACGGGGGTGGACTTGTAATAACCTCCCGTCAGGGGAGGCGGAACGTTTGCATGATTAATACTCAAGGAAAGATTTTAGGGTGCGTTTGCGGAGGAGAATTTGGCTCTTGGGACGGTTTGGACGGGGAGGGGTTGTCGGGGGTGGAGCACTCGATCCGTGAGTAAATTTTAAAGGAGGAAGTCGCGGGGGAGCAGGAATTTTTGAATCGCAGGGGAAAGCCAAGAAGCGGAAAGCAAATTAAACGGGGAATCAGCGGTGAGTGTAAGCGAATTAGGGGTTGTTTTGAAAATAAATAATATTAATATCCGGAGGGGGAGGGAACTCGGTTTGTCCCCCAAAAAAGGGGGCGCGAGAAGGCACAAGGGCGGATCGCAGCTTGTATAAAATTGGCAGCGAGAACAAACTTTTATCGTTTAATTAACATCTCGGGGAAAGTATTCGAAAGGGGCGGGGGGCGAAAGGGGGTGGAAAGGGGGCGAAAAGGAAAGTAGCGTCATCTCATTTCCTGCATCCTAGATTAGTTGAGACACCCCCAATTTGTTTTTAACATTTTCCATCGGAAAACTCGTCTCACTTTCGTGAAAATTGAAATGAAAATTCCTCCATTTTCCTGTCGTTATCAGCAAACTTTTTATTTCATTAATTTATTATAGACAGTTTAGGGGTTAACTAATTTGCGTCACTGAATTACTTTTCTTTGATTTACGAAAGCGGCAAAGTTCGCATATTAAACATCGAATCTGAATCGCTTCTTCTTAACTTTATCCTGAAAACAACCCTTAGAGGTATCGAATGATCGAACCTTTACAGGGAGAGACACAGTGAGAAAGAGATAAAAGGAGAAGAACAACCCTTAAAAAAACATTTTGGACAAAAGTGGACCAAAAAAGGGGAGAAATTATTCAAATTTAATTTGGTTCGATTCGAAAAATAATTTTCTAAAGGGTAGTGGAATAGGGGATGCAGAGGGTTGCAATGCCTCGACCACGGCTCATTTCTCCGAGCAGAGAAAGAGAGAAGAGAAAAGGCAAAGGGAATGAGAAATGAGGAAGGAAAGGGGTGAAGTGGTGGGGGGGGAGGGACAAACGAAGAGAAGCCTCCACTCTCAAAGGGAAACATTCAAAGGAATCAATGGAAATTCAAGGAAAGGAAGTGAAGGCAGAAAAAAGCGGAGAAGAGTGAGGCCAAAGAAAAATTAATTAGCCGAGTTTGTGTTCTTAAGAGAGTTTCTCCAAATTGTTTGGCAGCGTTCACGTGAACGAGTAAAAACGTAATTGGCCGAGAAAGCAGTGAGCTTTCAGATGAGTCCCCACAACAGCGGGACACTTGTATTCATTCCGAGAACGGCCAAGACGCTTTCAATTAGAAACTTTTAAAAGCTCCTCAAGAGGGCGGTGCATTTGGGCTTCTCTCAAAAGGGTTCTTTTGATTGCGAACGAAAGGGGTTTCAAATTAAGCGGTTTTACCGGTGCAGCGAAACAGTCCCACTGCTTTCGTTTGCCCCTGGGGGAACAGAGGGACGAGGACATAAATTACTTGGAAACAAAAGAATGGAAAGCTTACTCGAGAACAGGTCAGCTAACATGAAAGTCTCCACTTCCGCTTCCGAGAATTTCATTTTCATTACAAAACCCCAAAAGACATTCAAAGTTGAGTAAAAGCAAAATAAATCGGAAGCAAAATAATTCACGAAAACTGGCGTGAAACACGACAGCGGTCAACGGGAGCAAAAGGTGCCACTAAACCTCAGCAGCGAATACTGTCGCGTGCATTAGAAGAAAGCATTTCAGCGATTCGCAACAACAGCGCTCAATTTGACCAGACTTCGGACGAGTAAGCATTGCTGACGGAAAACAAAAAAACAGGTACTGCGAAGGAAAGAGAGGAAAATCTTTCGAACTCACTCAAACTCCTCACGAAATCGTAGTGAATTACGTCTTCAATTTTTCAATCTGCAAAAAGGAATTTTAATCCCCTCGGGTGCAAGTGGCGAGGCGGGAGGGGGTGAGGGGGTGAGGGGGTGAGGGGAGGCGAAGAGCAGCAGAGGAGCTGCAGAGGCAGCAGCACTCAAAGAATAAGAAAGGGAGGGGAGTCGGGAGAAATAAAGAAAGTCCGAGGACGAAATGAAGAAGAATGGCGGCTGAAATCGGGGGGAAGAAAAATCTCAAATTCGAAAAAGAGAAAAGAAAAAAAATTTTTTCACTTCTCATTTATAATTTACACTTTTCTAAATTACGACATTTTTCTCCTTTTTTCGAATCCGTAACCAAATCATGCGTAAATAAAATTTTCTCTTTGGGTTTGTCGTTCTTTTCGGCTTCGAAATCGTCTCCTCTTCATTCATTCGGGTTTCGAAACATCGCAAAAAGGTCATTAATGTCATTAAAAGCTTAATTAGACTCCAAAAATTACTTTTTTCTCTTTCGAAAACGGTGCAAATTACTTTTTGTTTTCTTTAAAAAAGACACAAATTCAAGTGTTTCCATTTTAACGACGCCATCTTTAAACAATTAACTTCGAAAAAAGAGGAAAACAGATTCGAACTAAAAACATACGAATTTCAAATATGAGAATGCAAAAAATTACCTCTGAATTCGGCCAATTAATAAAATGTCGGAATCACAGATAATAATTAATAATAGAAAAAAAACTGCTGACGCACAATAAATTGGCCTGAAAATCTGTATTTGATTTTCAGAGGTGCAAAAGGTGCGGTGCGAATTAAGGGACACATAACGGGACATTAACTGCTTCCCATCAATTTGATTGTTCAAAATGTGGGACTCTTTTGTTCTTTTGCTAATGTCTTTTGTTTGAATTTAACTTCGCACTCTTTAACAATTCATTTGGTTAAACTGAGAAAAACGTGAAAGAGGTGAGGACGAAAGTAACCAGACAACCGAGAGCGAAAGTGCAACAAACAAGAAAAATCTGTTATAGAAAGAAAGAATGAGAAAAGAAAAACTCAGTTCTAAATATGTCGGAATCAAAATAAATTTGTGAAAAATGTAAAAAAAGTTGAAATAAAAGAATTAAAAATTAATTATTTTTCTAATTAATGTTAATTAATAAATTGTATTGAAATATTTTGAATGTATTTTAAGTATTAAATTCAAATAAATACTCTCTCCTTTGATACAAATGAGAGAAGACAGCAAATTAATTTCTAATTCTGTTCAGAAAAAACCCGAAAACTGTTCAGAATTTAATATAATAAGACTAAATAAGCAGTCGACATTAAAACCCAAATTAAATCACCCCAAAAATGTGTTAAAATCATTCTCACCCTCAGATATTCCATCAAAAACAACCCCGAATTGGAGGGGGGGTTGCAAAAAGGCTTGGGGGTCAATCAGCTGTGGCGAATGTTCAGAAAACTCCCCACAATTCGTTCAGACTTTGGATTACAACAGCGACCGCATAATGGAGCAATCATTCATTCAGGAGGAGATTATCCGAAAGTTGTTTTCACCGCGAAAGCTTTCGAAAAAAAAAATGTTTGGCCTTTGGAGGATTTAGTCGGGCTCCATCGAGTGGGTCTTCTGCTTCGGGGGTGAAAATACACTTTTCCAGGCACATAAAACGCCAAAATTTAAATTTCCATAATTCCCCCGAAATTAAGTTTTGGAAAAATGAAATAAATTTTCCCTTTTTAGATTTAAATAATTTTTTATTATAAAAGCGGGGGTAAATTTATGCGGGGGGCGGGGAGGGGGTGCGAGGAAGTTATCTTTGTTTGTTTATGAGTTAAATATTGAGAAAAAGAAAGTCTCAGACTTAAACAAGGAAAGGCTGTCGCCATTTAAACCGGGAATTTGGTTTGCAAATGTGTTTTTATAAACAAAGAACGAAGTCGGGGGTTTCAGGTCGGGCTAATTCGATCAATGTGTCGCTCAGGGGATGTCGGCTGCTCCCTCAACTTCCCCCAAACTCTCGCGTGTGTCTTGAATTTTTCAACCCCTGTCCGACTCATTGACAGTCCGTCCAGCCATCGCATTCCCAATCAAGGGCTTCCGTTCCGCTAATTGTATTTGCATTGTCGCAACAATGAGCTCGGGATTAGTGAGCGGGGGAGGGGGGAGGGGGGAGGGGGAGGGGGGTGGTCGAGGGGTGACCGCAAAAACCTGTCCGCGCCGAGTCGTCCACCCAGAAAATTGTTCTTAATCGTTTCGAAATTTTAATAAAGGACGAAAAATGAGCATGAAAACTGGTAAGACATTACCTGACAAGGCGGACTTGTAAAATGCTAATTTGATTGATTTTTAATTTCTTTTTGGGGGGCGCTCAACGAAAGGCTGTGCGGGGGTGAGGGGTGAGTCCCAGAATCCCTTCGAGTGCGCCACTCTTGCTCCCGGGATAATAAAGTTACAATAGTTTGGCAGTTGGCGCCGTTAATTAGTCCCGGGACAAATGTCCCGCTCTGATTCTCCGGCATTTTCTCCATGTGAATGAACGCGTCTTCTGCTGCTCTCCCAGGAGCGCGGCCATAATCTCCGTCTTACATGTTTACAACGGAAGAGCTCTGTGAGCTTTTGAGAAAGCTTTCGCGGCGTAATCCCTCGCTCGAGATAATTTCTTTCGAATAAATTTGCCTTTCGGAGTTCTCCGTTTATCCGTCGTCGCCATTTTGGAAAAGTCTGGCATTTCTTTCGGCGATGCCGAATTAAAAAAAAAAAAAAGCGATAACAGCAACTGAGGTGGGTTTTGATGGTTTTTGCAGGAGGTGGTCCGCTCTCAGGTTTTTCGGCAATAAAAAATCGAACGTCACGAATTTTAATTTTTTTTTTATCGTCGGGCGTCCATCGAAAAGATACGAAGAGGACGACGGCCGAAGAAACATCAACTTTTTATAATATTCCGGACAGATTTCAAATAAAAGGTTTTCATTCGTTTCCTTTGAGAGTCGTGACGATTTCATTCGGTCGAGAAATTGTTCCTGCAGAAGAGTTTTGGCCATAACTTGAGTATGTGGAAGGATTCAGGGACACAATGGCCTCCCAAACGTTCTTCTTTTGCTGCTGTCAATTGACATTTGATTCTCATATTTGGAAAGAATGGCGGAGGTTTATGCGATGTCAAAGAGTGTTAAGAGACTTTTGTGCGTTTCCAAAGATGGAAATTTGATAGTCGAAAGGCGGTGGATTTCATGCGATGACTAATTGCTTAATGTAATTAGCTAAAATTCTCTTTGTTTATTTAGTTTTTTGATTTATTTACATTTGTTGTTTGCTTTTTTGAGGGAGTTCGTTTTTCCATTTGAATCGTAGTGAAAAACCTACGAGGAAAGGGTTGAAGAATGGGATATAAATTCAAAATTAACCTCACGAGCTTATCATATACTAATATATAAATCTGTTAAAGAAAATTTGTGTGCATCGTTTTTTTTACCTAAAATCTAAAGAACCACTGAATTAATTTCCAAAGAATTATCTGCGGCGTGTCTCATTTCTACAAAATAAGCAAAAGCCCACAAATCTGCACAAAAACCTGTTTAGATAACTTAACTAATTTGTTTCTTCCCGTGGAAACCACTTTGACTACAGTGGGAAATGTTGATAAGTTGATAAATAAACAATACTGATAGAAATTAGTTAGCGTGGGTTCAGCGATAATGGTTTTTTCAGGTTCTTTTCAGGTTTTTTCAGAGAATTTGTTGTAGAACTGATATATAAAGTTAGTGTTAGATATTTAGAGTTTAGAATAAAGTTCACTCTGTCGGCGTTGGCTGCCATATTTAGAAGAGGCGGAGGTCGAATCTGAAAATGGTCTGCAAAGATTGTAAACTTTCATAAATTTTGCATTTTGCAATAGAAATATGCATTGTTTCATCAAAAGTTATAAATAATTATGGCTTTACTGTATATTCTTGTATGTTTGCCAATTTATTTCAGTGTAACCAAATGTATGAATGTATTTTTTCTTTATCTAATTTTTATTTATAATAGAGTAGGTAGTCTTCTCTCCCATTAATTCTTAACTGTAATTTTATTTTTTGTAAATGTGATGTATTTTTAAAATCTGAAATGCAATGGAAAAAGTTAGTGTAGTGAGAAATCCTTTAAATTAAGGGTGAAATAGGGGAGAAATATATCATTATTATATTAAATACAATGGGACGATGTTGGGCGCACTGAGTTTTTCAGGAAGTATTTTACTGTATCGTATATTAGGTCAAAGGGGGGGTTGTAGCGAAGCCCCCTGGTCTTCTATACAAGTTTAAAATGGCCGTCGACCGTTAATCAGAGAAAGAAAAACAAAAGTGCCTTTCCAATCCAAACTGGAAACTGTTTCCCCTCCTCCCCCCACATTCGCCCCCCAACACACCGCTAATTGGCGGTTTCCTCCACGTCATTGACCAGACAACGAGGAGGAGGAGGAGGAGGAGGAAGGCGAAGAAGCGATACATTCGGGGCAACTTTCGGTGGGTCGGAGTCAAACGGGTCAGGGCGACCCAGAGTTACGATACTATCCCTAACCCGAATTATACCTGGATTCCTCCATTGACCTTGTTTAATTAGAGAATTATTAAGCATCGAATAAACCGTAATGAAGTTGAATTGGGGCTCTCCGCATGTACACCGTTAACAATTATCATTTTTCTTGTTTCGAATTAAGGACTGTAAGGCCGACTTGTGGTGGTCGGGGTCGACGTGGCGGTGGCGCCCTCGAGCGCCGAGGGAGGAAACCACATTCGGCCATGTCGTGCTGATAGGGGAGGATTTAAAAGCGATAACAGAAGGTTCTTGAGGAAGTTACCGACTCGACAACTGCCTTTTTAAAGAGATATATTAAATAGTAGTTTAAGGATTTCGCGGAAGCCTTTTATTCGAAACGGAACAATGGCCAAAGCACAAAGCGAAATCCTCCGACAGAATTCCTCCACGTTAATTTCCTTGAAAAGTGTAACGTTTGTGGGGGTGAAATTAAAATTCTCCCCTTTCCAACCCCTCTCCCGGTCCCACTTAAAAATTAATAATTATGTAAATAAAGCGCGGAAATAAATTAAATTCATTTAGTGAAAATAGTTTGGAAAATGTTTAGTTTCGGTGTTCGCGTTGAGTATTTGCTCTGAAACGCGAAAAAGTCGGAATTGTTTCTAATTTGGAGAAGTGTTTGTGCCTTTAGAAAAGAAGAGCGACCGCCGAAAGTAACTTTTCTGGGTGTTTTGACCGGAGGAAGAGGAGAAGAACAAGAAGAAGAAGAAGCAGCCAAGGATTTCAAGTGTTCATTAAATATTTCAACGCTTTTATGATTTTTTAACTTTGGGCTAATTACACGAAAAAGGTCAGAAACGTTACGGACTCAAATTCGAAGAAGAGTAATCTCTAATGATGTCGATCTCATTAAAACACTCACGACTAATCGATGGGAATGAATGGTTTGAATGACTAAACGAAGGCACCGAATAAATCTTATGGCAACACCTCCCGGCATTTCCGGACGAACTGGAGGACACCGGGAACCACTCTCCACCAAATGAGTGGACCTCCCGAGTTATAATCTATGCAAATGCATTCCCACCGACGAAAAGCACCCGCCATCTTGTCGCCGTTTAATCATAATCGTCTTCGCTTTCCGGCGAATCGCACCTTTCACCCGCCCTTCGGCCGCAGCTGACTGCCCTCCACTTTTTATAATTATCGCCAATCCACTTCTGAGAACCGCCCGGGAGAACGATTCTCCCCGGTGTATTATTTTCAGAGGGAACGCAAGAGATGCCACTTCCTCCCCTCCGGAGTGGTTTTTCAAATGAGTTTCGAGTCGCTGGGGGCGGTTTATTCCCGTCAATTAATTCCGAAATCCACTTGACTTCTGCCACCTCTGCCATCACGTTCTTCCTCTTTGTCTTTCACGCTTCTCGGGAAGGGACGACTTCTCTCACCTTCGGGCACACTCACCAATCCCGCCATGAAACCTCGCGTTATTCCTTTATACCGTCTCCGATCGAAATCATTCCATTCGAGGAATCATTTCCCACACTCGTCTTTTTTCGATTGTTAGCTTGGCTGCACTGTCTCGGGGATTAATTGGACCTAAAGGGACGGTTTGACACTTCCAGCAACCGACAGGCGGTGCGGCGTTTCTGAACTGTTCAGACGAGCCAAAGGAGAAACAGTTCGGGGCAGATGAAAGAAGAAAGAAAAGAAGTAATTGAGACGAGCAAAAGTGAAAAGCAATTCTTTCCAGACAGACAGATCAAACAAAAGTAACGTTTCTGAACTGTTTAAAGATAGAGAAAGTAAAAGTAGTTTTTCCCAGACGGGTATAGCAAACAGAAGCTTCTGAAAAGTTCAGTCGAACACCTCCACACAAAGACAGAAGCAGTCATTTCAGACTGCGTAACAGATCGGACACGTTCAGGCACGCTTTGCTGATACGCTACACGTCTCGCGAATTAAAAAAATAATTCCGCGTTTCGACAAAGGAAATTGAAAAAAAAAAAAACTGGGGCACATAAATTCCCGTTGGTTCGAAAAATCTCACGAAGTGCAACACTCTCCTCTTACCATTGCACAACCGCCATTATTTTCTTTTCTATTATTTTACATTTCTTCCACGTTCCGCGGTAATTACATTAATTAGTCCAAAGTCAGAAATCGTGAGTTAGGTCAAGGACGGCGTCCCAGACGCTGTCAATTGATAACCCAAAGACAGACCACGACCCAAAGTCTCCCCAGGCCCCATTGGGGCTTTGCCCTAATTGGCCGAACCTCAGCAAAGTGGCCAACTCCGGAGGGGCGCAAACCGTCTTCGCTTTGTTCGGTTCCTCTCCTATTATATTAAATAAAATGGCCTCTCGTTATTTACTTAATTACACAGTTATTTGGGAGTGCGGTGCCGCCTGGAGTTTTTAGCGAGTCTAAAAAACCTGAGTGAAGGTCAGGTGAAGTGGGCGAAACAAAGGAAATGCCATTGGGACGGCTTTTCCTTTGACATTCGCCCAATATTGGAGCGGCGCAATCTATCAAAGGACCACTGCGAATTGGATTAGTGATTTTATACCACTCAGGGGCGTTTTTTTATAAATTAATTGAACTACTTTCGTGCGAGTATGAGTAGAAAGCTTTAGATTATTCACTTCGGCTTTTACTCAATTGAGTAGAATGGTTTAAGAATTAAACTTTGCCACTCTGAAGTATGACAGTTTACACAAAAGCCGAGCTTCTAAAGTTAATATAAGTATAAACATAATATATATAAAATATAAATTAATTTAAATATTAATGAAATAATGTAATGTTTACTGACGTGGGAGTCGGCAACAGTGGACAGCGAATGGGATTAGTAAATTTACGCCTCAGGACTGTTTTTTTTAATTAAATGAGGTATTTCCGTGCGAAATTAAATAGAAAACTTAAGATTATTCACTCAATTAAGCTTTGCCCTTTTTTATAACTCATACTTAATTGAGTGGAATCGTTTAAGAATTAAATTTTCTCGACTTTCCCAACTGACAAAGCAAAGTGTGATATTTTACACAACTCTTAAAGTTAATATAAGTAAAATAAGAATGAATGGAAAAATATAATGTTTAGTGACGTGGGAGTCGGCAACAGTGTATAGCGAATTAGATTAGCAAATTTATGCCTGAGGATTGTTTTTTTAATTAAATGAGGTATTTCCGTGCGAAATTAAATAGAAAACTTAAGATTATTCACTCAATTAAGCTTTGCCCTTTTTTATAACTCATACTTAATTGAGTGGAATCGTTTAAGAATTAAATTTTCTCGACTTTCCCAACTGACAAAGCAAAGTGTGATATTTTACACAACTCTTAAAGTTAATATAAGTAAAATAAGAATGAATGGAAAAATATAATGTTTAGTGACGTGGGAGTCGGCAACAGTGTATAGCGAATTAGATTAGCAAATTTATGCCTGAGGATTGTTTTTTTAATTAAATGAGGTATTTCCGTGCGAAATTAAATAGAAAACTTAAGATTATTCAGTCAATTAAGCTTTGCCCTTTTTTTAAACTCATACTTAATTGAGTGGAATAGTTTGAGAATTAATCTACTTTTCCGAGTGACAACAGCGTTTTGAAGAAAAGCGTCTGTCACTGCAGGTGAAGGACTGAAGATTGAAAAACTCGACAATGAATTCAGACAGGCGCAATGAGTCACCCGAGTGGCCAATGGACGAAGAAAACGATTATGACAGTCCATCTGTCATGATCAAAGGAAAGAAGCTTGCGAGAAGAAAACTACAACTTGTCACAAACGAGTTGCAGAAAATCGACCGTGACAAAGAGAGCAGAGTTAGCATGGCGACCAGGACGGGTTCAGGCACGACGTCATTCTTCTGCCGTCCTCGGTGCTGTCTCTCCTGTCTCTGCATACAGGTACACTGCCCGAGACCACACACAGCCCGTTTGGCAATGCTCTCCAAGCTTTTCCGTGCCTGGCCACTATAAATTAGCCAAACAGAGTGGCCGACATTTTATGACAAGACTTTTCCAGGAAACGACAACTCGCTTTCCAAAAACTGTGACTAATCAACGGGAAATGTTGCGCAACTTGTGGAAATGCAGAGCAGAAACGCTTTTCTTTCTCCAGGCAGGTATCGTTCCCCTCTCCTTTTGTGTTTCCCGTTTTCCTTTTCCTGGGAGTGACAGAAGTGGGGAGGGAAAACCATTAGATTATATCGCGAAACGCGAGAAGGGTGCCAAGTTTTTTTTTTTTTTTGTTTAAAAAAATGAAAATTATTTTCTGGCCGGCGAGGAAATTATTTGGAGAGTTTTTCTTCAAAGTTTTCCGTTTCCCGGTTGAAGGACTTTAATTATTTTTATCTGAGTTCGTTATTGACAGGAAGTTATCATTTATATCAAAGTTCTCTTTCAAAGCTCCCGCTATTTTTCTTTCATTAAATAAAACTCCAAAACAACTAAGACTTTTTTGTATTTTTTTTTTTTAACTTAAAAATGGAATTCTGAAAAGTTTCCTCAATGCGATTCCGCGGGTAAACTGTGCTTATTGTCTCGAAAAAAAGCCGGGAAAAGTAATCAAAATTTCCTCAAAAGCTCTTTCGCGGTTTCTTTCGTCCCGCAAAAGAGGAAATTTTGTTTAAACCTGTGGCCATTTTATATTCGGTTTAGAATTCAGTGAGAATGGAATGTTGGACATATACAAACATACAATTGAAGTCTTAAAACTGCCAAGTTTTTTCTTGAAGAAGTAAATTTTGAATTATGATATAAATAAAATCCGACAAAAATTTTACAATCAAAAAATTCAGAAATACCCCTAATTGGTTACTCGTTTAGTGTATTTTATTTATTTATATTATTTCTATATTTTTCAATTTTATTTTGTATATTTTGTACAATTATTCTTTATATTTTGTGCAATTATTATTATGTATGTTATGTACAACTCTATTGTGTATATTTTACATTCTTATTTTGTATTTTTTGTGCAATTTTATTTGTAAATTTTGTATTTTCATATTTTTATTTTAAATATGAAAATACATTTAGATTGTCTTATCATATCAAATTGTATGTAAAAAATAGTTTATTTAACCGTTTTTCAATGACCATTACTTTGGTACAAAATATACATGTCTATTAATTTGTTAATTTTAGATTAACTTATTTAAAATTCTTTTGTAAATTTCTTTTGTATATTTTTATTCAATAATTTATTTAATTAGTCTGTTTTGTGTATCTGTTTTAATTTATACTACACTCGTTCTTTATTTATTTTTATATTACTGAACGTTTTTATTTTTATTATATTTTTCGAGAATAAATTATTGTATTTTACAACAGAAGCAATTGCCCCATTCTGTATTTTTCTTGTTTGATCAATGACTTAAATCAAACGAAGCAAAGCAGAAACTTACAAATACTTAAACTCAATAAAACTATGGCTTAAAATGTTTAAAAATTCAAACTGAAGATTTGTTGTCTGTGGTTCAGAATCATCATAAGTTGAGTACTTTTCTATCAACCAAATATAAATTGAAACTTCAGTGTTTTCATCACTTATCTATTGAGTGCAGATAAAAACACTTACCATAATGATAGTAGACAAGAGGGTCGATGTTGTGAACCCATCCGGCAGCCTGTATCGCCACGAAGAGAAATGACACGAGGCCGAAACTGGGCCAGATCGCCGTCATCAGCAGAACCATGGTTCCCTCGCTTACATCAAACCATCCTCATCGTTCCTCTTCATCCTGAAAGAACACACCCCAGGTGAGACATTCGAGATCGAACGACAACTTAATTAATTTCCTCTGTCCCCAGAGCGCCTTCACTTAATTCGTGAGTACGTGCCTGGAATGGGGAAAGGTCCGGAAGAGGGAGGGCGACGTCTTGGGAGGCACCGAATGGTTTTCTTGATTAGAATGCGAGGGATCAAGGCTGGGAGATATCTGGAGATAATTGCAGAGTCGCATTGTACGGTGGATAAGTGGGATAACAAAGCAGCTTTGCTAAGCTGGAAGTCACAAGAGAATAATACATCACACTGAGAACAAATGCAGATGGACGCCTACAAAACACTTTTAGGAAACACAAAAAAATACAATTTCAGTACACAAAAAAATTGGGAGTATTAAAAACGATACAATTTCTTGAATACAATAGAATTTGCATGAGAAAATATTAAAAAACAGTTTTGTATTTCTAAAGCAAAGGAAATTCTTTTCAGCATCGAAGCTCTCATTCTGTTGTACCATATGGACCGAAAGAGTTGTAAAAGGCCATGAGGGTCACACAAGTCCAGAAAATCGCCCACATGTCATAAAAACCATTGTATAATTACGTCTTTTTCCCATAAATTCAGTTTAGAATCGAAGGCAATCGAGGCTACTTTCGCGCTTATCGTTTTTCGAGCATCTATTGCATTCTGCATCGGCTGAAGGAGGTCTTTTCCGCGGAGGGTGAGTGCGTGCACCTGACAAATTGGCCAACACCTAACTTTTTTTCCTTCCCAGGAAAACTTTCCAAAACCTAAAAACCTGAACTTTATGGGTGTGACTGACAAATCTGAATTTTTAAATTATTAGCATACTCACTCCTCCACATCTGTTATGTCCGAGAGTGAACCACGGACTTCCACGGGCCAAAACACAATGGCGCCAATTGTATCTCTTTTCTGCATCACCAACACAATCGCATTTGATCGGGTCCACCCCTTTCGGAGGCAAAGCCCCGTCCAACAGATACCGAACATTGACTAAAAGCTTTCTTGAGCATCCTATTAGAACAGGACTAAACAGTACTTAACAAATACTTGACACTTTGAAATCTCGCTTGGAATCTTCAAGAATAAATACACGAAAGGATACACAAAGGAAAACAACTCGAGAGAACTGTCTCCATGAGAGTGTTGAGTGACGAGTCCTCATTGACGGGTTGTGTCTCCCCGAGGGCCACCAATGGAAAGACAAAGGCTCGCGCAAAGGAAAAGAGCGCAAAAACGTGGGCTCTCGGGCGTGTGTTGCGAGGAGCAAGTGGTTCGCCTAATGGGCAGACTCAGGTACAGTCGCGTCACGGGTTGACTCACTCGTGACTTTTAGGAACGGGTTTGCGAGGGGACGAGTTGCACCCACGCGGGTTCTTCGGCCAATCGTCTGCTTGGCGGCGATCGAACCACTACCCGCTCGAGATTTATTCCAGGAATGAGTACACATTCGGTTTTTGCAATGGAGACAAATTGACTCTCAAAAAGAAACAACAAAACCATTCAAAAATACAGAAAACTCACAGACGAAAACTTACACTGATATTTTTTTTCCTGTAAAACTGTTTTGTACTCATAACTCAATAATGAACGACTCCAACCGGTTACTTTATTTTAACATTCAATAACTAAAAACCAATTAACTTGAAAACAAGTCGAGTTATAATTATTAGTGACAGAAAAATGTTAAATTTCAAAGTAGATAACTAATAATAATAATGCGTGATACTGTTCTGTAAACACTCGTTATAATTGTCTTTGTTTTGATTGAGAAGGTAACTTTGAGAGAGCATAACATAATGTTCGGTCCGTTATTCGAAATGTAAACCGTTACGCGGGTGTTTTTCTTCTGCTCTGAGTCGAAAGGATTACTTCCAAGGTTAGAGAAAGGGTTCGTTCATTTTATTATTACTCTTTTACGATTTGTTCTTCGTTTCGGATATTTCTAGCAGTCATGAGCCATTGTCATCGTGCGACTTCGGATCAAAACGGGTTTCTGCTGATACAAACAATCCGAGCAAATTCACATTTCCCCTCTCCGGTCACGTAATAAAATACCCAAATGTTATTTCTCTCTTTTCTCTCCCTCGTGAACCTGTGACGTATCCATTCCCTGATCCTTCTTCCCTTGGACAAGGCTCTTTCCGCATTCCCTGTGCAACCCCTCGCCCCCATAACTCCTTTTAATCGCGTTCATCTCGCTCGAATGAGTCAGTCGCTTTGAAATGGCACACCCCCGGGTGCAAAGCAGCCTTCACACTTTGATGTGAATAACTCGGTTAAAAGGGAACTCCCACTTGTGGGGGAATCTCGGGAGGAGAAAAGCTTCGGTCACGTGAGGAGCTTTCGTCATGACACCTTCACTCCTTTCCTAATGTGCTTTCATTTTTTCAAATAAACTCATTAACTCCGGGACGGAAATAAAAAATCCAATTAAGGTCGAATTCTTGTAATTAATTAACTTTTAACTCCTCCTCGTGGCATCGCGTAAAATCACGCAGTGTTACGTCGAAAGTGCGAGGGATTCATCCACGGGGGACAATTCATTCAATCATTCATTCATTCAGGTGAAGATGACCGTTGTATTGCTTTGCGCGGAGTTTTATTGCGCGTTTTAACCAAAAGTAATGACCGTTGAAGAAGTTGTGTATTTTCTGTGGCCACCGCTGCGGTCCCATTTTACGTCTCTCGACATTTTTATGAACTGGAAAGGCATTCAATGGGTGTATACGACTGAGTCACAAAAACAAAATGTCGGCATAAGAATGGGGAATTGAGGAAAAACAGCTTTACATTAAGTATAAAACTTAAGAGGAAAGAAGAGATTAAAATTAAAAGATGAGAAGACAGAGAAAAGGTTAACAATGAGAGAAGAATAGATGAGAAAATACAGAAAATTTTACACTCCAAACCTATACTTTTATACACTAGGGGGTTTTGCCCCCTGTGGCAGCTGGGGCTTCGCCCTCGTTTGGTACCTGGGAATCTGTATCCATATTTCCATATTTATACCTTAATATAAGATACAATAAAATATTTCCTTAAAAACTGAATCCACCTCGATAATCCCATTCTATTTCAATATAAAAATTATACATAATTTTTGAACAAACAATGCATAAATCTATGGGAAATTTTCTTAATTCTAAATACCTAACTCCAGACTTTTAGACTCTATACTCTTCTAATTCTAAACTCTGAACTCGAACACAAACTTTACATATGAAAACTACAATAAATTCTCCGAAAATCTGAAAAGAACCCTGAAAAAACCACTAACGCTGAACCCACGCGAACTAATTTATATAAATTCTACAACCAAATCTTGACAGAAAACAGGTTTTTGCTGATTTTCGAGAAATGAGACATATTATACACACACACACACTATATTTTGATAAAGTCCTTTTAAATAAATTAATAACATAAAACTTTAGTCTGTATAGAATTTTAAAATAAAATTTTTTTATATGTTTTTTATAGTTAGAAAGAGAAGAGAGCAAATTATATATCCCTTATTATTATGTATTTGTTATTAAATTGTATTTAAATACTGTAATTTCAACTGTGATTGTTCACTTGGAGAGTCCATTTTGCACTGTACCGCTACAGAAAGGAAACCGATTGTGGGTTTTCTGCAAAAATGGATGTTTCCAAAGGGAAAAGATTATTTCGGGAGTTGGGAGCAGTCGAATGGTAACGGGACAAAGCGTAACCGTAGGAACGAAGGAGTTTTTTGTCGGTAATGGGTTTTTTGAAAGCAAACATAAAAAATAGCAGAGAACAGCAGAGTGTGATTTGGTTCGGTTCACGGTTCACACGTTTTTCTGCGGTTTCTTTCTGGTTCCAATATTGCACCCGATACTTCGCAGCGGTTCACTAAGTCCTACCGTAACCGCCGCCGCCATTTTCCTACGCTTCGCTTTATTATTAACGTTTGCATGAAAAGCGCGCACTTTTTTCCCTCTGCACATTTCAGCCTTTTTCTCCCCCCGGAAATAATTCTAATTGTACGTGACAGTTAAAATTATGGTCTCAAGCTAAAAATAAAAAAAAATTATCACACAAAAACAAAAAAAAAAAATTGGAAAGCCTCGAGTCAGATTCGGCCAGATTTCCACGGCTCGTGGTCTCCTTTTCTGATATGTCCCGTTTATTTCATTCCTGCGGTCGCAGTAACGTTACACAGGTAAATAACCCTTTGCCTCCGCCCACCACTTTTTGCCACCGTTCAACGAGGCATTTCACCCGTGCCTGGACCAGCCCCTTTTGCTCCTTTTCGGTGGCAGCCGCACTCATTTGCTTCCAACACCTCTCAGACGAATGTCCGCCCCGTCCGCCGATAAAAAAGTCATCCGAGTCGTAATCTCTTGTCACGTTTTCCTTCGGCCGATTCACGACGTTGTGCTCCCTCGAAAGGGCAGCTCCTCCCTTGTAAGCATCAATCACAACTGTAGCAGAAGATGTTTTTACGATTATTCCCGTCCTCGGTCATAAAATTGCCTAAATTATGATTGGCGTGACGTGAGAATGGCGACGTCTCCTCGAAAGATGGCGTCCTTTTGCCTTCGATCTCAAACTGAAGAGAAATATGCGGGTTCGGATGGAATGAACGAAATTAAGCAGATCATCGCGGCCGTTTTTTGTTGCATTGGCCTAGAAACGCAGAATCGGTTCTCACGTTTGCTCTGCTTCAACGAAGCCACGAAAATTTGCTGCAGTTAAAGAGCCTCATTGATGTTCTCAAGAAAAAAGCCGTTATTTTCCGAACGTTGCCAAATGGCTCATCAGCGTTCGATCGCAGCATCGACTTCTCTTTTGCCGACTCCATTGTCGTCGCACAATGTGTGTGTAATGATGATTAACAGTTGAAATGGTCGGGCAAAAAAGGAGCGAAACCGCGGCGACGTCTCTTAAAATGTGAAAGTCACAAGAATAATTGCTATCTGGAACAAATCGCGCCGCTCAACAGTTCACATAAAGACGATCGCTTTTGTTCCGTTGTTCTCGACGAGTTCTCGAGAGGAAATTGTTTTTCCTCAGCGATGTGCCGCCATCTTGGCGTACTGCGCTGCGGAATCCTGTCTTGAAAACGGCTAATTTAAAATGTTCCCAACTGTGACACAAAAGGCCAACCGAACATTTCATAAATTTCCAAGATGGCGTCCGCCAACTCAAAAGAAAATTCTCGCGACGGCCACAAATCAAATGGGCGTCCCAAGAAACAAAAGTCACACTCTGGAGGACTCGAAAGCTCGTGTTTAGGTTCGAAATCCCGCCCCGATTAGGGCAACAGCCCAAACTTTCAATTTTTTCTGCTTATTCTCGGAAACTTTTCCTGCAGTAACAAATTTAAAAATTCTAAGCACGAAAAAACGGCATTAATTTTCCTCGGGAAGGAGAAAAGAAAAAGGACGGGATGATGGCATAAGCTGGAAACTATTTAGTCGAAACAGTTTCACCCTTTGACTTTCGATGGGGGTTCATTTGGCATTGTTACTATTGGACAGAACAAACTGTCACCGGAAGAATTTAAGGAACGAACAAATGGGAGAAAAAGAAGCAGAAGAAAGTATAATAACTCTCCAGCATTTATTACCATATTCCGACAGAGTCAGCAACTTTTAGGGCAGAATTTAAGACTTTTTTGATTTTAGCTGCTTGAGGCCATTTTGTTACCTTCTCTGTAACACTTTTCAATTGTCTTTATTAAGTTTCTTCCTCTTGTGCTCATTTCTATGACTCTCTTTTCTTCCAATCCGATCAAAAGCAAAAACTCACTGATACAATTTCCACATTGATTAAATTCCAGCAAAATCTCCATAAAATTTTCAACCTAATTTCTTTCTTTCCTATACTAATACAAAATCTAAATCTGTTCAAGGAATTTGTGTGTGTGTGTGTGTGTTTGGATTTAGAGTTAGTGATTTTTCAGGGTGTTTTTCAGATTTTCAGAGAATTTGTTGTAGAATTAATATAAATTAGTTAGGTGGGTTCAGTTTAGTGGTTTTTTCGGGGTTCTTTTAAGATTTTCCTAGATTTTGTTGTAGATTTGATAGCTAAAGTTAATACTAGTGTTGGATATTTAGAGTTAATAATAAAAATAAAATACAAAAAAATCCACTCTGTCGGCGTTGAGTGCCAGAGAGAAGAAGAGGTAGAGATTTGAGTCGCCCACAGATAATTTGCAATTTAGAGATTGCAGACCAAAGAGAAAATCCTTTAGAAGGGAGAGTAGTGATATATAGAACAGAATTAGAATGGCTAGCGACAAAGCAAAGAGATGGTTAAAAGAGGAGGAAGAAAAAGAGGAAAAGCAACAGAAGACAACTTACATCAAAAACAACAATAGCTAAATATAGAAAAAAGCTGCTGTACTTATAATTTACTATGATTATGAATATAAAAATATAAATTCCCAAGTCCCAGAGAGGGCGAAACCCCCAGTTTCAAATACAATCCACACAGCATTTTCAATACAATTTGCAGAAACAATATATTTGAATACTCCCTTTCAGTCAGTAATGAGTGTCAAAGAGCTGTTGTAACAATTTTAAAACACAAACGTGAAAGCCCTTTTCATTTGGACAAAGGAAAAATGGAAAAGACAACAACAGAAAAGTGTATTCGAGCACATTTGAGGACTTAATTTTAGAGTAAAGGCTCGTAAATGAGTTGATAAACAAAGGGCGACGGTCAAAGGTCAAAGGACCTCGCTAATCCCCTTTGGGATGTATTTAAATCGCATCGGGAGCGGCGGCTTCTCAGTGAGGGACTTTTTGCAACGCTCGCTCATGTATTCCCCCAAAGAGTCAATTTTTGGGAATTCGGAAATCAGCTCAAGTGCTGTCGCCCTTATCTCTTTCGCGGTAATCAATATAAAATTTAATTTTGGGGAATTTTCGGTTAAATTTCTCCGGTGAAAGACTGTACCTGTTTTCGACATATGGTTTACATTTTCCATCTCATCATTCCTCCCCATTTTTAAAATTTATGAGAGCCAAAACAAATTAACTTTTGGTAAATTCACATATAACATACGTTTTAGTGAGAATAGTGTATACGCACGCAATTTACTTAAGTGTTCCTTTCGGAAAGAGACTCAGTCTTTTGTTTCTTCACCCCAAAACAAACCACCCCAATGATTATTCCATTTAGGGTTCCTTGTTTTTCGAACACCTGCGATTGAGCTTTTCTGTCCTTTTATCTCTTTCGTCTGCTTTCATATCTTTCCGAACAGACGTCCATTTATTATCGCGGAAGGTTTTGCATCCCTTAATCGACCCCGTGGACTTTCGGCGTTGGGGGAAATGCATAAATGAAATTTTGCTTCTCCATAAAAATCCCTCCTTTCATCCGAGATTTGAATTTTTTCCTCCCCTCGCCCGTTCGGATCCTTTGTATTATTAATTAATTAAAAAGATTTTTATGATTCAAAAAGAAAAAAATAGAAAATAAAATAAAAAGCGGAAAGCCCAGGAGGGAAGGGAGGGGAAAGGGAGGGGAAAGGGAGGGGAAAGGGAGGGGAAAGGGAGGGGAAAGGGAGGGGAAAGGGAGGGGAAAGGGAGGGGAAAGGGGAAATTGTGAAAGATTCATAAAGGTTGAATCAAATGGCTTCGGGCGGGAAAAAAGTCAAAGAAACTAGAAATTAAATTCCCGGGAAATGCCCCTAAAATTTCTCATCATTAAATAACCTGCACACGACCGCCATTAGAAAAACCGTTTATTTCCCTTTCCTTTTTACTTTTCATACGTTATTAAATACTTTAACTGAGTTTTGTGGACGTTTACGATACCGACAAAAACCAATTGATGATGTTACTGTTTATGGTTCAATCGTTATCCTCTCTGTATTCCTCATTGAGTGGTGCAAATGGCCAAAAATTTACATTACAGATGATACCGCCAAATTTCCGCTTAAATTTTCACAAAATCTTCATTTGTTTTTTGGAAATTTCTGAAGTAATATTTTTTTTAGAAAAAAAGGGAAACAAATGAAGTAAAAAATACGAATACAATGACAATATTGACAATAATTCGTATACTTATTTTTTATTTAATGTTTTAATAAATTATTTTTCTTTTTTCTGATTTTCATTTAATTATTTTTGGCCTTTTCTTTTAATTTTTTATTTCTTATTTATTTGTTTAATAAGTTGTTATTTATTTTCATAAAACTATTTTTACATAATTTATTGATTACTCTCATTTAAATCGTGTACAGCAGCGTTCAAAAGTAGTCTGACAATACAAAATGTAATTTCTTAGTTAATTATTTTACTATAAGATTTTAATACGTGTGTGTATTTATTTTACAGTTGTATTATTTATTAAGGTAATATTATATTTCTAACATTTTATTAAATAATATTATATTATTAACATTTATTCTTTTAATACAGTAATACTCAAAAGTATTTTGACAATACAAAATGCATTAGTTTCTTAGTTAATTATTTCACTGTAAGGTTTTATTAATTAAATGTGAGGACTGTTGTAAAGCATTTTAATGAAATTTCACTTTGTAATTCTTATGAATGGAAAAAGGAAAAATTTTGTATTGTCACAATACTTTGAGCGCTACTGTATTTTCTATCCAGAAAAGAAACGCGTGCAATTATTTTTTTTATGGATTTGTAAATTCCAAATTTACTGATTTAATTAGAATAAGGGTCAGCACACTTTTCCTGCAGTTGAAAAGCCAAAGAAGGGAGAGAAACTGATAAACTTTTGATCATTGGCAAACGCACATCCTCACCTGCAGGTAATTGACCCTCTTTTCCCCGCGAAAACTAAGTGCAAAGAGAAATTAACAAAATAATTATGTCTCGCGAACGTTAATTCTCATAATTGGTACACAGAAACTTAACCCCGTGCAACTATTCTCTATTCCCCAAAGTAATCACACAGAGAACGTTTTAATTATTCCGAGTTCATGTGGGGGGCGAAGGGGTGCTATGGGGCGAGGACGGGGGCGAAGGATCGGGGCGAAAGGAACCGACGACGGGGGTCCGCTCCATCCGGTTATTAATTAACCTCCGCCACAAATTACTCACTAATTGCGATGGCTTCCGGAGAGGAGAGCGAGATTCGACCCGGTCATACCTGAAAGAGAAAAATAATTACATTGTATCTCCCCGAACGAGGAATTAGTGTGACTGGGGGCGCTGGGGGCGCTGGGGACTGCCTTTCTCCAGAAAAGGAATCATCGCTGTGCCCAATAAAAAAGGAAGTTTTCTCGTTTACAGGCGTAAAAAATAATTTATCCGCGTAAACAACTGTCCGCATTCGGTTTGACAGTAACCCCTATAAAGCGTTGGAGACTGACTATAATAAATGAAATGATGTAAGACGGAGAGGAACTGCGGATTGTTAACGACGTGAAATTGATTGAAAATTAACAGTGGGTGCCGTTCCCTCAGGAAACCGCAAACCGTGCATTGCCAGAGGCGTTCGCCGACCGAAGAGGAATTCGCTCCAAAGAAGAACGATATATCAATGGAGGAACGGCCGGGAGCAGCCAAAATGACCGCTGTTTGATTTTCGCCTTCTAACTAAGATTTATTTATTTATATACTGTAAAGAAATAATTCTTTTCGTGGAGGTAATGTCATAATTTTAAGAAATGACGTCCGTTTCCAATGAGATTGTTTTGTTTACTTTATTTCTTTTTTTTCGCTTTTTTCTTTCTCCTGTTTTTCTATGTTTCATCGGTTTTCTTTTCTCTGATTTGCGCTTTACCCCGTTTTGTCCTTTTTCCGTCTTCTTTCTTTTCTTTATTATTTTTTTGTGCTTTTCTTTTATCCATATTTTCCATTTTCCCGTTTTCTTTCGTTTTCTTTTTTTCCATATTTTTCTGTTTTCTCGTTTTCCCCCTTTTCTCTTTTTTTACAATCTTTTTTTAAATTAGTTTATAATAAGTTCTTCCTATCTTTCTTTTCTCCCGTTTTTCTTTTTTTTGTTTTCTTTTTCATTTTTCTTTTCTAATGTTCTTTCCAGTTTTTCATTTTCTCCTGATTTCTCCTTTTTTCCGTTTCTTTCCCCTAATTTTTTCACCTTTTTTTACGTTTTCCCTTTTTTAAGCTTTACTTTTTGAGAAAATATTTTTTTTGGAAATATTGCACAAAACGTCCCACAGTTTCTTCATGAAAGGGGTCAAAATGACCATACTAGAGTATAATAAGGAAAACAATCCTTGCACAAATGAGAAAATATTCGGGAGACTTTCTGTCTTTGAGAAAATGCCTCCGCACGTGTCTGTCAGCAGTAGGAAAAGCTGAGCTTCCCTCGATCAAGTTCATTCACCAGATTTTTAATCAAGCGGTTCCCCTTCCTCTCAAATGCACACGAAAACCTCCATTGGTTTACTCTTAAACGAATAATAGAATTCGGGGCAAATTTTCCACTTGATGAGTTTCATTTTGTCGAAAAAGCTCAGAGAAATGGATCTTGTGCTCTCTAAGCACTCTAATCCCTTTTCCTCTCGGAGACCTTTCCCATTTTTTCCTGAGAACTTCAAAAATGCCGCCATTTGTCAAAATATCTGCGCTTCAACGACCAACTCAAACTTAGTTTGCAACTTTTTCTCAATCAAGTTTACTTTAAGCGGTTTACCCCCGGAATTTCCCGGAAGTTCCTTTGTCCGATCACAGCTTACGTGAATGAAAAGAAGACTTTCACAGAACCTAATTATTATTAGCTTGAGTCTGCGTTTTGTCTGCGTTTAATACTTTTAAAAAATTTGAAAGAGAGCTTGGGGAGCTTTCTAAAGTTCTTCACCCCCTCGAAAGCTTTTGAGAGTAACGGACCAATGACCTATTGACCTTCCCAAACCTCCTCTGAGTCAATGAACCACTTTTTCTCGCGATGGTTCCTAAGGGAGAACATGAAAGACGTCGCTCTCCCCTCACGACGAGCTTTTAGCTTTAAAGCGATTTTCATTAAAACTTATTATTATTAGCATCGTTTCTGAGTTTGGCTTTTTATGAAAAATAAAAGAACGATGCAAAGAGCAATTTTCATTAGTCTGCTAATGGTCAATAAATGAACGGGACGGGGGAATAAACGAGTGTGGCTGTCGCCTTTACATTAGGGAGCTTTTTTAAGAAAAAACTAAACCAACTGCGACCATTTTGGAGTTTGGCAACTGCGAAAAGAGTTCCGAGTCTTTTTTAGTTTCACTTTTGGCCACACATTTTGTTCTTTGGTCTCATAATATACAATAAACTTTATAACTGTAGAGGGAAAAAGAGAGAGAAAAAGATGGAAAGACAGAAAGAAAAAAAGGAGAAATTTAAGAAAGTGAGAGAAACAAATGAAAAAATAAGAAAGTTCAAAGAGTAGTAAATGAGGAGAAGAGACAGACAAAGAAAAAGAAATAAAAAAAGAAGAAGAAACAGAAAAAGAAAAACAATTAAGATAAAATGACAATTAAAGACAGACATAGAGAAAGAAAAATATATAAAGAGTAAGAAGAAAAGGGAATTATTAATAAAAACAGAAAGAAAGAAACAAAAAAAGAGAAAAGCAAAGAGAAAAGAAGAAGAAAACACAGAAAGAGATGAGAACTGAGAATGCAACTACAAAAGTAATGGAAAATTCTTCTGAATGGGATCGGCAGTAAAAAACTTCATTTGGCTTCAGAATGGCAAAGAAAACAGGTAAATCCTCACCGAATGGACACACACATCCTTGGTGAATTCCGTCCACCGGTGAATTGGTCACACTCACCCGCCATTAGTGGCGAATAACCGGAAAAGCGGAAAATATGAAGAAAATCCGTCCCGAGATTAAGCCTGCGTAGTTCGGTCCGAAGTGGCAGAAGTCGGAATTGGATGGCGAGCTTTTACCACCGGCAGTGCAACCCCTAACCCTTATAATTGCTCTTTAACTGCATTAAACGCCTTTATTTATTGGACTATTTAAACTGTAATTGTCTCAAGTTTGAACTTTAATTGAATTTTAGAGTTGCCAAATTCCGCTTGAGTTTCATCATTAAATTTCAATATTCACGTCAACTTCACATAAAACTCTTTCGAGTTTAAACACATAAAATTTTTCCCATGAATGCTCCCAAAAAGGCGCTAAGTGCCCAACGAAATCAAACCCGTCTGACAAATCGATAAATTTCACAACTCCTTTCCGAAAAACAACAAAAGGTGAGTTAATTAAATTAAAAGTTAAAAAAAAAATATTAGGTTTTCTGGGAAAGGACCTAATTAAGTCTCAGTGTTTCGCACCCAATGGGAAGCCCCGACTCATTACGCAACGCTCGTAAATTAAAAACCAAACAATCGACTCTAAACAAACGATGCTTAATATTAAGGATTCGATTGTTCGTGTGCGAATTAAGCAGCAGTAAAAACAACTTAAAACAGATGAAGTTCGATTTTGGGGAGCTCCGTCGATTCCAAATCGTCACGAAAGCAAACAAATAATTTCAGCGGCGTTAATTGCGTTAATACTCCCTCCGTTTTGCCAAAATAACAGAAAAAGGCAACGAAAGTGACTTCACGTGAAAATGGTTTCGCGTCAAAGGACACAGAGCCGTATAAAATGTCAAAGGACTCCGTATGACAATAACGAATCACAACCTGACGCCCTTTGAGTGAACAGGTTCGAACTTTGCGGGGCGAAGAATTCGCTCTGAGAAAACATAATTAATTTAAAACTGAGGTTGTCAAGAGTTTTGATTGATTACGCGGCGTTGAGAAATGAACCTGCAGACAACAACGTTCCTCCCCGATTCTTGGAAAAGCTTAATTATTAATGAAATCAGTTGGGGAGTCCCCCCCGCTCCCCGGCGCGAATTAAGGGATGTTTTCGTAGTCTGTATCCTCGGAGCCCCCCATTTCATCTGAGAACCTTCTGAGGGAGAACCCGCAGGCGAGAAATGACTAAAGCCTTAGAAAATACAGGAGAAGTTTGATTAAGAGAATGAAATTCCCTTCCACAAGTCGTTTTCCGCAAATGAAACTTTCTTTCTGAGAACATCCTTTTATGCAGATCCTGTCATTCATCCTTGAATGGGTTTCTATGGCTGTTGAAACCTTTCCTTCTTCGTGAGCGTGCACCAAATTATTTAATTACGAGTGGAAAGGTCACGCCGACAGGAGGACTCCCGATTCGTACTATTGTATTTTTATCATGTGAAGCGAAAACAATTAAATTTCACAAAGCGGATTCTGAACAAAGGTGAGGAGTTTGCCAAATACAAACGAGGTTTATCGTGGGAGGAAAATATAAGTAATTTTAACCCTTTCAGAGAAAAAAACAAACATTTTCTTTCCGAAGAAAAAAAATTTACACACATCCGATTCCTCCGAATTGGGTCAAAGGATAAAACAACAATGTTAATTAGGTTTTCACTCATCGATTAATTACTCCCGACTGATGGTTGAGTTTTGACAGGCGCCGAAGAGGCTCTCTGAGAAATGGGTGCAGTGTGTGTGTTTACAACCTACTCGGGATACCTGAATAGGAAAAAAATTTGAAAATTTGCCAGCTCCATTGAATGGATATTAAAAAGCCATTACGACTCCACCTACGCTGGAAGAGGAGGCATGCGTTGGTGCCATTGACTTATTCACCGAGTTTTCGTGCCCCCGCGCCCCCCGCGCCCCCTCCTGTCCCCCTCTCACAACATTTGCTTCAGTGGGTGAATTCTTTCATGTTTGGATCGAAGGGGATCGATTGGAGAGCGAAGATTTGCCCTTCGATCGATTAATTATGGCTGCATTTATTAACAAATACACTATTTTATTACCATAATTTATATGAATCAATTAAAAGAATTATCGCATACAATTTCCCAAAAAAGGTATACAATTCATTATTTAATTTTTGTTTTTTCTTCACTACTAAATTAATTTTTTTGGTAAGATTAAGATAACAGTAAAAGAAACACAAAAATGTGTATAAATATTAATATAAAGGTATATATCTGTATTGTATATGCGTATATATGTACGATGTGTACATGTAGTGTAGTGTACATAGTTTGCATATAAATATAGTATAAATATTAATTAATACAAAATTTGTGTATCACATTGGCAGCTAAAAAATATATAAAAATTAACTCTATGAAGTTTTACTCTAAAATTAATATTTTTTCATTATTAAACCTTATAATTATAATTAAAAATTTTACTCGAGTCAATTCCATAAATTAAAAATAAAGTTTAACATACATAAAATGAAAGAAAAATACAAAAATATCAACAAAAATAACTTGGATGCATTCAGAATTTCAGTAATAATCGTAAAATCGAATGTGGAACCCCAAATTCCTATTTGCCAAATCCCAAATTTCATTAATTCCCAATGCCACTGTGCCCAAAGTCAACCCTTTAACAGCAGAAAGGAATTCGTAAAGTTATCTGGTTTTTCTCCGAAACCTGAATAGGTTTTCTGGAGATTTCCCGGCTTTTGCTAATTTTTGAGAAATGAGAGAGCGCAGATCCTTCTTTGGAAATTAATTCAGTGGTTCCTTAGATCTTAGGTAACAAAAAACGGTGTGCACACACACACACAAACAAATTCCTGAAACAGATTTATATATTAGTGTTATGATATGATTATTCCAAGTTTATATATTTGGTGAACTGTAAGCACCGGTTTTGTATAGTTGTGTTATTGTTTGTATAGTCCCATTGAAATTCTAGGAGGGCAAAGGCACTGATTGCGCCTCTTAGAGGTCCCATGGGGCGCAGAAATGGCGCGTTTCTCTCCAAAGTCGTTATAAAGTTTCTCGCCGGAGGCCGTCCCCTCCCGACTCACGTTTGATCGGCTCCCAAACAATAGTTATTTATTAATTCATTTTCTCAGTCCCATTGTTACCAGTGGTTGGTAATAACGAACGTTAATGGATCATGATGAGCCAGTGAAAGTCACCTCTGCTTCTCTCCGCACCAAAGGAAGACCTCAGCTCTGAGCTTTCTCATTTGCTCTTCGAAAGAGGACAAAGCAAATGCGCTTAAAGTTTGCCAAGGTCGCACTCGGGAGCTTATCGCCTTGATTAGAGTGCTTTTGACTGAGTTGGCAATCCGTTTGAGTGAGCTTCGATTGAAACGTCCTTTCCAGAAAACAAATCCCGGAAGGATACAATCAACATCAACGTCCGCGTTAATACCTTTATGACCGAGTTTGATCCCAAAAATCTCTTTGGCTGCCTTTTCATCCCCTCCCTTCGACCCTTCCTCCCTCCCCTTCTCTTTGTGATATTTTTCGGAGTGGAACTGTTAGTTCCGCGGCGGCTTTGCTTTTAAAACCTGTTTAAAAGTGAAAAAGCCAGCTCGTCGTGCACCCTGAATTATTTCACAGGTCTCGTGCTTGATAGGGTTGTGAATATTTAAAAGAAGACGGAGAGAATACGGAAGCCTGGAAAATATAAATAACCCCGTTGTTGCGCTCCGACGCTTATTAGTTTTACAACATTTTACGTTTCCGCAGCAGAGTCCCGCAGCTTTCCTCCAAATTCTGCCCTCGCTCAATCCCCCACGAATATTAATGTTCCCGAGAAATATTTGCCTCTCCCGAGAAATTGCATAATTGGGAGAGAGAGAGTCATCTTCGCGGAATTCTTTCAAGGTTCGCCACCGTAGACTGTTAATTAAAAGAGTCTTGTTTACTTATTCGCCGGAAGAACTTTTAATTATCAGACGGTTAAATGCAAATTAACGAAAATTCATTTCTCGTCGACAGTTGCCGGTCTTTGAGTTTCAATCAACGCCCGACGATTGTTGTGTACTCCGCCATTTTCTCTCATCCTTTACTCTTTCGGTTTTCATTAAAATCTCTCCGGAATTGGAGTAACTAATAAAAGCTATTAAAAAAAGCTTTTAAAGGCTACTTTTTCTCTTTCCCTTTCCCCCTCGCAAGTCACTCTTGACTTTGGCAAGAGCATCGAAAAGGTTTCTCCATTTCCGAATATAAAAGAATTTTCCAGTACAGTCAGAGAAATGCTTGGCTGCACTTAAGATGAGTTCGGAGTTATCTCATTTATAAAAAATAAAACAAGTTTAGAGTGTACCACTGAATGACCGCTCTTTTTCTCGGAAATAAATCGGAGAATTTATTGAGAATCTGTGGAAGACTTTCAGCAGAGGGAAACGAAGCAAATTTTCCTTTTTCCCCTGCTGAAACCCGAAAGTTTTCACCGTCCCACGCTCACCGCGGTAACTACCGAACGACTTCTCCGAGAGGAAAGAAGAGAACGAGTTAGGACCGAGTTCAGGCACCTGTCTTTCGTCATAAAACCGGTTACAGCTCATTAATTGATTACCGTTTTTGTTATGCAATGAATAACAACACAACTGTGTCTGAGGAGAAAGAAGAAAGAGAAGTGGTCGTAACCGTCCACTCATTGATTGCTTCAATTATGGGAATTGCCTTGAATTAGAGAGAGCTCGGACACTTGTCAGGGTTTTTGGGACTGGGAAAGCTCCTGTGGTCCTTTAAGGACTGCTTTGGGTGAGATTTCAGCTGAAAGTGCTCATTTTGACCACTAATTTTTATCACTAAATGTAATGTAAATATATCAGTAAAAATAAAATATATATATTAGTAAATAAATAATAGTAAAGTATAAAAATAGTAATAATAAATAATAGCAAATAAAATAGTAATAAAATAAAAATATAATAATAATTTTATTTCCTCTCCAATTTAACCCATTGAGAAGGGCATATATTTATTTACGTATACAATTTTTAATATAATAACAAAATAATAGTAATAGTTTTTTCCTCTCTTATTTAACCCAATGGGGAGGGCATATATACATTTGTATATAGAACACTTAATCAGTACATAGGCTTACATCCTCTGAAATAATAAATGTATAATATAGAACATGAATATATAAACTGAACAATAAATTATCATTATTTTAGTAATAAATAAAAAAACTGTAATAATAATTAGTAGTGAAATAGTAAATAAAAAATAGTAAAGTATAAAACAGTAAAATAATATTAAGAATAAAATAACAGTAAAATAAATAAAAATATATATTAGTAAATTATAATGTAAACATATTAGCAAAAATATAATGAGTTTTTTCTCATGGAATTCATTAATGCGTTCACATTTATTCGATTAATTTATTATTATCGCCTTTCAGAAAAGAGAAAAATAAAAAATAATAAGAATATTAATCTTAATTTAAAATTTTTTAAAAACATGGAAAAAGCAATAGTTACGTAATAACTCTGTGAAAACCACGTCGTGCGCAATATATTATTTACATTTCAAATTTATTTAGTAGAAAAAAATTAATTCCGTTTCACACAGACAAAAATAAAAAATAACTCTTAATCAGAGTCTAAAAAAAAGTCACACCCAAAACGGTTTCTAAATTCTTTTGCAAACCAAATCAGTTCATTTATAAAACTAATTCGGGTAAAGATTTCTCGCAATGTTAACAGCCATTAAAATATTTAAGTTTCATTCATTAATTAAAAAAAAAAAAAGATAAAAAGGG
>JAQIBA010000089.1:138654-403043 GCA_028293925.1 Brueelia nebulosa
ATAAGTAGTATAATGGTACAATGTTTTGGATAACGATGGTTTTATTCGAATCAAACCTAAATGTAAAATTTATGAAAAGTTAAAACGCTGTTGTTCAGTTTTTACAGCAATAAAAACAACGACACGAATCGACTTTTGGGAAAACTCTAGAAATATCGCTGACGACTCTTCCTTTAATGACAGTATCACACGGAAACTCATCAAAAGATTACGCCGACAGTATTTTCACCTTTTCGCTTTCCCCCCCAACCGAAATTAATTATTTCACGCTCGATTTCCAACTTTATAACCGACGTCATTTTGCAGAGCGTTTAAAACGTCCAGGACCCGACCACACTTCTCGACAATTTATTTTATGTCTTTTGGATCTCATGTCCAAAACAAATTTTATGAATATTGGCGCATGCATTTTATTACGGTACGGCTCTTGATATCCGTCCGATTCCTCCCCTTCGCCACCCCCGCATCGATTTCCCCCTCGAGGGGAGCGACCCCTTTCTCCCCCATAATTAACTCCACTCTTAACTGCCTTTTTTATAAGAAAAAATATGATAATCTCCTGGATGGTAATATTAAAGGATCATGCGGGCTTTTAGATTGGCCAAGAAAAAGGATGATAAATACGTGATAGATACAGAATGGTGATGGAGAGGCTTTTAATCTTCTAATGCATTCGGGGAAGGGTTGAGAGGGTTTCGTCACTTCGGCTATTCTCGATGGAGCCCCACTTTCGCTTGGTGAGGGTTTGCGATGCAGTTTTATGGAATGTGGAGGGTGGAGGGGTTGTTGGGGGAGAGGGAGTCGTCGGCCCTCCCCTTTTCCCGTTGGAAAACAATGTAAACTGTAACTCATTTGAATTTTACACAGATTTAATTATCTGTTAGGATTTACACAGCGGTTCTCTGCAGTGATTTCCACCGAATAAAAGTTGGCTTTGTTGAGCTTTGGTGGCTCCGTTCGAACCAAAGGGGGTATTGTTATCATTTCCCACGTTTTGTGTGGAGCTTTTCCCAAAAAAAAGGTGACCCAAATATTTTCTCTTCTCTTTATAAAAACATATAACATTGTTCAGAAAACATTCACTCGGATTCTTATCAGTGTAATAATTTCATATGTATTTTTGGAGAGTACAGTCGAAAAATTCTATAAAAAAGCTAATTCTTTTCCAAATTATAAATAAATAAATAAAATAAATGTATATCAAATTAGCACAAAACACAAATCTCTAAACTTTATAATAAAATTTTATAAGGCTAAGATGCTTTTAAAGCTCTGAAAAAATATAAGGTTATAATTTTTTATTAAACTACCTTTAATTTCCAATCAAGTATATTATTCTATATATATATTATGTGATAAAATCGAAATTATGTTAAGTGAAAAAACAATTAAAATATACATAAATAACGCATGAATAAATTACTTATTATTTATCTAAGAAAAACTGTTGTCAAATGGGTAAAAAAATATAAGAGATATGAAAAACATGAAAATATTATAAAAAAGAAAAATAAAATCAAATAATTACGGTTTTTTTTAAATATATACAAAAAAATAAAAGGAAAAAAAGTAAAATTTGATAAAATTATAATCGTAAAATTCAAGTCGAGCATTTTATTTATGTTAAAAGTCTCCTTTTTAAAAGCAATAAATTTCTAAGTGACTATTTCGGTTTTTGATGAGTCGTAATCATTGGCCATGTCAGCATTTATAAGCATTTATAAGCAGAACAAAACATCAGTCAAAGTCTTCCCCGGATACGCAGCTTTTACGAGGAGACGCGCGACTTTTATGAGTTATTACCCATTAAAAGCTCAATCTGCTGATGCGAGTTTTTTCCCATGCACAAAAGGAAGTCGCTAAAAGCTTTGAAAAAGTGTGCGCTTTCCCCTAAAGGAAATCTCATTATTAATGAGCGCATTTCGACTATTTTCACATTGTGTTTACTAACGGGGAAAAAATTATGAGTCTGAGATAATGTGAAAGCGGGCGGTTCGCTGAAAGGGAGGCAGAGTCGAGAAAGCTCATGTTTCTGTTAAAAACACAATGGTTAAAAGCTCTTTTTTAAATTATCCGTAAATGAGCACTTGTGAGGATTTTCTCTTCGACCGACGAGTGGTGGGCTCATCCTCCGAAATGTTTTGTCCTTTTAATGGGGGTTCATTAATTCCGACGTCCCGACGAGGCCACTTTTATTTACAACTTCTATTATTTCCAAACAGGTCCTCCGCCATGACTAACACTAATTTTTTACCCCCAACTAAAGCATTATAGAGATACGTGACCCGTCATAAATGAGAAGGAGGGTTACCTGTCTTAAACAATGCTATCGTCAGAAGCAAAAAAACAAGCAGTTATATCAATCAAACGCCCCTAAATAATATTATTACTATTAAAATAAATAATTAATTATAAACCCAAACTTTATATTTTTAACTGAAAAAAATCCCAAAAACATTCTATTGGGCTATTTGAACCCTTAGGTTGGCAACTCTGGAATAGTCAACTGTCAACTGCGTCCTCTAATTGTAGTTTTGTTAACCAATGAACGATTACCTTTTTATGACCGTTACGAAAAATTCAAAATTGAACGAAAGTCGCGGACGAACGTACGGACTTAGACTGAAATTTTATACAGTATATACTAGATTATATTATATTGTTATTGTTAATAAATATTTTCCCATTTTCATTGGGGTAAATCAGAAATTTTAAAGAATTTGATATAAATACACCACCATTTTGAGTGAAGGGGAAAAAAATAAATTATAATAATTACTAATATTGCTATTACTGTATAAAAAAATTACTTTAAGAAGTATTCCTTTAAGACTAAAAACCAAAGGACAGTGGGGGCAAGAGAAGGGGAGGCAGTGGCGAAATTTGTGAACGTTAAAATGCCACATTTGTATTTACTTTGGAGTACATAATAATACAAACGTATTATTTCATACCCACCATTACAAAATCCACAATTTTATAATATTGTATTCATAAAAAATAATATTTTAAAAATAAATACATTGATAATAAATGCAGCATAATAAGCCTTATACTGAAATATTTTTACAAGCAACACAATGTTATATTTTTCCAATACACTTGACTCAATTTAAACCACGGAGGGCAATGGTTTGTCCCATAATTATAATTCACAAAAAAATAATATAATAAAAGTGTTAACTTATAAATGTGTATATTTAAGTCCCATTTTAATATAACCCAAACAAGAGATTCAAATAGGTTTCGAGGTTTTCTCTTCCCTGGGCAAAAAGTTCCTTTGTGCCATTAATACACCTTTTCTTCGGGTTCGCCATCAGACCATTTAAAAACAAAGTAAACAGTTCTAAATGGGATACCGGGAAAAGAAGCAGAAGAAAACCGTGGAGGAGTTTTATTTTAACGCCAGTGTTTACACTGAGGAACTTCGTCTTGTGAGGTTTGTTTTTTGTTTGCACTCGGCCCGGATTTTAATTTGAGTCTCCGGGGGTCACGCGCTCATCTCTACCAAAAGAAAAACCCAATGTTTTCCCTCCTCCCTTTTCTTTTTATTTATATTTAAATAGAGAAAGTGATAAATGATGTCACCGGAGGTCTCTTCAGATCGCGCACAATAACCTAATCCGTTACGTAAATATGATGAGTAATTGCGTTGTCTTATCACTTTCTGATGAGTCGAGATAACTCCGTAAAGCAATTCAGGTTTTCTCCTTTTCATCGCGGAGAGCATTCTCGAGAGGTTTCGAGGGCATTCGGTGTCCGACGCCCTTTTGTGTGCGGCCATTTTCCCGAGGGAGGGTTGTTATCGGCGGTTTTATCTCCTTCATCCCCTCCTTGATCGCTGCAATCATTTAGAGTTTGCTCAAACGCAACTTACACTTTACAAACGAATTAATGAAAATATGGGGAGTCGTTTATTTAATAACGCGGGCGTTTCAATATTAGAGGCTAATTTGAAAGTTGCACACTACAAAAAAAGAAAAGATATTGAGAATTAACGGAAGGAATAAAGATGGACACCGATTCAATTAAAAATTCCCGTCGTTTTGTTTTCCAACTCCATTTTGGATTTCACACATCGCCTCAGCATTCCAATAAAGACTCTAATCGGTTCTGACTCAAACCCTCAAATGAATCACTACGTTGTAATCACCGAACACGTGTGCAGGTGCACACAACCCGTGCACGATGCACGTCCTGAAGGAGGAGGCACATCGGGAATAAATTCCGGTGAAGGCGTAAAAATTTTGGAAAAATCCCCGCTGTCGGGCGAGGCTATGTTTTCGAAATCTCTTTTCTTGGGGTGTCGTAGGTATATAAATTTCCAATTCGTACCACTCTTGGCAGTTTTATATTCTCCGGTTGGAAAGAGAGAAAGAGAAAGAAAAATCAAAGTTTATTTCCGAGACTTTCCGCCTCCGAATAAAAAGGTTTTAAACTTCCACGCAGTAAAAGAAACGTTTCAAAACAAAATAGAAAATGATTCTAAACAAAAATCATCCATAGATCGACTTTTCGAAATTAGAAGTCACAGTTTAGAAATTCATCTGAGCTTTTCGAAAAAAAAATTATAATTTTTAAGAGTCATTCAAAAAAGATATTAATAAACATAAAATTTATTCATATTTATACATTATATTTGCATGTTATACTTAAACATGGATTGTATTTACACTATTATATTATTAACATTCACAGGGACACTCTATAATATTTAATAATTTATTTTATATCCAATATTTATTGGTTTGAAGACATATCAAAATTTATCGGAGAAGTCTTAAAAAAAGTTTATGACGCCATTTTGAAATGAAATGTGGAAAATCACAGTGAAAATCCTGAGACGTTTGGAATATAATTTCGTTCAAATCTCATTATTCACAAATTCGAATCGAAAAAAAAAAGTATTTCTCGAAAAGAATTTGAATTTTTAGTTGGCGATACTTTAAAAATAAATTCTTTCGCTTGTCCAAGTTATTATTTAAAGCTGACATTTTCTCGGGGAGAAAAATACTGCATTTATTGCCAATTTTCCACAATTCTCCTTTTTTCCGATAAAGGAAAAGCATTTATATAGAAACACTAAGCCAAGAAAATATCGCATTATGTAAATGTTAACAAGGCACCGCCCCCGTCGCCCCCGTCGCCCCCCACTCGATAAAATACCCTTTTGCCCTCGTTATCCCCCGTCATATTTTTTTGTCGAAGCCTTCGCCCCCTCGCTCCTTCGGGACAACTTCTCCTCCTGTTTTTATTTCTCAAAGAAACGCACAATGAATTCAACGGAGATAACGACATTATCCCGGCACAAATTATTCAATTTCCAACGAATTATCCAGTTACCGAACGTGTTTCCTCACAATTACAGCGCATTCACCGAACGCCTTCGCCATGCTCCTGTAAGCTAAGCACCTTCCCTCGGCGGCGGCCGCTGCAGCCGCAGCAGAACTCTTTCAGCCTCTTCCGCCCTCCCTCCCTCCGCCACCCCCCACCCTCTCTCTCTCTGCCCTTATCAGTTTCGTTTCATGAGAAAATCAGTCGGAGATGCGTTCCTCGATTACTTTATTTTCCTCTGGCAGCGTTTCAAAGGAGCAGAGGCGGAGGAAACTCTGATTCCGTTTTATTATCCTTTGATTTAGATATCTGGGAGGGGTTCGCCAAAGGAAAGGCATTTAAGTCTCCTCTCTTCCATTGAGTCTTTTTCTGTGTCGGAGTCCGCTTGTCTACTTTTTGAAATTCCGCGCTGGAAAATCGAATAATCGACTTTCATTAAAACCTCTTCTGCTTTTGCGTCGCGTTATGAATTTCTTATTTTGCTCTCTTTTTTTTCGGGAGCTTTTCTTTCAAAACAACCGCTTCATTTGCAGGAAGTGTACAAGTGTATTCACCCGTTCGGGAAGAGGAAACTGTCTTAAATACGAAGTTTCAACAACAGAAAGTTCCACTTTCGTTCGACGTTCCGAAAGCTTTCAAGAACAGTCCACTACGGGAGGAAGAGAAAGAGGAATGCGAAGAGGAAAACTAAAAAGGGAAGATAGAAAAAGAGGAAGAAAGAAAAGAAGAAAAGAAAAGAAAATAAGACATAAAAAGGACGAAAACGAAAGAGAACAAAAGGGGAATAAAACAGAAAAAAGAAAGTAGAAAAAGAGATTGAAAATTTGAAAAAAGAAGAGCAATAAAAATGGGAAATAATGAAAAAAGAAGAAATAGAAAAGATAAATAAGAGAGAGAAAGAAGAAGTAAAATTAGAAAAGTAGATGACACATTCTGAGAGAGGAGAAAAGGCAGAAGAAGGGTCGGCCAACCCGTAACGAGGGGTCATGCACCGGAACCTTCGTCAGCGACCTTTCAGTGCTGAAAGAAAGCAGCGTGAGAGGTGAAAAATCTAATCTCCTTTTCATTTTAAATAAAAGCCGGGGAAATGGGGAAATGGGTTCTTGTAAAGCAGGATGAAAAACAGGAGAAAAGAGAAAAAGAAATGAGCAAAGGAAGACGGAGAAGCTTAGATTAACAAAAACCCACGGGTTTAATCCGGGGAAATATTAAAAAAAGCAAATTTTGAGTTAACCTTTGGGGCAATTTTCCTTCGCACTCCTTTCACTCCTTTCAGCAAAAACCCTTTTTCTCATTCTTCTTTTAACAAATTACAATTTCGGCCCTTAAATAAGTATCGGCTCTGTCTTCTCAAAGAGGATTTTTTCACAAACTTTTATCCGGGGAAAGAAAAAAATCATTTTTGGTTTCTCCCCGAAAGTTCTTGGCGAAACAAAAATTAAATTTCTTTATCTACTGAGTTTAATTACATTTGTTACTTAGAAAACCCGGCAATTAATTAATTTTTTATTTCGTTTACTCTCCGAGAGATACTTTCGCTCTTCTTTATCCACTTCGGTTTCCAATCCTGGAAAAGACATTCGGAGCTTTTAGAAAAGACTTCTCTTTCTCATTAATTAACACAACCGGAAGTGACGTTATTATCCCCATTCGACGGTTTATTGTAACCCCAACCGAACACTTTCTCAACAACTTCGTCACTGCTTATGTTAATTACGGATTAGGGAGAAACTGTTCTGGTGAAAAAGTGACATGAAAAAGAACTTATCGATTAATGATTTTGGAGCTCTTTGGTTCCCTTTCGGGACGAAAACCTCTCTCTGTGCCAACGCGGACACAAACCCTTCCACTCACTTCCTCCTCCGAGTATAAATTTGCGGTTGTACGGGATTGAGAGTAGCCTAATTGGCTTCCTCCCGGCTGTGGGAAAAAATGAACAATAAATCGGCCGACTCTGAATACAGAATTAAAAGCTGTGATGGATGGCCCTCGGAAAAGGCCAATTAGTGCACAATGTACAATGAGTGCATCATTTTTATACTTCTCTTTTTATACGGGGCGTGCCAAAATTAACGCAATACTCCAATTTTCTACCATTCTTGACGGATAATTGTTTACTTCTATAAAAAAAAAAACAATTCGACTTTACACGATGGAACATTTCGGAAAGGGCGAGATTTAGTTTCAGAGTATAAAAACCTGTGAGTACGCCTACCCCGAAGCCTTATTGGCCACAGGTATTGTTATAATCGTCGTAAGTCACTTAAAACAATAATCAGGGTTCTACATTTATAATATTCCATATGGACACACTACAACACATGTTTAACAGATATACAAGAGGCGAAATTTTACACAAAACATATACAACTGTACACATCTTTACAATCTATGTTATACTAATATCTATCCTACTTCTGATCGTCACTGGTAATCGTCACATGTTAGCCACTGTTATCGACTCCTCACAGTCCTTCGTCAGTAAACTTTTTATTTATATACTATTATGTTATACATGATTATGTTGTATTACTATTTTTATACTTATACCCACTCAGAAGCTGAACTGTCACAGATACGTTCCAAAATTTTAAAAAAAGAATAATTTGACACACTACAACACGAGTTTAACAATTATACAGATTATACAATAACAATTATACAAGTTTCACAAGATATACAGCAGGCGAATCCTTACATAAAACATATACAACAGCGTATGTTTATTAACAGCCAACATTTACGACAGCCTATGTTATACTAATGGTTATATCTGCTTCTGGTCTTTACCCTGGCAACACTATCCACTGTTACCGACTCACCATACTCCCTCGTCAGTAAACATTATATTTTTATTAATTTTAAATTATTATTTTTATACATGTGACACATTCAGAAGCTGGATTACCACAGGTACGTTCCAAAAATTTTAAAAAAGGGTTTTTACGTCAGTAGCAAAGCCAACAGCAGTCGGTTAAGGTTTTCATCTAAGAAAAAGAAGAAAAGGAAAAGCTCCGGGGAGAAGGGTGTCAGCACGTGATATTCAGACAGAATGGAAAATTTACAAATGGATTTTGTCACAATGTTTATGCCTTTCTGATTATGAAGCGACATTTTTCGGCTTTATCGACAGTGTGACTTCCTCGTGTGCATTTCTTTCGGCTTTGCTTATTTAGCGAAAGATATTTCGCTTTGTTTATCTCCGGGATAACAAATACTTTTCGGCTACTGCTGAAAAACACTAACTGATTTTTATCTTTAACCCTTATCGTGAGTTCTCTGCAGATGGGTGAAGTAAAACTTTCATTGCTGACGACCCAGTCAGCTCAGGTGGTGAGAACCCTTTGCTGTTGGCCTTATGGATCCTTTCCTGTCGTTAGGGAAATCGAAATACGGTTTTATGCTGAATAAGAAAGCTGAAGAGCTTAATTTTTTGGAGTGGAATGAAGGGTGGAAGTTCTCTCTCTCTCTCTCTCCCTTCCGGCGCAAGGAAAAGTCATGAAGCCGACGATTGGACGCCTAACTTTATTTTTGTTAACTTACAGAATTGAATTTCCACTTTTTATTCCTTTCCGAATTCCCCTTCATGGGAGCTTTCTCTGAGAAGAATTTCAAACTTTTTTTTTAAATTTTTGGTGCGTCTTCGACAACCTGAAGGCAGTGAAAATTTCCACAGTTTATTTGCTCTTTAAACAGACTGGAGATCTGAGCTTTGGGGAGCGCGAATCAAGTCAAATTTCAAAGTATTTCTTCCGCCTGCTTCCTTCAACCCCCTTTCAGCAACGAAAAAGCTGTAAAGGATCTCAAGGTCAAAAGGGAGATGATAATGGAAGACAATGGGAATGAGAAAGAAAACGAGATTAGTCGGAGCAGAAGAAAGCGTCCTTTGAGGCGGTGACAAAGGGGAGGAATTAATGCTTCCGCGAGGGGAGGGTTCCTTTCGGGGTGGCGAGGACCTTCCGGCCATTTTTCAAAGTGGCAGGTGCTCGTGCACCCTCACGTCGAAACGTTATTTGAATCCGAAAATAAACAAACTCATCCATAAAATTGGTGACTTATACACGCACATGTCTTTGCTTTTTCACGCAGACAATCCACTTTATTAAATTTTTTAATTTTAGCAAAGTAGACAAATATCCAAATGCTCTTTTCTTTATCTCTCCCCTTCGAAGGGGATAAAAAATAACCCGCATCAATATTTCCAATTTATATTCGGCTTTAACCATTCATGTTTATGCGTTCCTCCATCCCTTGACTAAAAAAGGACTAAAAGAGCCAAAGAAAAAACTTTCCATCGGATGAATTCGACCTTGAAAACATTCACCCCTAAAGAAACCGCCGTTGATATTTAGAAATTTCCTTCCCCCGAAGTTCACGTCAAATTTCCCACCCCTTTTTTCCACGTTAATGCACTTTTTTTTACAAATCTCATAAAAACACTTACTCGGGACACAGAGAAAAGAGAAATAAAATAAATCGTGTCGGGTGAGGAAATAAAAAAGTTAAAATTCAAACGGGTTTACCGATCGAAAACTGAAATTTATGGCGAAAAAATTGCCAACAAAAGTTGTTTATTGAATTTATTGAAACCTTTCGTCGGACCGACTGCAGACGTTACACAAAATGGATTGTCTTCGGCGCGTTACTTCCCCCACAAGCAGACACATAAAGTTGTCTGCTGCCCCAAAACGCGAACGTCGACGCGAGGAGGGTGTCATCGAGCCCGGAGCGAGCAGGAAATCCAGGTGAAATTAAGATAAAACCCGATTCTTCCCCTGACAAAGGGTGCAAATGGAAAGGAACTTTACAAGGCTGGAGCTTTCAAACTTAATAATGCAAAGCCTGGCCTCGTTCCTTTGAAACGGGGCGACGAGAGGGGCAAATTATACAAATTAACAGATGCGGTGTACATAAAAGGGAGACTCATGTACTTTGGAAACCTGTTTTCAACCCCGACGGGGTGAAACGGGAGACGACCGAAACAATTGATTGGCTTCCGTGAAATTAAACAAAGCCTACGGTTTCTTACGAACTAATAATAATGTTATTAGAAACTCGCCCGGAATTGAGGGGAACTTCCATTGTGATCGGAATATTCGACCTTTTCGGAGCGTTCCCTCCATTTTCGACCTTCCCACGCTCATATTTACATTGGACGCTCGTTTCCATTCCATATCTCAACCGAATGCTCATCGGTGAGCTCAGCATTTCTCCAATGGCCGACCGGTGGAAATCCCCCTTGTTAAAATAATAACCATTTTGAGCGAATGGGGTTTCCACCCCCCGATCGCAAAGGGAAACACTTATGGGGGAAAACAATCAGGACCCGTATCGCAACGCTGACACCATTGCCCGTCGATGTTAAACCTAAATACATAAAATGCAAATTTAATGCAGTTTTTAGCGGGTATTTGAAAGTGAAATTATGATAATCGAGGATTATTAGGGTTTGTGACGGAAAATTGAGTTAAGCGGGAGCTAATGAAGATTAGCTTCTTACATACACGGAAGAACTACTTTCAGCGAGCAGAGCTCCAGAGTTTATTGCTTCGCTGATCCCTCTTACATGAATTTGCCATGGTCTTTTTTCCAAACGGGCACAATGGGCGGGATGCATCGTCTTTTTTGTTGATTCTCGCCTTTCAGATTGCAACGAGTGAAGGGATACATCATTATGAAGCGATGTTGAAATCAATTTGTTCAACCGTTTCATATTGTATGGTCTAAATGGGGATGAGCAACACTCGGCCCGTTGAAGGCGATTGTATCCAACGGGAGATCAATTTCCTGAACCTTTGTCCCCCGTGAAAATCTCATTCCGAAAGAATTGCACTTTTTTATTAATTCAATTCAGGTGGCGTCATCGCCGGCATAAGAAAATGAAAATGAAAAATAAAAAAATGAAAGGGAAAAGCACTTCACTCGGAGAAAGGGCAAATAATCATTTTTCCACAAAACGTAACAGTTTTTGTCCATTTGTACTCTCTTTTTCTTTCTCTCTCTCGAGAGGTAAAAGGTGGATGGGAGGGAAAAGTAGTGAAAGGGTGAGAAAATCCTTTGTTTCGGATGTGATGTCACGAACGTATCGCGAGCCACGTGGAATTCCGGAAAATTCCACGACTTTTCCATTTTCCGGCAGAAAACAACAGCGTTGTTGTGCGTTGTGCATTTGCATCCATTCACAAAAAGGTTCTCATTTCCCTTCGAATCCTCCGTCTTTTTCTCGCTGACTCGGTCAAGTATGAACACTCACTCGGGGAAAGGGAGCAAACAGTGCAGGGAAAACATCAGAGAAGACAAACAAAACACTTTGGAGAGTTTCGTGAATTCCGTTTCGGAATTGTTTGTTATTGAGTTTCCAAAAGATTGATGGCCCCATTCACAATTAATAAATAAATTTTCCCTGGGACTACCCTAAATCTATCCCCTTATTCCCAGATTAGTAATTGATATCTCAATGGGGAGAGAGAGAGAGAGAACCCACCCCTGGAAATATAAAATCCGACCACAAGTATTCTTTTCTTTCTCTCCTTTTGTTGCCTATTGATTTTTTTCAGAGCGTAACGCAATTTATTATTTCGCGGTGCTCTTATTGTATAGAGAAAGACATAATCGACTTATATTCGGGAGCGATATCACGAGTGCATTGGTTGGCAACACTGTCAGAGCCAGCGTTTGGCGAAACGTTATCGCTGAAGAGGAGTAATGGGCGTAACCCGAGCTCGGACGACATAATCAGGAGAATTACGAGCAGACTGCGAGATTAGAGGGGCAATGGGGGCAGGCGGTGTTAACAGGCGATTACTATTACGATGACGCCACGATGGCAGCAGCCTCGAAGAGAAATGAGAATGTCTGAGAATAAGAATAGGAGCAGCTCTCAACCACACTCACACGAAGAGAATCTCCAACGAGAGATATGCAAAGCTCATTTTTGAATGAAAAGGCAAATTTTTTAACGACCGAAGTGATCATTTTGACCTCTGAGAAACAGTACATAAACGATAACATCGTTATTTATAACTGTTTTATGACTTTTACATATTTTTGTTCTTTTATTTTGGCCATTTTCCTCTGAGAATTTTTTTTAATTTTAAAGAAAAGCTAAAGGAACGCAAGGAAAAATGCGAGAAAAAGAGGAAAAACAAAAGTATTTTGACAATACAAAATTTTTAGTTTTCCACCAAAAGTGAAATTTCATTAACTTTCATTAAAATGCTTTACAATATTTATAAATTTAATACTAATTAAATAACAGAAGAAACAAAACGTTCATTTTTAAAAGTAACAGTAGAATTATATAATAATAGAGCTAAGTAAGAATATTAAAGAAAAAGAAAAAAACTAAGAAAAAAGTTAGGTTTTAATTTATATTTTGTTATTATAATGCAACAAATATATTATTAATTTTATTCATAACTGAACAATACAATCGTAAAATAATACACAACTATAATAAAATCTCATTGTAATAATTAAAAAGCAAATTAAGTAAATATTATAAATAGAATAACATAATTAAATTAAAAATAAAAAAATTAATAAATATAAATAGAAGAAACAAACAGTTTATTTTTAGAATTAAACAGTAACTACTACATAACAGAACTAAGTAAGAGTATAAAGAAAAAGCAGAAGACTAAGAAGAATGCTATGTTTTGTAAATTTTATTATTTTAAAGTGACAAATATATTATGAATAGTATTGATAACTAAATAATACATAATAAAATCTTATGGTAAAATAATTAACAAAAAAAGTAAAAAATTTTGTATTGTCAAAATACTTTTAAGCGCTACTGTATACTGTATACAATTAAAGGAAAACGAAATACGATGCCAATATTAAAAGTCAGTATGGCACAATATATTCGCAGAGCGGCCAAAAGCAATAAAAGAATTAAGTCAAAAATGATTTTTTATCCAATTAAGGCAAAGCTCAGGGAAAGCGCCCTCTGAGGTATTCCTGCCCTGAAAGGCCATAAACTGTGATTTCTCCTAATCGAATGCGAGGAAGAAACAGCCAATAAACCGGGAGCTCTCAGTGGCCGCACATAAATTTTTATTCCGCACTCAGTTATGACATATTAAATGAAGATGGTCTTGGAAGGGTTTCCCTCTCTGTATCTTTTCTACCTGGGAAAGAAGGGTTAATTTCGCTTTCTTCGAGAGTCCGACTTTCCTCGGAAACCGCAGCTTACATAATTTTCACGGTTCATAAAAGGATCAGAAATACGTTTCGGGGAGAAAGTCAGTAATTGTGTCAAAGTTTCCGTGGATTTTACGCTTGAATATGCAGAAGCCATTATGAAAGTGACAAAAGTTCCCCTTCGCGGGTTTCCCAAACGAGACCCGAAACCTCACTCAGGCAAATAAAATTCATTTTTAGATTTTCCACGGCTGTACCTAACCGTGACATTAGCAAACCGCCTCAACACCTCACCGCCGGCTGGTTCCACGACAATGGCGGCCCAGGGTTGCCAAACCCCTTCCATCCACCAATTTATCAATTAAGGATGACTGTGACGTTTCCTGATCGGTATCGCTTTACCGATGTCCTTACGTCAATGTCAAGCGGTTCACTCCAAAATATTTAACGATGAAATCATTTTTTATCGCTTCTTCGATCGCCGGGCAATTAATTTCCCCCATCGGTACCCGTTCCTCTTCTTCAGGTAAAACAAGAAGACTCCCGAATAACTCAAAACGATAGTGATCAACTCGTTAGCGAGTGGAGGCGTTCGGAATATGAAATCGGTGGCATGCGAGCCTCCCGCGGCGAGGGTGCACAAAAACAAGTACCCTTCGTTTTTTCAACCCCCCAAAGAATAATAATTCAACCGGTTCGGCCGAATTTATCTCTCGCCACGGCTACCAACCGAACCCGACATTCCATTCCTCCGCCGTAATTTTCGCTTTTATCTCGACACCCTTCTTTTAATTTTTTCCCGCGTTTTATTCATTCGATATCTGAACGGTCCCCTAAACCTCCCTGGGAGACTCCTCCGAAGGGAGGACATCTTTTCGGGGAGGAGACAAAACCCCCGAAGCTTGGAAAATAATGTATTCTCCGTTGTCGCCACCTCTCCGTAGAAGCTTTTTTCCAGTTTCGTTTTACATTTCACCCCTGCCCATTTATTCACCCTTACATATTTCCCTCGTTTCCAATCTCACCTTTGAAATTTAATACCGAAATTATAATTTTAATGAAAATGTTTTGCCCCGAGGTGACAAAAAAAAAATTTTCGTGATGAAAAATCCGGGAGTTTCGGGTGTCCTTTCATTGGGGACACATTGCGATGGTGTCGGAGTGGTCCTCCTTTGTTTCAAAACATTGTTCTCACCGCTAAATCAAAAGCGAAAAGTTCTGAAACAATGGATGGGACATCTTGTCGCCGGGAACTGAACCAGAAATCCTATAATGCTCATCATGGTGTTACGGATTTACAGGACAAAAAGGGGACTCGGGAGGGGCGCACTTGCGCTTTGAGATGATTGTGCACTCGGAGGTTTGAGAGGAAAAAACCATAATTAATAAAAGCGAGCTGGGACTATTATCGAGATTGTTAAAGTCAGGCCGTGATGGGGCACGGTCGGCTGCACAAATGGGACAGCTCGAGAGAAAGGACATCGGGACTGTGACAAAAGCAGCGCCGTTTCATTATGCGGCTGTCCCTGTCAGTGACACTGGGGAAACGGTTTTTTGTTGGTGGCAGCTCTGATCGCCAGCTGTTTAATTAATTACTCGGAAAGATGCCTTTCGACCTGGAACCTCGTCTCGTGAATAAATAAAAAAATTGCGCTCTTGGCTTATTTAGATTTGATTGACGGCCCTCGCGAGTGCCGGCGATCGTTGTACTAATTTGGCAACCGTCTCCCACTGCACTGCCAGGATGTTTCTGCTTCCGCATTGCCCACTGCCTTTGCTTCTCCTGCTTTACGCCTCCGACACCTCGCTTTTCGGACAAGTTTGACACTTCGATTGCCAAATGATCAGGTTTAATTACTCAATCAATCAATCAGTTTGAAAACCTCACGGAAAGCACCGTCAGCAGTCGAACACCGTTCGAAACTCAGCTGATATGAACAGCAAAACTTACACTTCCCTCCGTTATTAACCCCTTTAATTATTTATATTCCAAAATTTTATAAAACCCTTTTTGAAGTTGAACAAATACGAAATGAACATCTCAAAGTTCCAAACGATTACAACAATTACGAAAACCAAAAGTTTTAACAATGAAAGAAAATGTAAAGTGACCACAAAGTCAAAACAACAGTTATAAAACAAAAGCCGAACGCTTTTTGAATCAAATAAATAAAAAAAAACAAATACATCGATGACGTAACGCAAAAAAAACACTGACACTAACAATTATTTTTATGTAAATTTTAAAATTTGCTACAGACAGTGTTTATTAAATAATTATTAAAAATTTGGAAAATTTTGCTTATTTGTTTATATTTACAATTATTTTACTGGACTTCTAATTAATATAATGTAATAAAATAAATAAATGATATAATAAATATATCAAATTAATAAATGTAAATGTTTTAAATAATAAGTTTAATGAATAAATTAGCATTCCAAAAAAGGTAAAAATTTTCTAATTAAACCAAAGGGAAAGGGTTAAAATTAGCCAGCAAAAGCAAAGGTTTTGGTGAAAAACCGTCAGTGTCACATCATTCGAGCGGTGGTGAAACGAACCGGTTCGCGTTTGTTATTTATTTTGAGTCCAAAGTTTTATTTTTTTCTCGCTTTTTGTTTGTTTAATCTTCCTGTCAACGGAACGTTTCCTTACACGGGGGGACTCTGTCAAAGGAAAGCCCCAAAAAAGCCCCAAAAAAAAAAAAACTTTCAAACGCATGAATTTCAGCTCCTGCGTGAACAGTTTCCACTCGATAATTCCCGCATTTAAACGTGGCCGTTTTTTCCCTTTTATTTATATACCAAATTATCTGTTTGCTTTTCGCAAACAATTAATGCTTATGATTAAACGGAGCGATTAGTTAAAACTGAAAATGGCCGAACGATATATTTACCCGCAATTAAATTTTTCTTCCGTTTCACCTTTAACCCTTTCGTTTGTCTCCATTCGCGTGAGGAATCAATTTCTGGCCACCGTTTATGTTTCCAACGGCCATAAAATCGGTCCGATAACCAATTAAGACGTCGTAAAGATAACAAAAAGAATCCCAATGAGGGAAGGGCCCCAACGAACGGTGGTGCAGCCCCCCGGAAAGCGTACACAGTCTCATCGTGTGAGGTCACACCCTCCATTTCAATTAAATAATCGGGATAATTAGTTTCGGTGGAACCGTTGTCCGGCCATTGGCCTTTAACAGCGTCTCAGGAAAACGATAAAATAATTTTACAAGTTGCCGGTGAAAGTTGCAAAATGATAGTCACAATTAAGTAACGCGAGTCTATTAGTATTCCTCGGATGCGAAATGTAAGGTTTCTCTGCGACCCCGAACAGTCAGAATTTCACCCCGCGCTGCCAGAGGTTCACGAATCCCTTCCACGGCCCCATATTTGGCCCCATCCATGAAATTCTACTTCCGATGTGGCCCTGTTGGAGAGTCGTGATGGGGGAGACAGAGAAATTGAGTGGAGTTGGGTGCGGATGTGAAGGGAATGGAAGAAATAATAGAGAGCAGAGAAAAGGGGACTTTTCAGAATGAGTTCAATGAGGAATTCTGTAAAATATCGCTGCTTTGACTCTTATTTACTTTTGCAATTCAATAGAAACTGTTTAACAAAAAATATTACAATCAAAACGGTCATTTTAACTTTAATGAAACTTCCGCTGTGATTTTAAAGAATTTTAAGACACTTAATATTATACTAAAAAGATAAAAAAGCATAAACAAGACAAAAAAGAAAAAAGACAGAAAGAGATTAAGAAAAACAAGTACAGAAAAAAGCAGGAAAGAAATATGGACAGTATATAACAACAGTTACATTACAATACAAAAAGAATTATCTGAACATTCCAATAATTATACTAATAATTAATAAAAAATAAATATTAATAAAATAAAATAATTTATGAATAAATTATTTTAAAATAATTTTAATTATTGCCTTAAATTTGTATTATTTAAATATTTTATTAAAAATAATATTAAGAAATAAATGCCCCTATTTTATTCCACAGATAAGGGAAAAAAATTATTTATAAAGTATATTATATATAAATACACAAAATTATTTTATATATTTTAAGTATAATTTTATTTATTTATTTTATATTTATTTAATAAAAATTATTTTAATTAATGAATTATTATAAAATAATTAATAAAATTAAAAAATATTAATATGAAATACTAATAAAAAATAGTGTTATCAATTTTTTAGTAAAAAAATATAAAAATCAAACCTGAAAATGCAAATATGAATCTGATTTGTGAAGGATCCGAAACGATCAAAGTCATTCCGAAGAGCGCAAATCCCTTACCTGAAAAAAAAAAAAAACAAATTAATTATAGATAAATAATTTGGCCTCGTTGAGGCGATCGCGTCTGATGGAAACCTGTTAAGGACGAGCAAATACACAAAGAAGCCCACCAAAAACAAACAAAGGGCGCAGTCACGAGTTCATGAGGCGCTCTAATGGTCCATCAGTGGTGGAGTCATCCGAAGGGAGCGTCTTCGGCCTCAGTAAAAAAATTAACAGTTTCTTCTTTACAAAATCTCATCTGTACACTTTTTTACGAAATTATATTTATCTTTGGCACCGAATTGGTTATTTTATTTGATTTGGTCTTTTGCGTAACCATAACAACGCAACTTCTGAAACTCTTTCCATTTTTCTGTGTCACAACAACGATTTACATGCGAACGCCCGTCCAAACTGAACGAGACCATTAACAAACTTTTTTTATGTTCATAACGGCTTTGTTTGTTTTGAAAAAAAAAACTCGCGGAGGGAGCGGAAAACCACAAGTTTCCCTCCGCCCTCTGGAAGAGCAACACATGTCTTGGAGAAGCAGAACAAAGACAAAAGCGATGCCTGAGCAGCTGCGGAGGACTCGGACCTGTGCATTAAGGATCGCCTTGGGGCACAAACCCATTACAACAACAACAAAAACGCAGTAAACCGATGAAAGCCTTAAGAGTGGGACTGTGCAGTGCAGAGGAGAAACACGAGCGCAATACAACGACGTGCACACACTCGACCGTTTGGGGTGCACGACTTCAATAATTAAAACAAAGTCTCAAAACAACTTGACAATGATGAATAGACCAACAAAAAAGCCACCATTTTTTCTCTTTTATACAATAATCATAATATAAATCTGTAAAAGTTTACCGGCCTAATAAAAATCAGTTGAGATTTTAATATTTTTTGCAGCATTCTAGAAAAAAAAAAGAGAGAGAGAGAGAGAGAGAGATAAACGACATGATATATACGCTTCTCGGGTCAAATAAATTCAAACGGTTACAACATAATGAGCCGTAGAATTTTTATTTACAGATTCCATATCGGCTATTTCGTGCGCGAGTCAGCCTTTTTTTGTAATTAAATTTCTAAAAGGCGAGTGGCGATTGGGGGAAAGTTGAAGAGTAAGCTCGAAACCAGAAATTTCGGTTATGTCACCGAATGTTCTGGTCTCTGTTTTCAGGAGGTCGAAAATTCCTCAATTTGTGTCAGTCGACAACATTTCGACACCTCCATCTTTGAAAAGGACACCTTCTTTTCCTTTTTTTCTTTCATCTCCACATAATTAATCATCTTTATTATGTCCTTCCGTCGACGAAAGCCGGAAGGCCCCGCATTAAATTCCCGCTTTTTCCCGCAAAAAAAAACAAATTAAAAACCTATTATGAATGGAATAAACGCATTCCGATGGGGGGCACAAAGGAGACAAAAACACCATCATTCGTTTACGTTAAACCGTAAGAGCGTAATCCTCGCCGGGGGCGATTTTGGCCAAAACGGAGATAATAAAAATCATGCATGGTTTGTAGGCTCTTCCGAGGGCGGCCACAACAAAATTGGATCGTTACAGAATAGAACCATCAAGGTGGTCTTGTCAAAGTATCAAAACGCGTGATTATAATTCCTTCCCCTCCCGCCCGCGTGCGTGTGTGTGTGTGTGTGTGCGTAACTTACGGTCGGACGATTCCCCTCCCCTTCCCCGAATTATTTCGGGCCGACTAATCACTTTCTCACAAATATTTCCAACTGCAAATGAACAAACAATAGAAAATAACGAGGGCCCGTTGCGTAAATCGAAATTAAGAACTACACCCAGTGTTATTACGGCGGGATGCCGAGGGCACCCCGAAGCAATTACACTCTCAAGTACAAGATGTGGATTACGGGGGTGAGGGGGAAAGGGTTAGCTTTCGGTGTGACTCGTTTCTCAATTCGATGAATTGCCCGTAATTAATAAAGTGAGGTAACCGACGTTAAATGTGCACTTAAGCGACTGCCGGCGAGTGTTTATCTACCTGGAAAAGAAAACTTTAAGAGTTGTCTGTTCGAATTGGTGGACAACCTTCGTTCCAACCAATACAACCAATACAACCATCCGACTCAGATTAGAAAATGGGCAAAAGTTTCGGCAGATTGCTTTGCAATTTGCCGATGGAAACCGGATTTTTCCCAGTGAGGATTCGAACCTTCGCGTGATAGTCAAATGTCGTGATGCCATGTTTTGGGAAGTTTCCCAGACGAAATCGAATTTTGTAAACCCGTAAAAGCATGGGCGAGTTTTCATTATGGACATCCACGAAGTGAATATTCCTCCTTTTGGGAGTTCGTTCTCCTTCGGGCGGCAAAACAAATTCGGAAGAAACGGGAGAGTGCATTAACTTAATCAAAAATTAACGCCCAAATGTTTTTTTTTTGCTCTTTAACCACCGAATTTTGAACTGGAATTTGCCGCCACCTTTTATTAATTTAGAATTCAAAGGATTTTTGTTACTTTTAAAATGGAGAAATGTTTAACAGTTGAAATAAATCGCCCGCATTTACTCAAAATGGAAATTTTTCAGTCCCACTGATGGAAAACCGTTTACTGTTCATCTTTCGATAAAACCGTCTTAATTGTAAAATGCAGTCTAACAATAAAATAAAAAAAACTAAACTTTTATCGACCTTTCCAAAATGAATAATTAACGTTTTATAATATAATTGAATTAAAGAAGCAGAAGCATTAATGGAATACAATTATTCGAAGGTGTCTTTTGACGGAGTCCAAAATGGAAAGTCCATGATTTATGTGTTCGTTTTTTGTCTGGGGGGAGCGTGAGAAGGGGCAATCAGGGAAAATGTTGTCTGCCGTCAGCGACAGCCGAATCGAAGCAGTCGACAGAATTATTCAATAAAAAAAAAATAATTTTCCTCCCGAAAAGCAATTAAGTTCGCTCGGGTCAGACGTTTGACCCAATTCTCCGGGGTAATGTCTTCTCGAGTGGATTATTAACAAGTGATGACCTTTGTTTTATTCTGACACTGTGTCGCGGCCCAAAAGATGGATTAATGAAAATGGCGTAACACTATTCTTCGGTTGTTAAAATTTAATTTTGGGGCCCCGAGAAAAGTTGCAGAAAATCGGAGAACGGCCCTCGCAATCGATTCGAACCGCTAATTCTCTTAAAGTCCGCTCACGGGATTAACACTTAATCACATTTTGACACAATTCTCGCGTTTGGTTTCTCCCACCCATTCATTCTCGAAACGATGTTTAACCCGATAATAACACTCCGATGTGCGCTTTTACCCTAATTGTGTGTGCGCCCAACGCCCACTTTCTCTCCAATTTGTGTGCATTTGGAGCTCCAAAGGCGACTTTAATCAATGTCCCGTTGTCGTTTTTAAATGTTCTTTATGTCTGTGGTGCCTTTAAGTGTGTTGTTTATGACTTTGGTGACTGTTAGCTTCGACATTCAGTCGTTGACGAATAAAAAAATAAAAAACAATAAGACGTTGGTCGGAACTAATTCGATTGTTTAACGGTCGTTTAAAGATAAAGACATTTTAAGCTTTTCCAATATTTTCCATATACACATTTACAACAAATTGTACTTTGAGTTTCCATTTGTTTCATGGATAATCCATTTTTAATCACAGTCAGTCAAAAAGACTCCTAACTTCGAAAGACAAAATGGAAACATTCGACAAAAGCAGAAGACTAATGCAGGGAAAATTCAAAGGAAAAAAAACAACAAACATGGAAAGTTTAGAAAAAAGAAAAGACAACAAAATATAACAATTAACTTTAAGTATTATTCCGCGCAAAAATTGTATCAAATCTAAAATAGATTTCGTTAAAAGGTAAACAATAACACAAAAATGGAATTTCGAAATGGGCCTAACCTAATCATTATGGCGTCACTTTAATACTTCCATAAAAAACAATTCCAAAGTGGTTTGAGCGGAGTTCAATGCCTCCTCGTATAAATAAGGATATAATTAATTAATTATACCGCGAGTGAACCCACCAAAGTGATTCCATGTGCATTGTTCGTTGCAGAAACCTGAACGTTCCCCTCTGAAAGGTTCATTTAGGTACAAAAGAACGTGAAATGACAGGAAGGAAAATGACGCCTTCAACAATAAATAAAAAAAAAAAAAAGAAAATTACTTCCAAAGCAGTTTTTAATATTTTCGGTTTTGCAAAATGATCTCCAATCAATACCGAATTGCTCAACAACAAATCATCATTTATTCATCAATCAATCAGTATAAGAATTGCCGGTGTCCAGTGAACTGCTTGGTCATATAAATAATTACAAAGCGGAATTATGTTGAGTCACAAGAATGAACGGCGGGGGAACAAAAAAAAAAAAGCGGTAATAAGAAACCGAGATTGAAGTTGCGAAATGTTGACCCCGAAGACGAAAACATTTCAAGAAGGACAACTTTGGGGAAAAGTCAAACGGAGACATTAAATATTTGCTCTATGAAGAAGGAGAGGAAGGGGATGAGGAAGGGGATGAGGAATGGCCACGGGCTGTCTGCTGCTTTTTCACTTCGGAACCTTTTACCTATCCTCGTGGAACCGAACTGTTTTCTTAGGGAAATTTCCCTGCGCTTCACCAGAAAGAGAGTATTTATTTTGTTCAATTCACCAATGGAAATTTGAATGCGTAGGGGTGGAAGAAGCTTTCATGTGGGCCAAACCCAATTAAACCCAGAAAAAGGAAAGAATCATTTTGTTGGGGAAATTTTCAATGAAATTTGGATTTTTGATTAACTGAGATTATCACAAAGACATTTTCATTCACGAACAATTAAACCAATATTATATACTGGGACTTGGGCTACCTATATCTATACCTTAATATAAGATACAATAAAATATTTCCTGAAAAACTGAATGCAGCTCGACAATCCCATTCTATTTAAATAATAATATTATACGCAAACAAAAAATAACTATTTAATCATGTATAAGTATAATAATTTCAGTCACACATAATCCATTTCTAATTCTTCTCAATTCACGTTGTCTTTCCTTCTCCTGTTGGAACTCTGCTTCCCTTTGCTTATTCTGTTCCATATCCTTCTTCACCTCTCTCCCTTCTAAATGGTTCCCTCTTTGGTCTGCAATCTCTAAATTTCTACTTAACTTTGTTCAGATTCGACCTCCATTTCTTCCCAACGCTGACAGAGTGAACTTTATTTATTCTTTATTTCTTGTTCTAAACTCCTTTTAATCTGAACACTAACTTTAGATATCAAATCTACAAAAATTCTCTGAAAATCTGAAAAACGCTCTGAAAAACCACTGACGTTAAATCCACACAAACTAATTACTATCAAATCTAAAAACAATTCGCTGAAAATTATATGAAAATTGTGAAAAATATTTAATACAAAGAATATAATGCATTCAGTATTTGAGGAAATACAATATTCACCTCTTAATGGAATACTTTGCCCACTGTACTCAAAGTCAACCCTTTAACAGTAGAAAGGAATTTATAAAGTTATCTAAACCTAAACAGGTTTTCTATTGCTTATTTTAGAGAGCAGATAATTCTTTGGAAATTAATTCAGTGATTCTTTAGATTTTAGGTTATAGAAAACGGTACACACACACACACACAGATACAACTTTCCTTTACCAGATTTATATATTAGTATATGCAATGATTTACAAAGTGTAAAAAAAAATGATCCACAAGCGATGCGAAAATATCATAAACTGGAGAGGGTTGACATTACTCTGATATATATTTTCGTGTTAAAGGTTCGAAGCGAAGGTCAGTTTTTATCAAAATTCCAGTCAACTAACTCGGAAAGAATAAATCCAAATTTGGATTTGTAAGCATTCGAAGAGAAATAAATTAGACCATCTCTGTGTTAAGTGTTAAGTGACTGACTGCGATACAGAGTGATCCATGGAATTTATTTCATACGAGAATGAACACGTCTTTCCCATTTTAACGCATTACTTCATATTGAACTTGTATTTTTTTTTCTTTTTTTTCTGTTATAAAAAGGCATTTTTTATTCTTTTGTTTCCGCCTGTCGATCATCTGTAAAAGTTGAAATTTGAATGTAAACTTACTCCCCAGTCCTGTCAAGCGCGTTCACTTTTGTTTGTCTCCCTCGGGGTGATTTAAAAATTAGGACTCTTTTTGCTTCTTTTCATTATCATATAACTTTTAATTTGTTCTTTTCGGAAACTTTCCCCCTTAATCGTCTGGTTTTACTCAAACACGTCGGTGATTAATCATGCTCGATTACAATTTTCCTCATCTAAATAAATTATACAAATACACAACCGGTATTTAAAATACCGCAGTGACGAAGAAAGTATCCAAAGTAATGGGTTAATTTTTGCCTACATTTTTGTATTTTTTTTACAAGAATATGATATAAAGCTATAAATATAATATGATATAAAGCTATAAAACCTATAATGTATAACACCTAAAAACCGTTAACGACATTTTCATCACAGAAAATGCTTTTTAAAGATTTATATCCCTAAAATTTGACAAAGATGGCGCTTAGATAATTATGTTTTCCCATTATTCGCAAACAATTAATAACTTGTTAAATAAAGAAGATAAAAAACGACAGAATAATCCTTGTCAAGAGCAGCAAATACTTAAGCCTTAACAAACGACGTCCAATGGGTAACTCGTCTTTGGCCAAAGTCAGTCTAACCGTCAAATGATTGCTGACGTCGTAGCGTAGGTCGGATCCAAAACAACGAGCTCAGCACCGGAAGCTTCGCAGAAGCGATTTATGTAAGCGAACAAATAACGTAGGTAACCATAAAAGCCAGGTGAGGATATTTAATGAGAACTGAAGAATGTTGTTTGTCTGTGTCGGTTCGGGTGACGTAACACTCAGCAAGAGGAGCTTTTGGGCGGGAACCGAATGTGCTCCAGGGGGAAATATCTGCCGGGAATTTTCACGTCTACGCATAAACAACCGGTTAATTAAGCGAGGGGGCTCAAAATACGTCGACTGCTGCGAGCTGTAAATAATGGGGAGTTGTTCGCGGTCCTCAAGACGCGAGCAAAAACGTCATTTTGCAAAACGGGCAAAAAACCAAAACCGAAATCACGAACCCCATTTAATTTTTTCGAAAAAAAAAAAACAAAAAAATGATATTCGATTAAACTAAAGATGGAAAAGACTTTTGGGCAATAACCTTTTATAAAAACTTTGTAATTTTCCCAGCAGACATTCGCAAAGTTTTCACCGCAAGAAACAAATTGAGAATTTTTTTTTTTTCTCCTCGGATAAGAGGCTTTTAATTTAATTGAGGGATGAAGGGGGGGTTGGGGGAGGGGGACGGAAAGGCCTTGATTCACTTTTAACCGCCTGAGAAAAATCATAAAAAACGAATTTCATGCCGTTCCGCAAAAAACGCGGATAAATATTAAAGAGGAAAACCTTTGTGCTTTTCATAACTCCGTAATTACGCTCAACAGCTGCGGGACACAAATTCAAATTTGCACTTAGAAAACGACTTCATTTCCACAAAAATAATTACCAAACGGATTTTTATTATGTCAAGGCTCCTGAACTGCCTCTTCAAATCCGCCATTACAAATCCCTGTTATTTTTTACATTAATTACTATGTTTTTGGGCCTCGTTAATCGCGTTTGAGCGAAAAGGCCTTAAGAAAATCTCTCTTCTTCAATTTTTTCCCCATAATTACCGTTTTTCTTTTTTTTTTTTTGTGAAATCTTTGTTCTGGAGAATATGCTCTCATTTTCAGTTAAAACTCGGTCGCTTCCTTTCACCGAGAAAACAAATTAAACTGTTTTCCCTGGATGATTTTAAGTGCGCCGGCCTAATTGTCGTGGAAAAATTCCGAAAGATGAAACCCTTTATCCGAGTTCTCGAAATAAAAGAGAGAAGAAATTTTCTCTCTTCGTCAGAGTGACTGTTGACATAACTCATCACGGCCAGTTGTCAGTAGTCGGAGAAATTTCTCAAGAAGCTAATTATTGTGAGGTACACAATGCGTGATGAGCAGCCGAGGTCATCCGCAGTTCGAACACAATCGAAACGGGTCCGAAAGTTCACGCACAATGGCGCCTGTGCCCCCGGGAGCCCCCCGCAAATGTTTGCAACCCCCCGCGGGGCCCTCACCCGGTGGCCGCCGCCCCGGTGGTCCGGAGGAAGGGTCCCCGCGAATCGATTCCTAATGAAGACTCGATTAATTAGTGTCGGAGTGAACAATGTAAATGATAATTAAGTAAATGATGGTGACACTACGGTCGACGGAGCAGTCTTTCGCGATAAAATCTCGGAGGAACACATGTCACTTAAATGCAGAAAACTTTGCCAAATTACTAATTAAAAATATTTAAAAATGCTAAAGGCTAATTAGAGGCTCGAGTTGTTAACAAAATCCGCAAATACACTAAAAAGATAAAGTGAATTTCCCGACGCCTTTGAACTTCGAGGACAACTTTAAGGAACAATTAGCATTGTTTATTATAATTAGCATACCTTTTATGTATTAGGCGAATCTCAAACAACGTAATCCAAAATTCGGCTGTTCCTAATTAAAAATCCTCAGAAAAAGAGTTACTCTTTTAAATTTCGATTGTTAAAAATTTCCAAAATGGGCAGACTCACAGAATACACATAACTCTTTCCCTATTGGGTTCTCCTGTCTCTTAACACTACAACGACCTTGGGTGTCATTTTTGACACCGAATACGAGAATTTCATTGCCATTCCGTTACCCCTCAACTAATTTTCCTGAAATTTGGTGAGTTTTCATGAATTTTTCCCTACAATACGATGATGAAAGAATTTTCCCGAAATTCCAAAAGGGGCTGAGAAAAATTAGAATAAACCTAGAAAGGCCGGAGGTGTCACTTTTGACACCCTTATTTATTGTACTTAGAGTTCGATATGATAGAGTTGTCCAGCTCTGAATATAACCCGAAATTGTAGTCCAGTGTACAATACACTGTCTTAGAATCTTAGAAGGTGACCCATACAAGTGGTTTTATAACATCTTTTAACACTTATAAAGTTAATACAGTATAAATAAAGATCAAATAGCCCCATATACAGAACTAAAAGATGATTCCTCAGGTGTCAATAAGAGACAGTAAAAGGACAAGGTACCCATGGGTCGGTATTGGAAAGCTTATTCTTCTTCTTATAAGTTGAGTATGTGAACAAAATGTCAAAAAATAGTTTGTGGTCTTTCCGGAAAAATATTGGAAAAAAAGATGAAATTTGTATACCACAACCTTACCCTTATTGAAAGCAATTATCTTTGAGTTTATGTTCAGAAAAACACAAAAACTATTAAACAAACAATAAATAAGAGTAAATACGAAGAAAAGTCGAAAAATATCAACGCTGTTTGTGTCAAAAGTGACATCTCCGGCCTTTCCAGTCAGTTCGATTTAAGAAGTGAAAGAGACGTCTTCCATAAGGTTCACTGATGAAAGAGTCCTTGAATCAGGTTCACAGGTGACTGAGGCGTGGCCCTGACCGTGACTTTAGCGCCAGGCAAAGGGGTCGAGGCTGGAAGTGATCCTCAAAGATCTTCTTCTGAGGAGGGAGTTAATGAACCGGGGGTCGAAGGTCACCCCGATGTGCGGGAAATTAGGTGCAGCTCGGTGCAAATTGGTCAAAGTCCTGCCTAATGTATTTTTGTCATTAATGTTCGACCTCATAAAAGCTTTCAAAAACCATTAGAGTGGCATCTTAAGAACTCGGTAATAGAGTTTGCACAGTTGTATCGTCACACGCGCCGTTGCAAAACCCAAACGCTGTTCACCTTCCTCCGGCCATAGAAACGCCGTAAAAAACCGCCATTATTAAATTTAAAAATATTAAAAAATATAATTTAGCTACCGCCCTCCTTACTTGTAATTTATTGAAGCAGTTGCGAAGTCTTTGGCTTGGTTGCCAGTCTTTCCCCCATTTCGAGCCAATCTTGACCTTCTCGCCTGGGTGTGTGCCCTTTAAATGGCGAACGAAGCCTGTCCGGAACGAATTTCGGGATTCGACGCCCTTTCCCCCGCCCCCCAACCCCTAAATCTTTACTTAACCGAACAAACACGGGACCCTTTGCACCCCACGGGGGCCTCCCAGGGGTGTCAAAGGCAGAAGCCTAATTAAGGCGTGGACGGGGTTGGCCGCGGTCTCCCAACAATTATTTTCCGTTAATGAAACCCACTTTGTCTGAGGTGGGTCGATGGTATCTTCGTATTGATTTCTCGGGAATTTTAATCGAGGCAACGCGTTAATTGAAGAAATTCATTAGCTAACGTTGATTTGCATTCAATCGCGAGGTGGGCCGATTTGTGCATTGCATTGGACTCTTTTCAAAAAATAACAATAAATTGAATTAAATAACCGGCGAAGAACTCACAATAAAAGGTCATAATTGGGGAGCGGAGGATTTAATGTCGGCGCCGATGCATTTTTTCTCCGCTTTGGGCCCAACAGAAATAATTCAATTTCGTAATTATAATTGCGCCGAAGGGGTTTCGTAATTTACGCGGGTGAGTCTCTTCTATTAATCCGATAAATGAACTTGATTTTCTTTTCTCCAGCCGAAGAAATGGCGGTCGCAGGTGAAGAAGAAGAAGAGACGAGCAAATTTCGATGCGATTGAACAAATCCATTCAAATGTGAAGTTGAAGTAATTGCGACATGAATTATTTCCCAATTAAAAAAATTTTACGGAATCTTCTTCATCAAGGTTTTAGAAAGTAGTCTTTTTAATGGTAAAATGTTAAGTACCAATACTCGCGTATGAAGAAAAAGTGACCGTATACGAATTCCTGTATTATTACACGTGGATGGGAATATGACGTCACTGCAATGAGCTCAAGTTTTGAGAAGTTTCTCCGGTCGTCTGCTTTCAATGTCCTTCGGCATTTAGGTTTGAACAGTACATTTGGCATGACATAACTAGAAAAAAGGTAGTAAAAAGTGTGCTGCTCTTTGGAGTAGAAATTCGAGACGGACAGATAAATAAAGGGGTAAAAGCGATACAAAGGAACGGATACCCAAATTAGACACAACTAAAAGCAATCAGCAATTAAAAGGTCTAAAAAATTTAAACCTGTTCCATTGGTAAGTGCACTGAAAGCTCTAATACATTGTAAAATGTCGGTTTTATACAGCCGTACAGTACAGTTGTCGATTTCTGAATGAAATACCGAAAGTTGGCCTTTCTTTTAAAGGTTCATAACTCTCGAACGGTTAAATATTTTGAAGTGAAGGTGCCAACCTTTCCAATCTCATTTAAATTTTAGAGACTCGACCTACCTTTCACGTGGAATAACCCGCATTATATTCCATGCCTTCCCCGATTCGTGCAATCCCTTAAAATCTGTTCTTTTTTCGGTGTTAAATTTCAACACCTCAAAATTTCTCCCCTTTTGGATAAATGAGAGCGAAAAGTCGATAAAAACTCCAGCAAAGACAGCCATTTTCTAATGGTTCGACAGAAGGAGAGAATCTCTCCCCCAATCATCCCTCAAATATCTCAACCACGGCACATCGATTCCCCCATAATCTCACATTTCGCAGCCTCCTTAAAAAACTATACATCAACGTCTCCGAATCCATATAAAAAATAGTTTCGCCGGTGTATGCAGTTATTTTCTGTGTAATAAAAATAAATTTCTAAATAACTGTCAGTATGTACGGCTAATGATGCGGAAGTTCTTTTGTTCTCGTCCATTTGGGGAACTCCCGCCCCCGTCGCCCCTCGCCCTTCGCCAAACCAATAAATGCATGTGGGAGAGTCAAAAATAAACAGTATGCAAACACTAAAATTTTATGTTGACAGGCGTAATTTGGAAAATTTATTCCGAAGTCTTTCGCGCTTTATCGTTCTCTGCGGAACAGAACAATTAATTCTCTCTCGATTTTTACATCCCTAAAAGCGAGTTTATTTCAGTGCCGACTCGGACAATTGTTTTATTATCCGTTTAGGAGTTGAGCCGTCCATCCGGGAGCGCAACCCCTAATGGCGCGACGGAAGGGCTCTTTGCGAAGGGGCGGCGCCCCGTCGGAGGGCGAAGCGCCGGAAAATGCTCATGTTTCGCCATTAGCGAGTGCCGGCCATCATTAAAAGTTGTTACGGCGAATTGAAAAAGTGATTTGCCTCACTTTGATGAGAGAATCTTCGACCTTCACCCGAAAAGATTTGACGGTGCGAAACGGTGCACGGTCTTTTGACCTAATGCGAGTATTGTTGTAAAAGAGTCGAGGGTCGTTCGCTAATGCCTCTCAATCCGATTGCCTATGTAATTTGGAAATTTTTTCATTCTTACAACTCTGTTTCGAGCTGGAAAGGCCAGCGAGCGCCACGTGAAAGCCGCCTTCCAGGGAAAGAAATTGGAATGAACACAATGGGAACGCATTATAGAGAATTCATCCCCGCTTTTATGACTCGGATCGCTTTCTCAACTCACATTTTTATATCCATCGCTATTTTAACCATTTTTCACAATAATTACAACCGAAATAAACCGATCTCATCACCAAAACAATATAACAGCTCCTTTTATTTTGCTTATAAGATTTTTGGTGCTCTTATAAATCCACAAAACTAATTCCAATCGAACTTTTCAAATGTGACATATCTCGTTTTGTTGCGATGATTTGGGAAAAACTGCTTCCATCGCGAGCCAAAACCATACAACTACCAAAAGCGTTAAAAATGTATTTGTATTTTTTTACCCAATTCCTTTACGTATAAATACAAAAATGGGGTGAATAAAGCGTTCAGGTTTTGAGGGAAGTTCTCAGTGCTTAAATCTGTACACACTTTGCCAAAGACGATCAAACACAGAAGTCTATAAGCGATATTTTCTGTCAGCAGATGCGAAAGCGTTTATTTAATGGCCATTTATTACACGCAAAACACCCTCGACGGGGTGTTTAGAACACCCTCGTCGCAAATTAATAAGAAATATGTAGAAAAGACGATAAAAGGGCTGTAAACATCCTTTCGTATAATATCAGTCTTCCTTTTCTCAGATTCTTACTAAAATCTAAATGTCTAAATGAAAGTAAAATAATTTAAAAAGTGAATTCCTTTTATACTTTGAAAAAACCTAAAGGTAAAACAATCCGAAGGGTTATTTTTTTTTATTTTTTTTTTTTTTTTTAATAAATGCAGGTTGAAATTGAAAATTAAAAAGGCAAAGAAAATCTACAAGTGTTTTCGGAGAAAGTGCGAACGGAGGAAGAAGAGAACAAATGAGAAAAATGTTTTTTTAATTTTGTTCCTAATGGCTTTGTCTCTCTCTCTCTCTCTCTCTCTCCTTCTTTTTCACAACATCCCACCGCAACTTCCGCCACCAGAAACGGTTACTCAACACCAATTATGTCACCCCTCGGACCCGGGGCGCAAAATACCAATTAACGAGCTGGTCCCCCGATTCGGTTTCCACTCTTCGGAAATCCGATACCCGTAATCCTTGGTCCCCGGTGTCGAAATGGCCCGATTGGCCCGGGAAAGGTCATTTGTCTTCGGGAGACGGTTACACCTTTTCCCGATGGCATGCCCGCTCGCATAAGCGCTCCGACGTCCAAATTCATGCGAATTATCTCGTAATTAACAATTCCATCTCGAAATTAAATTTCAAGGCCAGTCTCACCTCTGGAAAAGTTTACACTTCTCGTTTCGTTGACCTCTCTCTCTCTCTCTCTCTCTCTCTCTCTTTCTCACTCGGAGGGCTCAAATTTAAATGCGTGCCTGTGAATGACTTGCAGGAAACCGAAATAAAAGGAACCGTGGCAATCATGTACCTGAAATTATATTAATTTTCCCCCCGGTTCGGTGTTTTCAATTTTCCGCAAAAAAAAAAAAAAAAACACTTCGGTTATTGTTTTCCGCTTTTGTTCTTCCGCTCTGTTGTGTTCTGCCAAAGGACAAAAGCCATTTATGTCGTCAAACTTTGGAATGGAACACTGCCGGAATGATTTCTCTTTTTTAATTACTTTTCGAGCAAAACTATAAAATAACTGACATTACGTTTTGAATTTCGCTATTCTTAATAAAACCGGAATTTCCAACTGTATAAGATTTCAAAGCAGGAAGAGAATATCTTCTCTGGCATTTCAACGCTTCAGAATCCAGCTTTTAACCCCTAAAAGACCACATTTAACCCACTCTCCTCTCCTTCCACAATATAAAACATCTTCGCGGTAAAAGTCAGTCGCGCCATCAATGTCAGTTGGGGAACCGAATGCATCGCTATTAATTTTATTTATAATTAATACCAGAGTTCATTAGTGACACGTCTTGTACTTTTACACTTGAGATCTTCACCCGCGAAGCAGCCGAGAGTCGGCCACCCCCAGAAAACACCCCCCGGGCGAATTTAATCCTCAACTTAGCACCCTTTCCCCGAAAACAGTCGCGAGTCGATACGAAGGCGTATTTTTTCAGTGAAAAATGTTAAAAAATCCGAGAAAAGGGTTGCGCAATTCTATTACGTAAATCCTTTTTGTTTTCCTCGTGAAAGGTTCTAAAAGGAAAATTCAGATTAGCCTTAATAAGGAAGGTGATTAAATTTTTTATCTCCTCCAAATTTAACGAATCTTGGGGGACAAAGACAAGTTTGCCTTTTCCCTTTTTAACATCAAAAAGGAGGGTAAAAAGAGTAAAAATCAAAAGTTGGCTTTTTTTTTTATTTTCTCCGTCCGCCATTTTATATCTCGGGAAAAGCGGAATGAAAATAAAAACGGAGAAAACGGGAGTTAAAAACATTTTTTCCTAAAACAAACATATTTGCATAAAATAAACATATTTCGTTTGAAAAAATCTCTATGAACAAGCCCTTGGAGCTATAAATAATTACAATCCACCGTTTATACAAAATACCTAAAGTCATGGTGCCATGAAAAGAAATAAAAATAAAAAATAAATATTTCCAAACCGAAAACGCCGATGATGATTTTCAAATTACATTTTTTTTTAATGGGGTTTCGGAAAGCGATGCGTTTTTCATTGGCATCTTTTCGCGGAAAAGCAGACGACTTCTCCATAATTATTATTTTTTAATTACGTTCGGAAAAACATTCATTTTTATTTGTTTATTTATTTATTTTTTAATATAAATATATTCGCGCGGGTTTTTTTCTTTTTGCAGTTTGCTTGGCCGTATTTTTATTTTTTATTTTTTATTTTTGTTTGTGTTCTCAAAGGATTGAAGACAGTCAAAAGGGCCTTTTGGGCAGAAAAAAAATTAGGTTTGGAAAATTTTTCTCGGCTTCATTTTCCTTTTTTCTATTTTCTTTGTTTTCTTCTTTTTTTTTCTTTTTGCTTTTCATTTTTCTATTCTTTTCTCATTTTTTTTTCCAGCTTTTTGTTTCTCTCTACATTTATAGTTTCTGTTGTGTTTTTCCAAGCTTTTCATTTTACTCTGTTTTTCTTTCTGCTCATATTTTTCACTTTTATTTTTTCTAACTTATCTAATTTAAAAAATTTTTCTTTTTTTCCACCTTTTCTTCTTTCTCAGTTTTTTCTTATTTTCTCTATTTTCCCTATTCATTTTTTCGAGCTCTTCTTTTTGACTGCTCTTGTTTTTCTCTGCTTTTATCTTATTTCTTCTTTCCCGTATTTTCTTTTTCCGTAGTTTTCCCCGTTTTCTGCTTTTTCATTAAAAAAAAACTTCATAAAATGTTGGAAGGTTTCTTTAAATTCATCCTGCGGTCAAAATGACCCCTTGGACGGCTCTCAACAAGTAAACATGATCAGGTCATCTCCGGGTCACCACAAATGTGAGGGTTTCCACCGAAAGGGAAACCTCACAGTCCCTCCACTTATTCGAGGAAACTCCTGGGAAATCAGAAAGCTCAAAGCCGCGAAACGTCAGCGTGCACTGCCGCCGTCGAAGAAATGAAAAAGCAATTTTTTTTTTTTCAAAAAGCGACTATAAAACGCTTTCCCTGCAAATGTTACACATCAGAGAGGAGGCGAGTTGCGAAGGTTCGCCTGTTTATAAATTTTCCCCTTTATTACTGGGATTTTGTTTTGATTGCTGCAACATAAACGATCATCGAATCTCCGCACGGGGATTTTCCCGTCGACATTTTCTTTCGGAAAACTCCGCGCTTTGTTCTTCGCAAATTCATTTTTCATTTTCCCTTTTCATTTATTCAACATTTATTCTTTCTCCGCTCTCCGTTCGGAAAACCCGATTCAATTCCGTTCTTTCTCTCCCCTTTTCACGCGTTTCCCCAATTATGCGATGCATTCCCGCGCTCACCAAAGTTATTCAAATCCTCCACTTCTGGCCGATGATGCGACATAAATTAATTCGGAATGTCTGCCGTCGACAAATCGTTGATCGGATCAATTTGTGAAAACTACTCTGGAGACGATTCCAACGGGGGAATTGTGCAGATATTATGCTAATAAGTCAAATGATAAAACACAGTTCGGGAGAACAGGCGAACGCACGTAAATAATGAGATAAGAATCGTTTGCATAATTTCAAACTAAATTCCATTTTATTTCAACTTCTCCCGCAGCTTATTCAAACTGGACTCGGATTTTATTATAAAGTGACTAATTAGCCTACGCAAACTACTTTCATTCATTTCACGAAAGACCACTCCGGTTCTAAGTTAAACACGGGCACGCCCCTCCCCATAGACATACTATGCCAGACGCTTAACCATGCGAAACGACCTGGCATAGCCATAGAATGCGCTCCCCTTTGCGCCCCAGGGAACGGAGGAGACCTTTGGCTTTCGGGAGAGCCCAAACGGAAGTGACGATCGACCGGAAGTGTAATTTCGTCACTGTACAACGTCTCCTCGGTCGTTGTATCTAGGAAGTGCATTTGTAACGATATCTTTACTTATCTTTGTTATTATGAAGAAAGACTGCGGAAAGGAGTATTTTATGTTGTGGAAAAGGCCGTTGGCGATTGCAGTTTTCCATATTAATTATAAAATGCAATTAGAGTTTTGCATTTTACGATTTGACAGCACTTTTGAGGGCAACTATGTGATTCTGTAATGATGTAATTTTGAGTTTAACCTCACTCGCACGACCGACTCCAATGTCAAGTGATCATTTTCATACGCTAACGACCCAAACAACTCAAAATGAAGAAACGCATTAAAGTTTACTTTTCATTTGCATACATATTTTCATATTCTACTAATGCAATTATAATGTAATAGTAGTCAGATATTTCCTTCCCTCTTTTCTAAAAGTCAAAATGACTGTTTTGGTTGTTCTAATAATGCCAACCGGGCCAAAGTTCCAAAACAAGGAAAAACGTTGAGAAGGCGAATTCAGGCGAATTGAGGGGAATTCAACTGTGTGATTTTTAATCCCCACGTCCTGTCTGAATAACCATTAGGGGAACTCTGGGAAGAGTTTCTTGTCTTCGCCATTAGGTACATTTTCGAGACGGCTTAGCAGGTGCAGTTAAGAGATGCGAGACATTACGGCCAAATTTATTATAGGCTTTTATTATTCATTATGAGGCGTTGCACAACCTGTTTTTAAATTTAATTAAATTATCCGTTTGAAAATAGACGGGCGTGGTTTGGACGCGACCGAAGAATAGTTTTGGTTGTGTTTTAAATCGCTCCGGTTAATTACCCGTGAGTCTTTTGCAGAGAATTGATCCATTTTAAAATTGTTAACCCCCCATATACCGATTTACCAACTCTTTCGATGCATTTATTAATGAAATGTCATAAATGGGATTTTTCCACCCCTTTGGATGCGGTCCTACCCCTTTTGTCGAGATAAATTTTCGCGTTCATTTATGCTTTTCATCCCCTTTTGTATAGAAGAAAAACAATTTATGGTCGAAAGAACAAAACAATTTCCCTAATGGGCGAAACATCTCGACAAGAGAAAACCACATGGCAATTACGTTTAAGATCTTTTTCAAGACGCGACATTCCCCAAACTGTTCACCCCCGGCTAATTTACGAGCTGGAATGACCCGCTTTATTACCTATTAACTTAATAAACTATTTGCTTACAGTGATCCACAAAGTGACAGCCGACGTTTCGTCAAATGGAAACCAACTGTCACCTCCCTCCCTCCCCCCTCCCCCCAACAACCCCCGCTGTGACCATCATTTCAGGTGTATAACACTTAATGATTTAAATAATTCTGCGATTCTTCGTCGTAAAAAATGTTGAAATGTTACGAAAGTGTATCTGAAATGTTCTCAGGTCAGTGTCGAATGAAGAAAAAAAAACTCGTCGGGGTGTTTCCATTTTTTTCTTCTTTTTTCTTCAGGTGCAGAACCTTCCCACGTGTAACTGTGCTCCGTCCCGTCAATGGGCGGTTTATCACGATCTGTTTTGACCGGGAGAAAATAAAAATGTCTTTGGGGGTAAACCTCATTGAAATCGTGCATAAATCATCGTAAGTTTTAAAACAAATCCAACCGTCGTAAAAACGAAACAACAACGACCCACCGAAAAAACCACGAAAACCCTTGGCCTTGAAGGCATCCCGAAGACTTAACTCTTACCTGAAAATAAAGAAAAAAAAATCTTTTGTTAGTTCTTGCGGTCTTAATTGGGTCAAACAAAAAAAGGCTACGTGACTCGGGGGGATTTCGCAGAGAGAGAACTTTCAGAAACCGATTTTCTGTCATGGATAATGACTGTTAAAAAAAAAAAAAGAGGGCCTCCGGAAAATAAAAACGAATTCTCACACGAACCAAAGACCCAAAGCTGTATTAATTTATCTCTGTACCACTGTTATTAAGTCCTCTCCTTAAGGAATGACACACATCGGGTGGAAGACGAACAGAAGACAAAGAGAATTTTCCTCCCGAAGGAGGTGACGTGGATGGAAAATAAAGAAAAATCAATTCCAATAAATGTCATGCGTTTCAGTATCAGGTTTCGATGGGGGAGGAATTGGTGGGGGTGTTCGGGGGTTGTTCGGGGGGAGAAATCCAATTAAACGTGTTGTCAAGGTGTTTTTCACCAATCCGGGGTTGATGAATTCACCCGTTGATTACAGCGCGGGTTTCCTCCTTGTCCCGAATTCCATTCCCACTAAGAGAAGACAGAATGGGCAAATTATTTAAATAACTATTTCTTTATATGGCCATTTCGTAGAAGTTACAACATACACCGCAACCGAATAAAATAAATTAGGCAGGTTTTCGGGCATTGCAATACACAAAATCATACATACAGTGCACGTACAATAAAGTACACATGAATGCATTAATATTATTCATATGAGAAGTAATTTCGCATCGCCAAATACCGTTTAGCAGCTTAATAATCGAAAAGGAGCAAAATGAGGAAAAACTATGCAATTTCGTCGAATTCCAATCAATTTTCATTAGATTTACACAACGCGGAAAGTGTTTTAAAAGCGAAAGTTTCGTTAATTGCAAATAACGACCGGATTCCGATGTTTTATTTGCTGGCTCGCGACAACCGAAACGTATGATAATAATAACCGGTCGAGAATGACTAAAAATTGCTAAATAAAATACAGAGGATGTCATTTGGGATTGGAGAAATTCGATAGGCACGAGAATCCCGGAGAAGTGAGAAAAACTATCATAAACAGGAAGAAAGCATTGATATATTGTGCACCACGTGTGGTTCTGGCAGTCGTCAAGCGTTCTCGTGTTGATTCAAGCAATCTCAAAAAATAAATACAATAATTATTTGGCAAGACAGCTGACGCATAGGCAAACACACACGCGTGACCGGGTTATCAGCGCTTCCTCTAAATGTTAAGCCATCGCACCATCAATGAAAGTGACTGACTCTTGGATGGCCCTAAAAGTGAGAGTTTTCGGCAGGCAGACCTGACCGTGGCTTCTGAACTCCCAAACGCTTCCTCTTTGCTGTCATGGAACGCCAGAGAGAGAGAGAGAGAGAGAGAGAGAGGGAAATTCTGAATCCTTAGCGACATCATTATATTTCGAAACTGAACGCAGAAACAATCTAATAAATGGCCCACATAAACTAATCTTTGCCTTTTGAGCAATAAAAAAAAAAAGAACAAAGTCTTTTCAGGAAACTCGGATTAAAATGTAAATTTGGGTCAGAGCTGACGATTTCCACGCAGAATGTCCAAGACTCATGCATGAGTGCAGGACAAAGGAAAGAAAAGGAATTTTTGGGGGACCTTTTTTCATTAAAACGAGAAAAACAGCATCAAATCTCTCAGAAAAAAAGCTTTCCTACGAATTGGAGCGTGGGAAAAGCGAATCGAACCAAATCGAGTTACATCGGCTGAATTGCCTAAAAAAAAAAAAACTATTTCTAAAATTTGCCTGGCAATGACAATCGGGAATCTGACGCAACAAATTTTAATTTGGGCAAAATACAAGTGGAAAAACCGGGTGCGATGCCTTGTGCCTGAAAGCCTGTGCACAACGGGGAGTGGCCACAGACAAACTCACATACAAATGCAAATGACTTGCAGGAACTGTACAAGCAGACGATGACTTCTTCACCAATATAACCTGCAATTAAACGTTTCTCTCTCTCTTGTATAACAGTTGCACTTCCGACTTCCCGACGTGGGGTTAATATTTTTCCACGGGAAAGAATCCTCAACTTTCGATTTCGGATGTCGTCATTCGCATCGTTTTTATCTGCGGAATTATCTCCGAACGGCCTTTGCTCTGAGTTTCGGCAACCGAAAGTTCAAGTGTTTTTCGAAAGAGGCACACTGAGAGAGTTTCAACGACTTCTTTGTTTATTTTTTCGATTAGGCGGCAACGGGTGAATTCCACCTTTGAAACCGTTTCGACTTTTAATTCACCCGAAGGGAGTGAAAAATCGTTAAACAAAGAATCCATAATTGGGAAATCAATTTTTTTAAATTATAAAACAACTGTCGATTAAGTCAGAATCATAACCGAAAATTACAGGAAATCTAAACGAGGAAGGGGAAAGGTGGACTTCAAACCCTTTCTGTCTAAAAACCCGTTAAAACTAAATGCTAATTAATGATATGAAGGGTGTCGCCGTAATAAAAAGGCGTTCCGGTCCAGTTGAACTGAATTCAGAAGGGAATTGAAAACGGGAACCCGAAAAAATGTCCGAATTCGGGACGGATCGAAAAGTACACTCCACACTCAGCAATTAGCTTCTTAAGCAAAGAGAGAAAGGAGATGCGAAAATTGCTGAAATTAATCAGAGAAGTTTATCCGGAAAAATGAGAACAGCATTTCACGCGAGGAAGCCACTGGAATTGATATTTTCCAGGACTTGTCACAAACAGTTCAAAAAAAGGAAAATTCAACTGCAGAAGACAGGAAAAGCTCTTTGTTTAAAGAATAAAAACTTTCTGAATCGGGGGCAGCTTCCCGTGAAATCGGACTTATTTGCGCAGTTCTTTTAACGGGTTATTGCTCTTGAGTTGACATTAAAAACTCGGAGGCATCCGACCGGGACGACGTATCTCCCCACGAAGGGAGGCAAACTTGGAATTAACGCCGTATCTCCCGTGAGCGGAATGCGAAAGCTCCGACAGCTGTTTCATGGCCGAAAAGTGCAAGGCCAGAATGAAACTGATCCAGATAAGAATGTTGGGAATGAGCTTACGTAGCCAGGTGTTGCAGTCCACACAGCGGCTGCCAACGGGTGTTGAGTAATGACAGGTAAAAAATCCGAATCGGCAAAGCGTGAATTAATGAAAAGCCAACAAGACGTAACAAGTTTTAAACGGGAAAAGGCGCGCACACGTATGATATAGTATGAGAGGGGCGATATGCTGAAATCGAGAGTGCTCACATCTGGAACGAACGGTCCCGTTATTCTTGCGACTGACAGTGAATGACCTAAAACCTAAATCTGGCTCGAGCGCTCCTTCCATTTCAAGGTTTACAGCCTATCTCCGAGGGACGCTAATTGATAGTTGATTGAATTACAAGCGAGTGGTGAGCGTCACAAGGCGAACCCCGAGACAAACACATGCCGGGGGCGTTCAACAGAGCGCTAATTGTTTCCGGAGCAACCTGGACAAGTCCGAAATGCAGAGAGGGTGGAATTGGGTCGACGAGGAGAAGGAACCCTCTCTGAGAGAATTAATTCAATTACCGGGGCTCTCAGCAGGTATGCAGACCCTTGTTGAAAAAAGAATCGATCGGGGGTCACGGTCAATTCCGGAAGCCTTTTCATGAGTAGGAGAATGTGCAGGTGGGTTATGTGAGAGAGAGGGAGAGAGAGAGAGAGAGAGAGAGATGAAGCCACTGGGAGGGACGCATTCACATTGGGAAATCGAAATGACCGGAGAAGAAACCCAAACACAATTTCTCCGTGTTTTTCAAAGAAAGAAGATATTGGATGTTTAATTCCCCAATTACCGGTTAAATAACTTATTACGAAAAAATTGAGCAATTTCGAGTCGTGAAATTCTTAACCGGGAATGTGGCCAATGTTGCGATTAACCAGTCACTCGGAGAGAAAACCGAAATTGATTCCTCCGCTCTGACATCCGATTGTACGATTTGATTTCTTAATTCGAAACGAATTGCGATATTCATTTACTGGGATTTTCATTATTTTCCTTTGGCCTTTTTTCTGCCACCTGACCGACTCTGCGGACATTTGCCAGAGTCATTTATTTTGCAATCGTTTCCCCGTTTCGAATCTGTTTTGTGAGAAGGTCGTGCACACACTGTTTCCCGAGGTCGCCGATACCTGTACGCATCGGACTGTTGTATACCAACTATTAATCACGGCCGTGATTAATGTTGAGGCTCTGATGTCTGTTTCTAAACTGCCGGGCTATGGATTTTAACGTCATTTAAGTGCGCCTTAGTTATGTACTTTTGTTATTAATCATTCCCATGTTTGGGATTTAAATTTGAGTTAAAACGAGGAGGGAACGGAAAAGTTGTAAAATTCCCATTGAGACGAGCCCAGTAATCTTTTGTGGGGTTAAAATTACTGAGAACAGCACCGAACACTGAATATGTTCGCCTTTAACGACTGGAAAGATGTTAAACACTACAATTCCACTGCATTTATGATGGTATTAGTAATATGGTTTTCCTCATTTGGGTTTACCACAAAATAAAACAAAATATAAAATATTACATTAGTAAAGGGATAATCGGGAAATACAGTAAAATGACAAATATATACAGAGATATAAAATCTAACGACATTATAATCCACTTTTAAAGTCCAATTCAAAAACTGAGTCTAACTACAATCGAAACAAATCGGGTCAGTCTGAGACCCAAAAGAAAATAAAAGGAAAAAAAGGAAAGTTCACGGTTCGGCAAATTTAAAAATGACTGCAGCTTGTGTAAAACTATTAAATCCCCCAGAGATTTTCCAAAGTCTCAATTCTCCTCCCAATACCGAGTTAATAAATTGGCACTACTCGCCGGGGCAGGATTTTTTATTTACACGGTGCGTTAACCCACGGGGGGACCAACTCGTAAAAGAAAGGAAACCTGAGAGAGTGTGCTTAACAATCTCTCTCCTCGTTTTTTCTTTTGCCTCACACCCACAGATAATATACCAAAAAAAAAAAAGAAAAAAATTGGCTAATAAACCTTATGTACCTTTAGTTCCGGTAAAACGCCTCGAGGAAAGCGACCTGAACGAGTTTTTCATTACAACAAACTCAGAGTTACTGTCCTCTAAGTATAATTTAATATCTTTTTAAGAATTAAAAACGAGGAAAGAACAATGGGAAACGTTGGAGGGGTGGAAGGGAAGCATCCCCGTCCGTCCCCGACTCCCCTCTCGTATAAATTTTAATATTGAAAAATTTCACGAGTGGAGAAAGGTCAAATGAAAAAGCCGGGGCTGCTGCGCTAAAGAGGGGTGGAAATTACGCTGACGACTGATTTGGAAAATCAAAACATAACGAGAACAAAGGAACTCGTGAAAGCTACATTGCCACCATGTATTTATCAAAAGCTTTGATCCATGAACATCGCTTTAATCCCATATGGGCGGTGTTCTCGTAAATGGTCAAGGCCCTGCGCGCTCATTATTTCAAAGGGAATTCAAAAAAAATGTGTTCGAGTGCCCCCCGCCATTATTTTCGGCTCCGATTTAATAATAATCGAAATTAATTACCGAATTTTTTTATTCATTTTTAAACGAGTAAGAGGGTTTTGGGTTAAGTGTGTCCTCCAAAAAAAGTTCCATTGTTTTCCTTTTAATTGCTTTTATTGTTTTTTCCTTCCTTCTGACATCCCTCCGGTTTTATTGGCTAAATTCGTTTTGTTATTGTCTTCGCTCTGATTGTGTTCGGTTTGTGTTACCTTCCTGTCAGACAGTTTTCCATTGTGAGTCCGCCCACTGAATCTTCCGATGCTGTTGCTCACTCGTTACTAACTTTTCCGGCATTCGGGAAATATTTTCACGACCCCGAGGAAATACCACAAAAAGGAAAATATTTTAAGAAGATTGAGAAGCCGCTGAAATACCGAATGACTCAGTTGAAATGAATTTTTCAAACATTTTCAAAGTATATATTAAAAATTTCAAACGGTGGTTTTATACAGTGTGAGTGGGGCAGTTCATCCAGGTGAAACACGCTCATGGAAAAGGGGAGGTTTTTTCACCCCAATTAATTCCGCTTCATCGGTTTTTGATTTTTCTTTTTATTTTTCGAGTGGCCGCAGTTGGGGGATGAGATATTCGAGGGCTCAACTATTGTCCGATTTATATTATGAATTTATGCGTATGTGACGTTCACCCGCGGCAAAACCCAAAATTAATATTTTCTCGTGAAAAATTTAAATAAATGACCCCGAAACGTTTGCGGGTCATTTAAGATTAAATTTGTATTATCCATTGATGAAACTTTTGCCTTAGTCCGTTCCCGCTGTTTCGCATTTTCGCATTATAATCTCCGCTTATGTTAAATCTATCCGATTGGAATATTCGATTAGTGTCACGATAAAATGAAAAATTATAATACAATAAAATATACGGGGACGCGCTTTGTCGAGTCTTTGAAAGTTCGCCAACTTTATGGGCGGACGACTTTTTTAGTCCAAACGCGGCACGAATTCAAAAACTGTATAACCCATTGACCCAAAGACCACGAGGACCTTATATGTCATACAATGCCTCTGCTTCTGAAGACATCGGATGATTGTAACGACAGTTCGGACATACTTTCACGATGAAGTACAGTGGGGCCCCACACAACAAACTGCGTTCCTTATATGAAGCTCCATTCCCGTATATTTCTATATAAAACCAATTAATCCGACAGAAAAAAATGCGAAAAATCAGGGCGCAGAGCTGATATATAAGGGATAATCATAAAAAACACTCTTGTGAGTGTTTTCATTACAAGAAATAAATCGAAAAGGCAATGAAAATTGACATTTCCTTCACACTGTGTATACACTGACCCAAAAACATTCGTTAATATACAGTATACTCGAAAACACGAGAACATGGACGCTCGTCTTCCCTTTTGATAAATAACACAAGAGGCAGAGACCTTCGAAACTAATTAGAATATTCTCTCGAAAAATTAATTAAGCAAACAATATATAATTGAAGAAGTAAAAAAGTTTCCAGGAAGAGTGCGACGCTCCCAAAAAAAAAGACATTATTTACTTTTTAAGACGTCTTTTCCCGAATTAAACCAAAGCCGCTCTCTCGGCCACAACCGGTGACACACGTACAGGACACTGCCTTATTCGTCCGCGAATTATAATCGCCATTAAATAATCAGGTTCGCCCGGCCATAAATGGTGTAAATGTCAAGATTTATTTTCGTCTGAGTGCCAGGTTCATTTTTGGAGCAAAGGTGTGAACCAGGTACGAGTGGCGGACTCCGTTTCCGCTTACCTCCGAATGAAGACACTCGCGTGATCGCATTATGTAAATAGAAACAATGGTCTTCACAGGTAATAAGTTACCGCGGTTACAATGGCGATCATTGTTGCTTTCTGCCCGGGAAAATACTCCATAAGTGAATGACTGGGCCGAGTTTTTGTTAACTGGGTTAAACATAATCGCTTCTTTCTGCGAAAGATACTTCCCCGTTGAAAGGAGAAAGGCTTTAACGGTCGTGAAAGATAATAACAGTACCGAATGATGAAAGGTTCGATGCGGAATTGTGCTAATGCAGACACTCGTAATGGTAAATATGAAAAAATAAGTTTAAAATATTCAAAGACTGAGTGCGCAGCTTTGAAAATTATACAGGAAGTATAATATAAGGCTAAACAATGTGGCAGTACTGACTTTGGATAAATTGAAATTTTATGCCATTAGGGACGGAAAAGAGAGGAGTTTGCACCTTCTTAACCTGCTTCATTATTTCGATAAAGAACTCGTTTCGAGTACATTTTCTTATAGTTAGTGGCCAATGGGAACGAATCGGGACATCGATGTATGTCCCATTTCTTCAACCGAATTAATTAACAAATACAGCCTAAATCCGAACTTCTTCATTCGCATTGCACTTATGAATGATGAGAGGAAAATGCTTAACGAAGGGGTAACTGAAGAATGCGGTGAGGGATTTTCGAGTGCTCTTCTCATCGAACGAAATTCCAGGTGCTCTCCTGAGTGCACTGATCTCACGCAGTCATGCACATCATGTGTGTATGTGTGTATAAAACATTTGGAGGATCATCGCGAGTGACATAATCAAGCACTGTGTGGGGGTTTATTAAAAGGAAACTCATAAATTTAAAATAATTAACGACTCCAAATGAATAATTCCTCTTTTGGGGGATTCACAAAATCCACATATTAATATAAAAAATTCAGAGTTTCCCCGACCACAACGAAATAACAATGAATTGGCAAATTCAACCCCCATTTTACAAAATTTTACCTTCTCACCACCCAATTTGGGGGTTGAAATGATCTTCCGTTTTACTAAGGACTGTTGTAAGTTGTAACACAACACAGAAGCAGCCGAATCGAAACTCACCTGAAACAAAAAAAAATAACACATCACTACAACTTCGTGGATGGAACGACAACGCGTAGTTTGCTATCTCGACATTCAAACTACTTAAAATTTTTTCATTTTAAGTCAATAAAAAAAAAAATCCCCGTTTGATTTAGGCTAAATCTCCCCTCTCTCAGTGGTGCTCCCAAAGCCCCAAAACGATAAGAAAACCTGGAATTGCTCTTAAAATAAGCTGATAAATCCTCGACTTGTTCCTATTTTTTTTGGATTTTTTCTCCTTTTCGACACTTCGTGACGAAATAACACTTCAAAATGCATTCGCAGACGGAATCGATCCACATCGCCGTTCAAAAACGTCCTTAAAAAAGCCAATTTTTAGGATTTCCCCTTTCTGGGCATTGAATCTCCTCTCTTTGGATTTTACGACTCAAAAAGCATTTCAGCGGCGGAGCGTTATAATGACCAAACACGAAAAGATAAAGAAAACTCTTTATCTGGCCATTCAGCAGTTCGGGGGAAAAGCCATCTCCGTCCTTAGGACATTTTCCAGGGGAATAAAAACCAAATTCAAAGCAATTTTTCAAAATCAAATTCGAGAATTCGCCTCAGTCAGAGCCGTAGTGGGTCAAAACCGCAGCGAAACCAAATACAAAACCCTCCGCTCCCCCACTCACCCCCGACTTATAGTAATCTGATGAACAGCTTTTCTCGATGCCACCTTGGGGGAGCAAACGAGTAAGGATTTAACTCCCTTTGGGCATGTAATTGTCAAAAACAATTTCCAGCGCTGAAAAACTCCGCTTTGAAACATTCGCTCGACTTCCGCTTTTCAGCACTGCTTTCCCCCCTCCCGCTCATCTGCTGGTATTCGAGCTTATCCTCCGATTCCCTTCGTTTGCTTTATTATACTTTATGAAAAAGCTCCGAGGGAGGAGTTCGCCCTTTCGTTTAATCCCGCTTGGGGGTTGCATTGGGTCCCGATAAGAAGGGGATGTGGTTTCACGAGTGGATAATTTTTACATCAGTGTCGAAGCCTCAACGTTACATTTATAATGTTCTATATTTGCAATAACTCTAAACACTGTTCACACTAAAACAAATATACAACAGACAGATCCATTTACAGGACATATACTCTATGCCAACCGAAATCATACTAATGGTATACCTTCTGCTAGTCGTTACCATGGCAACCGGCAGACGCTATCCACTGTTGCCGACTCGCACTACTCCCACGTCAGTAAGCATTACACTATTTTTTTTATATTTCTACAATTCATATGATTTATATTATACTATTATTTATCAATAATACATTCAGAAGCTGTAAAGTAATACGAAAATGAAAATGAAATGGAAATAATGTTTACCGACGTGGAACTAGAGCAAGTCGGCAACAATGTATAGCGTCTGCTGGTTGCCATGGTAACGACCCGAAGTATATATAGCCGTTAGTATGACTTCTGCTGTGGCAGTATTGCAAACATAAAAGATAATAAACGTCGATTATGGTTTTAAGTGACCACAATCAGTCTTTATTGTTTTATGCGGTAATTTTTCAATCTCCTCATTATTTTTCCGACGTTTCGGAGTAATTTTTTAACTTATTCCGGGGGCTAATTATTTCTTCCAGTAACAGGATTTTCTGCTGTTGCTTCATCTCAGCGACAGTGAAAAAATTTCCTCTCCGTCCGCCATTTATTCTCTTTCATCGTAACCGGAGCTTCGGCTGAGCTTTCAAGTGTTAGCTTACTGATTTTCGAGGGACTGCGTTGGAGTAGAGAAATTCGAGTCGCTAAATTCACTGATTTGAAGGCATTCGCCTTCGCAAGATATTTACAGAAGAGGGATTAATTCCGGAAACATTGCAAGTTACAACTTGAGGTCAGTGAAATTCTTGAAGAACTCAATAAAAAATTAAACTTTACACCGAAAACATTCCTTCGACATATTTCTTTAACGAACTTCACAACGTTACAAAATTTCATTATATTTTCATTACAAAACCTAACAAAAAAGAAAACACTTTCCGGTTATCACCCACAAAAACCTCAATCAATATTAATTAATGAAGACATCAATAATTAAATTAGTGACGAACTATTCGTTACTTCTTCAAATGAAATGTTATTTTTCCTGAAATTCTACAATGCGAAGTTTGGTCTGAACATAAGAGAGGGAAAAGGAGGAAAAATTCTAGGAGGGAATGAAGAGGAAATCGAAGCAGTCCACAAATCTATTTGAAACCGATCGAATGAATATTTAACTCGATTAAAATAGTATCGAAGTCGGGATTTGAAAAACCAGAAGGGGAAGAACTTATCAATAATTTAAATTTCAATCCCTCTTTGACATTTTTGTTTTCCGCGCGTCTAAAATTACGATTAAAACTTCTGCAAATCCTCAAAAGCCAAAATCAATTCGGAACTTATTCGTGAAATCTCTGATTTTCTATCGGGGAAAATCTGAGAACAATCCGAAGCGTTTTTCATTCGTTTCCCGAAGACATAGACACTAAATTTTCTTATTTTCTTCCACTTTGGTCTCTTTTTTTCCTTTATTTTTCATCGCCGCATTTTAAAAACTTTTTCTTCTCTTTCTCATTTATTCCCTGTTTTTGTACATTACATACTGTAAGTATGGATTTGAAGTGGTTTTTGGCGCCCACTGTAATTAGCACTACTGTAGATTTAATTTGCAATCAACTGTCTCAGTATTTTTTTTTAATGAGAAAAAGCCAACAACCACTGAAAACGACGCTGTTAAAATTAATCTGAAAACGGCTTTTTTTAAGTTATGTTAAAATATTTAACCTTAACCTAAAAAGCATAAAAGCTGAAATTAATTTAGTAAAAATATGCGCGGCCAGAGGCGAGAAATAAAAAAAAAAAAAAAAAAATAAGGATGACACAATTAAATTTTACGCTATTCAAATTTCTTGGTCATTTAAGGACTGTGTTAAATTGCAAGCGAGCAAAGTCAGCACCGTCAGCAATATTTGTCACCTAATAGATATTTATTTCCGAGGAATTCGGGCGCAGTTTTGCACAAGTGCAAAAATCCCAACTGGTAAAACCATTACTCTGCAGGAGGGAAAGTGGCCGTCTGTGGCTGCGAGACGCCATTGCCCGTCACCTCAATAATTATGCTAATGAGTATATCGGCTGACGTCCCCGCGAGGGCAGAACCTGATCAGGTTCGGTGGGACTTCATTAAGTGTCAGTGGAAATGTTCCACTCTGTTGTATGTGTGGGTTTTCAAAATTATAATTCTAATCGAAGTCCTTAGTCATCAATTGACCGAATAAATATATAATTTTTTTTTATTTGTTTAGTTTTTTTTTAAAAAGTATATATTTAGATATGACTTGACTTTACAGTACTTATATTTAGATATTTATTTTTTATATACATATATAGATGTCGACATTTACTTATTTTTTATACGGATATATAGTATAGATAAGTTATTTTTATAGATATATATAAACTTATATTTATTATTTTGATTTTTTCCTCTTTCTTTTTATACAAACATATACCTTTTACTCAGAAACCGGTTCCCGATGTAAATCAGAAGATATTTGACGGCGTTAAAAAATAAAAAAAAATAAGATTAATACAGTGCTTTGTATTTTTGTACATAAAAAAACAAAAATAAAATAGATAAAAAATATAATATAGTCCAATTCACAATATAAATCTAAATAACACTAAATTAATGTATTAAATAATTCATACATAATACTGAAAGAATATACAATTTTTATTCACTTTTTAAATTTATGTATGCGTTTTCCAGAAATAGAAAATTAAACAATTATAATAATTAACTTTTAGGAAAAATATTTGAAAGTTAAAAAAATAAAAATGCTTTCCATTTATAAATTAAATTAAAATTATGTTAAATATAAATTTTTTGAGTACAATTATATAATATTGAGGAAAAGAAAAAATATAAATGAAGTTCTTAAGACAACTGTTTATTCTTTGTTTATATATAAAAACAGTCCCTTTACAAATTTCGCACTGAACTTTGAGTGTTTAATTGGGTAACGATTCATTGATGCTAACGAACTTTAATCAGTCAAATTCCAGTTTCGTCTCCTCTCCAATTTCAAAATTTCAAACACCCCTGTCAAATGAACCGTTTTCAAACCGAAAAGTCAAATCCTCATAAAATTCAGCGGAGTCAGCGATTCTCTTCCGGCATTTTCGGCGGCGTTGGACGTTCGCGCGCGTCCGATCAAACGTTTCCCCGACAAATTAATACAAACTTTCACCTTCTCAACCTGTAAACAGGTAATTTCTTCTCGGGAACCACTTAAAAGCAAATTATTATATCGAAATATGTAAGAGCCATGACCGAGAGCCGAGGCTGAACGGATTAAACCGCGTTTGACTCCCCCCGGGGGGCGGAATCGACATTTATCCGCGTTTCCTTCGTTTCGGCGAATTATTTCCCGATTACCGAACCCGAGTGGAAAGTCAAACGGGAGGGGGGGGGAGGAAGGGGGGAGAGGGAAAACAAAAAGGCAATTTGTCATGATAAAAGCCCATCAAGGCTTTAGTCAAGGCGAGCAATAAAAGCCACCTAAATACCCATCTTGAAATGTCTTGGCATGCTGCCTTGACTGCCGTCATTTCTGATTAAGCGCATTCTGCAGAAATTACCAACACATTAAACAGTCTTTTTTTTTTTTTAACGAACCGGAAAATAATAATCAATCCTTTTCGGTGCAGACGCGAACGGGTTGAAAATTCGCTAATAAAATTTCCATCAAACACGTAAATTAATTAGTCTCGCATTGAAAGAAATCTAAATAAAAGCAGAAGACAACAAGGTTTCTGTTTAAAAGTCAAATCAATCATTGAGTGGAAACAACAATGAAATGCCCGGAGGCAAATCATCCCCCGCAAAATCGGGCGTTACGGAGAACCGCTCCATGTTGCTCCCCTTGAATGCCCGACGCTGGCATTTCAATCAATAATGGGATGAACCCGTTTTCGTCTTAAAGAACACGGAGGACATGTTAACATTTTCCAATTAATTACGTCGAACAGCTACTAAAGCGTTGCTCGGAACATGAGGCAGAATTTAAATGAAGTGCGAGTTGTTAAGGCCAAGAGTTCTTTCATGGGATACGAGCGCTGATATCAGAGGAGCAACGCGATCTGTCCTGTTTGGTCTTCCTGACGGCCATGTGTTAAATGACTGGAATTTGTCAGTGTCACTTCTGTTGTGAAGCTTCCACCGATGCAGGTGAAGCCAAAATACTTTTGTTGTTGATGACAACTCCACGTAAATGTCTCCGACAGCGAAAAAATTCAATTTGTCATCAAACTCGGTTGTTTTTGCAATTAAATTAAAAAAAAATCAGTAAACAAGTGTTGATAAGCAACAACAATTAGGAAGTAGTGTCGTAAGGCACTGAGCCCGTAAAAATCCTTTTATGGGCTTTTCGTTTTTTTTATTTTTCGTTCTCTCCAAAGCGAGGGAATAATTTATGCAAAGCGAATGCAGTGACTCAAGACTGCGGACGAGGGGACGTTATTTGGGGGTGAAGTATTCAGAGTTGACCGTTATCAGAAAATCCCCGATAGGGAGGCATAAGTGCAGTAGCATCCCCTTGCTCGATTAAAAGGGGGAGATGAATCGAAGCGTGAGCTTATGTAAATGTATTTTTTGTTCTGTGTTCTTTTGTGGTATGTACAGAATCTTTGGATGCCGAATCCAATTAAAACCATTCATACTGACATTAACAAAAAAAAGGTTTCGACTCATTCAACAATTGAATTCACTCTTAAAAAGGATTTAACTCACAATGAAAGGCTCTCTGTTACCCATTTCTAAAAATAAAGCTTTCAGATGTTCTAAAATTACTTCTTAGATTTTAAAAATAAACCACTTAACAGTTCTAAAGGGAATCTCTTTTAAAAACAAATAAAATAGGGGAGTTCTGTTGAATTATGTGAGGAATTTTCAGGGAGGGTTTCGTAATAAAGGAAAATCTCTCCTGAGGTGTTCAATCGAAAGTCAAGTAGTCATGCCAAGAGCATATTTTCCCAACAGATAATTTTCTAATTATCCAACAAGAGGAGAATCCTTTCCCCCCAACACAGAAAAATCATAAGACATTTCTCAAAAAATCTCTGAACCGAATAAAATTGTCCGCATCCTGCACAAAGTGCTAAATTATTCATGAATTTCGTAGGCGTGTCAAATTGCCGAGTCTCAAATGTATTCTTTCTGATGGCAGAAATAACGTAAAACTTTTCTCTCCCCCCCCTCTCCCCTCCCCCTAGCGAACCATAAAGGCAGCTTTATTTTGACTTGAAATCAAAAGGTCGCCCCCGACGGGGGGAAAAGACCGCCACCCGAAGAAACGAACGACCTCGGCCGCAAATGGCAAAATGAATGTCATCCCACACGCACAGTCCACAGTGTGCTTTGATTAATGCAAAGTGATTCCTCCGGTTCGGTCTGGGTCTTTGGGTGGGGCCCCATTGAGTGCCACCAATGTGCCACCTGTATTTCGCCCCTGATTGGCCTCATCGAATGGATGCTATCCCCGCAAAGCCGTAAAAGAGATTACCACACAGACCGAAACAATGGCACAATGAAGACGCCAATTAAATATTGGCTTTTCATTATAAAAAAAAAAACAGTTTTGCAATAAAGAAGTTCATTTGGGAAATGATTCATCGAAGTATTGATTTTGTTATGGATGAGGAAAATCGAAGGATAAGTGAAAACAGAACCAAACCGCAGCGGGAGATCAGCAGTGAAAGTCCGGCCTCATTTCAATGTCACCGAAAGACTGATTCCCTTGACTTTTACTGCTGATCTCGTTTAATATCGTAATTAATCAACGCGGTGTGATTATTAAAAGAAAATATTGAGCGGCGATATTTCGAAGAAAAAAAAAAAGAGATGTAATAAGGGCGAGGCATTAATTGTTGTTATACCCCCGACTGTTTTCTTTATTCAACATCTTCCGAAACGACATGAAAGCTCAAAAAAAACAACAACAATCGGGGATTTCTTTCAAGTTCACATGGTGTAATCACAGAAATTTAATGGCCTCAATTCCTGAGCGCTTCCCTTCGGGTTCTGCTTGAAAGCGCGCTTGCCGGAAGAAGAAACAAAAAAAAACTAAGCTAATTTTACCGATGTAATCTGATAATTGACTTTAATAAAAACAACAAAATTTCAGGTTTTCTAAGGATGGAAGAAGAAAAAAAAAACAAAACAAGAGTAATTAAACTTGAATTAGGATTAATTTTTGTAATAAAAATAATTAGCCGTGGCCGGACTCTTGAGAATTTCTCTAAGAGGATTCCGCGACAAGAAATACGCTCTTGAAGAAAAACTAACGGCCATTTTAAATCTTTCAGAAAATACTTTTAAGGTTTTCCAATCAGTTCGAAAGGGTTTTGGCTCTCTGTCGTCATTTGTGATGTGGCTCTCGTAATCCGCCTTCGATAGACTCTCTCTATGCGATGTAATATACAATCAAATTTTTTGCTTTTCACCGCAGGAAATATTTCAGAGGAGAATAAATCTTTTGGTAAAAACGGCAACGACCCAAACATATTTGTTGTGAAGTTCCCCTCTGGAAATAGACAAAATTTCAGGTTGAAACGCCAAAATTAATTACAAAATTGGCGGAAACGACACTTTGATTAGGGCTTTTAAAATACGCCGAGTCATGTGTGCGCCACGAAAGAGCTCAGGAAGTCGATTTCTAGAATTGTTCGGGGCTTTTAAAAACAAACCCCTCGACAGCCCTCATCCATCATCCCCTAGTGAAATATTTTTACTTTTCGCCAAAACAAATCGCTGCGATGACTCCGAAGACGTTCTCCGGAAAATAAACAAATGCCCGTCTCCTCCCCCGAGCAGAAGTGCTTAATCAAATGGGGGTAGACATTTCGGAAGTGGCGCACCCCCACCCCGAACGGCGCCGTTCCGGTCATTCGCGACTGCTCCCCCAAATGAAAACAAAATGGAGACCGTCATGGCTACCATCGGGGAAGGCTGGCAACCTGCAATTAGGTTTTTGTCTTGGAAGCACCCACGAGCGGTCGCAGGGAAATCGTTCCTGGCCCGGGGCCCTTTTTTTATTTTCGGTGAGACTGTCAAAATTCAAACCGAATCGTTTCAACAAAGCGTGACCGCCCGGGGGCAAACGCAGAACAGAATGCTGTTAGTGATGAAACAAGGAGGGCCGCAATTGCCGAGATACAGTAACCCTCTGGCTTCTTTTCTTCTCTTCCTGAAATCTCTCCCCAAATCCTTCTCTCTCCCCCTCACAATTCCATTCCAGAGCAAATATTAACGGAAAAAACCTCGTAAAACTTAAATTAAATGAGGCCGCGAGGCGATTTTGCTGCTTCATCAGTCCCGGGGTCCTACATCATCCCTTACAGTTCCCTTCAACCCCCGCCGGCAAAAATCTGCAACGTTTTAAATTCATTAAATTACCACGACCTCATTCGTTGTAATTTTTCATCCCTTCCGATCCACCGCCCCCAGTCCTCTGTCAATCTCACCCTCTTTCACTGACGTCAGGTACTCCCTCCAACGTCTCCAACAAGTTTTTCCACAATTTCTTATTAAATTCAGGAGAACATAACCGCAAAGGGGATGAATTTTTCAACCCTTAATTCCACCTTTACACGATAAATTATTAAACCGCGTTATGTCGAAGAGTGCACGACCCGAAGAAGTTGTTAACCACTTTTCATCCCCCTTTCCGCCCCTCTCCGAGGGGACGAAACACGGCGAAACGAATTTTTAAAACTTATTCCGGTATTTCCGTAAAATATTATTATAAATTAGATTTTTTTCGGTTGAATTGAATTTGCAACCCCCAACAATCAGTTTCGAAATTGGGGTCGCAAGAGGAAAACGTTTTTTCTCAAAAGGGTTGGAATTTTTTATTTTGATACACACGTAAGAAATCTTTGGGGTGGTTTTCCCGGATTTACTTCCGATTGCCTCTTATTCCAGAGTTCCTAATTAACCCTTGAGGGAGAGTGCAAGCCGCCATTTTGGAGCGAAGGGGATGGCGTGAATGTAAAGAGCACGGCCATCCCCGATGCCTTTTATACCTGTTTTTGGGGTGTAATTTTCATTTCCAGTTTACCCAAAACAATTTTACGGTTCTTCGAAGTTTAAATTGATGGATCCTTTATTTCGGTCAAACAGATGACATTTTACTCCTGGGCTTTGAGATTTTCATTTTTAATTAAACAAAGGGGAAAACAGGTAGACGCCATCAAAGTTTAATTATCCCCTTTTTATTCTTCTAAAAGCGGAGTGAAACCGGGAGCGAAAAGAAATCAGAAAAATGGGGGGAGGAAAAGGGGGGAAAAAAATTGCTCAAACTTTAATTTGAGAATCTTAAGAAATGGAATCGTTTATCAAATCCGTGACAACCCTTTTTTAAGGGTGAGAGAGAGAGGGGGAGGGGGAGGGAGGGGGAGAGAAGGAAGTTGAAAAGGTGTATTTTAACTTCTTAAAGTTCCACTCCTCAAATCTTTATTTGTCGTTTGAAGTTCTCATTTATTTGATCATTTTCTCTCTGTCCGGAGTTGAAAATAACTTTTTGTTATTGTCGCATCCTCAGAGCCGCAGCAAAGGCTTCGATTTTCGATATTTGAAATCCAGTCTGGGGTCTAAAGACCGAAGAGTTGAAATAAGAAACGGAATAGAATAGAGGGGAATAAAATAAACGATCATGAGCTTAGGGGTTCCAATTTAAATTTCTAAAAAAACTCGACAAAGGGAGCCGAGTTAAGAAATTTCGTCCTCTATCTTTCTCAAATCTCAAAATTCCCTCCATTTTTTTCCCCTCTTCCTGTCACTCCTGCCCGCGCTTTAATTAAAAGCAAACTAAACTAAATATTTATATTAGAATAATAATAATTCGTAGCTCAAACAAAAGCCCGAAAAAGTGAAATCCCGAACAAAGCACATAAAAAAACCTCATTTAAATTCTCCGGGCGCTTTGCCTTATAAGCCGAATGCAATTTTTACAGACTTTCTTCGTCCGCATAAGGGCAAATCTATTTATTAACCGGGAACCAGTCACTTGCTCGAGAACTAAATAAAGAACTCAATTATATTCGCTCCCATCCGTTGCGGACTTTTTTTAATGAATATGTCAGAGATGAATCCGTTCCCGGTTGTTTACGAGAGGTTTCCATTGTTTTCGGCCCAATCCTGGCCCCCTCCCTCCCCTCGGGTGCGAAACCTCTTTCCTGCCACGGGCGTCACCAAAAAGGGCTGGCCGAACGTCTTCATTTTTGACCTTTGCATGCACAATGCTGGCTATTTGCAATGTTGTCAATTAAACACTTGGAATGTGGCTAATACAAAATGAAACCCCACGATTCGCTTGCGGATTCAATGAGTAAAATTAGCCCAATTAGTGCATTCCCACGTGCTTTTTCGGCCGCTGTGTGGGCGGGTGAACTGCCCATTGCAGAGTGTAATTACACTGCGTGATAATGAGGGCGGGAGGGTATCTCACACGTTGCCCATTAGGGGAAAGATTAAGACTTCCCCGATGAGTTTTCGAGGGACGGACAACTCCTTGTATGGTTAAAATGTTTCAAATTTATTCTTCCAGTTGATTCCGAGTTCCAGATTTATACTCGCGTCGCCGCCGTCGTAAAACGAAGGGTGAACGGAACAATGAAGACCAGTCTGAAAAAATGCTAAGCTCGTCACACGAGGTTTACACCATTAATTTAAAAGTACTTTGTATTCTGGCATCGGCTCTTTCAGGTAACAGTTCGTTTGAATTAAAGCCATTGTCAAGAGCTCACCAGATTAAAAACACGAGTGAAGAAGACGAGAGCTATCTCTTCCCGAATGGCTTCTCTTCCACGGGGAAAGTGACTGATTCCTTTCTCCCCTCGCCCCGCACCCCTCCCTCCCCCGGGACCTCATTTATCGGTGCGCTTATTGAAGTCGAGCCTTATCTCAGGAGATAAATAAACAATTCGGAAATTATAGCCCTGCCTTGATGGTATGTCTTTCCGTTCTTATCATTCTTTCTTTAATAACTGCCACTCCTCAGAGGAAAGGGATTTTTACTATACCACCAACTATATACAGACATGTATTTTCGTGTACATGTATTACGAGGATAATGCTTACACAGCCTTCGAAATGATTTTTCCGCAGCACTTTCAACTTGCTGATAAGGAGTTGAGTTGTGATAGGGCATGTCGGAGGCATTCGAGCACCTCGAGGATTGTTATCATGTTCGCATTCACTTTCTCAAACACTGAGTTTATTGTAAAATCCACGAATGGACTCTACTGATGCTCTGAGCAAACCTAAAAGATTTTGAATCTTCATTATAACCAATGAACACAATAAGTTACCCCTTTCTCTGCTTCGGTGCGACAGTTCCCAACCCTCAAAAGCATGACTGTGATAACTCTGTAAGGGGATGGAGACGCAAAACTGATCCCGAGCCGAGAAAAAAAACGCCAAAAAATTCCGAAGAAGCAATCCCGCGCTAAAAAGGCTATCGTTTGCGTCCTTTTATGGAAGCCGTTAGTCAAACTCTTAAACATTCAGCCTCTGCCATGCGCCCGGTTCTGCCTTAAACAACATAAAGAGAAAGAAAGGCGTTTTGCCAAATACGTTACAGGTGCAACACACAATTGGGTACTGAGTCAAAGTAGTTCTTTAATCCGGTTATTGTGAGTCCGAACCACGCTCCCAAGTACTCCTGGTCCTTTGTTCCAACACAAAACACTTCTTGTGACTCCCGAGCTGAAACCGCGCCAGACAAACCGGCCAACTGCACTGCTTTCTCGTAATTACACAATTACAATTGTAATTAACCTCCATTGAGGCGATCCAATAAATCCAGTTGTGCCGAACAAGAAAAACCACTGCAACCCCGAGAAAGGTGCACAACTTTTTATGTCGGGCTAATTATAAACTCGGGCATATTGCCCGATAAAACCGCTGAAAAGGTTACCCCATAATCGTCCGGGGAAAACAAACTAACTGCCCGGGGAAATATGTTTGTTTTTTAAAAAGGATCTCCGCAAAATGGCGCCTCACAAATCTGGACAAACGTTTTAATTAAAACGCGGCCAATTAGTTTTCGTGTCCAAGACAAATTACGAGTAAACGAACCTGAAATGCCGACGCCGCGTGTGTCGCCCCGATTTCCACCCCCGCCGCGCAAAATGAGGGCTACCGATTCGACCCCTCTAAATTAGTCCTCTACTCATGTCTTCCACTCGTAGACAAAATAAAATTTCGTCTCCAGCCGTGATTAATTAAGTCGATTAAGAGACTTGTGAACCCTTCCTTTCTAAGCTAAAAATAATTCTGAGTTAAAAGTGATATTTAACGAGGACACACCTCCCTAATGGAGGCGGTAATTGCAACGGGAAAGGTGTCGAAAAGGAGCACGAGGGACGCGCCAGAGGGAACCGACCAAAGTGGAAAATAAAAACTGAGTCGGGGAAATATAATTCCTGTCAGGTCTTCATTGGAGCCTTTGCTTTTCCACAAAAGAAGGCTTTAGAAAGCGAGATCTGATAATCCGTTGCAGCTGCTTTATTTCTCTGCTCTAATGCAGCTACGTGAAGCGCGTTTTAACCCACCGCCTGCTCGACTCACGACTGACTGCCTTGCAACCTCGGCCTTCGATTCCTTATCTGATAACCCCGAGTGAACCTTCCCTGGTCGCTCCTCGACTTGTCCTTCGCACTCTTCCCAGAAATGTCCTCCCCGACTTCAAGTGGCAGAACAGACTGGACACAACAGCCCTCGAGGGTTAAGTGGAGATTAACCTTTGGTCGAGAGTCACCTTTCTAATTTCCACCCCGAGCGCATTGTCATGGTTTGAGTGGTTCGTGGTGTCCTCAAGGCTCCTGTCGCTTTCGAAATGGTTCGCGGAATTCGATGACCTTGACAAGGGACCAGAAATTGGCCACTCGACCCCCAATCGGAAAACGCCATTTACTTCTTTTGCCTTTTTATAACGCTGTTATACAAACGGGATATACCGTTTTCTGAGTAAAAAGTATATGTTTGTATAAGAGAATAAAATAAATAAATATCTATATCTAAATGTAATTTGTCTATTTATTTGCAAACTTACTGTTATTTATTATATACTTACCGTTTAGATATTTATTTATTTAATGTTTTATTGTTATTTATTATTCGTTTACTTATTTATTTTATTATCGCTCTTCTGTTTATTCTTGCGTGCTTATCTATTTATTTACATATTTATGGTTATTTATTCTATACATATAGTTTACTTATTTATTTTATAATTAATGTGTATTAATTTATTATATACTTTTTGTTTATTTATTATATACATATTCTTTATTAATTTATTTTGTTTTTATATATAGTAGGTAGGCTTCTCTATCCCTTAATCCAGACAGGTAATTTTATTTATTTTTTATTTTTTGTAAATTTGTTGTATCTGAATCTATTAAAAATCTTATTGTATTGAAAAAAGTTTGTAAAAAGCGGGTGAAATAGGGAAGAAATATATTATTATATATAATATCTATATCTACGTATGTGTATAGAAAATTATCTTCATACAGTATATTTAAAAAAAAACTAAATGAATGTATAATTATGAAGAGTAAACTGGGTTTGGGGAGGGGAGGAAATTATACTTTTTTCTAATGCCTGCCCTATAAAATTATACTTCTGTTTGGAAGCGATGTCCTCGAAAACCTTTTCCCTGCCTTTGGATTCGAACTCTCCTTCACCCTCTACACCCCCACATCCCCCATCCACCACCCTCAGTCACCTCCCCCCCCTTTTTCAAATCACCAAATACTTCGTCTAATTTCGTCCCTGAATAGAGAAAAGCTTTCAAAATGAGAGCCAATCTAAGAATATCTCCATCGAATCCAACAAGAGTTTTTATTATAAATAAACCCGCGCGCGAGAGTGTCTTGAGAAGGAAATTTATTTGAAATGGCGGTCAGATTTGTTGTTTATTCGAATAAATATACAGATACCTTCGAGCAGATTTTTTACAGAAAAAAAAATAAAATTTATTAACTCAGAGTGCGGTTTCCATTCATTGACAACCCCCCCTTTCATCTGCTCCCCCCCCCCCTCCTCCCCCCATACTTTCCCGACCAAAACAGGAAAATTCTTTTCCGCAAAACCTCTGGTAAAAATTTTTCAAATATTTATCGGAATTTCCCGCTCTCTGACTAATTTCGACCTTTTTTCCCATTCGTTCTTTCGAGTTTATTCACTCTCTTAATTCATATTTATGTCTTTTTTCAGTTAATAAGAAAATCAATTGAAATTACGACATTTTCAGCGGAAATTCGATTAACTCAAAAGAATTTTTAACGCGTTTCATAATCACCCATTTTAATAAATAATAAAAATCTTTCTTTAAAAAATCCAAAACTTGTTTCTCTCGGATTTGAAATACTTTAGCGCCGAAACGATTTCATTCCCCCGATTTCAATCAAAGGAGAGAAAAAAAAAAAAGAAAAACGGCTTTATAAATAATAAGAGAAGGAGTTTTTCGACCGAAATGAAACGGAATTCGGTTTGAATATTTTTTATTTGAGTGTTTGGGACCTTTTTTTAGCGTCAGGTATTGCCGCCCCTTTTTAATCCGATTAATATTTCCTACCTTTTATTCCACACGCATGGAATCGACTTAGGACGAACGTCCCGTTTCCCTTCAAATGATATATATATAATCCTAATTTAATCCCATAATGGCAATGCGTAAATTTTTCCACCACAGAATTTTAATTTCACACAAAAACGGAAAAAATATACTTTTTGTTTTCTCTTTCGGAGTTAAAAGCGCTTATTCACACAATCGCATTTCACAGATCACTCCAACGGATAAAAGCGAAAATTCTCTCCTCTCTCTCTCTCTCTTGGTTTCTTCCTCTTCACACTTCAACAATCACACAAACATCAACCTTTCTGTCACTCCCATCCGACAAACTCACTAAGAAATGAACAAACGAAAAAAGGGCTGGGATTGTTTTGAACGAGAAGTGAACTTCGGGCCCCGACAGTTCCTCTCCGCAATGCGCGCACCAACCGCTAAAGCAGACTGAATGTCGGCCCGCCTCCGACGGAGGGACACGGGCGAACTTCTCCGAAGTCGAGTTCGGCCGTTTCCGCCGCCGTCCGTTCTTATTTTAACGCGGCTTCGCTCGCATGAAAAAAACGGTCAGATAAAGACGGTGTTCGCCGGCAATGGCGGACCACTTCTCCAGGACTGATGTTGTTGTCGCCATAAAAGTGCTCGAGGGAACACTACTCCTTGCTAATGTTTGAAATGCCACACCTCGTTGTTTCTCTACATTGTGGTGATTCTTCGGAAAACATCACTCATGATAACTCGTGCAAAGTCTCCCTGGAAAGGAAAACAATTTACCATTTAAATATAAGTAATTAAACTCATCATTTTATGAAATAATATGTGTCACAATATAATAATATCATTTCGGTCATTTTCCTTTTACCATGCCATTATCACTTCCTTCTGACTTCTTCTTTTCGCCTCTTTTCTTTCTGTCTATTTCCAGGAAGGAACTCTTGAAATTGTAGCTTGTTTGGCTCATTTTCTGAAATTTATATACATAATTTCAAATTGTAAATTATTATCAATAAAACACACTAACTTTTCAATAACTCACTTAAAAAATTTTATTTCATTTATATTTATATCATATTTATTTTATTTACATTATTTTTTTACTGTATGTATATTCTATTTATTTTTTAAATTGTTAGTAATTAAAGAATTAGTTACGGTTTAATTAGAATAAAAATTAATTAATAAGAATTAGTTAATAAAGTATTAATTAATAAAAATAATAATAATTAATAAAAAACAAAAAATTAAATAATTGATATTTAAAATTTAATTAAAGTTAATAACAATAACTAATTAATTAATAAGAATTAATTAAAGAATTTTATATTTTTAGTAATTAAAAAATTTTAGTAATTAAAAAGTGTTAAATGCGTTAACCCCTTGAACTCAACCTGTGGCCCCAGCGGCCAAATTTGGCCCACCGAGTCCTCCCGAGTGGCCCCAGTGGCCCAGCCGCGATCAACAGTGAAAATTTGTGAATTATAGGTTTGTGCCTTACAAAAATAAGAAGAATCAAATAAAGAATATAAATTAGAAGTACCTTTTTTTTGGTTGCATGGCCCAGTCGCGATGTTATCAACGGAAGTTTGGCCCCATTAAGAAAAAGGTTGAGTACCAAGACGTTAACCAAAAACCAAGAAAAACACAACACTTTTATTTAAGACAAACCTGAACACAAAGAAAAAATACTGCGCAACAATCTGTGCGTTCTTCACAAACTCATCCACCAGACTCCCCTTTGCATAGGTTTACCTGTCGTCTGCTTTCCACGTCACTCCCGCCAAATTTTAAAATACTTTTAACTGTACAATTTTTCATATGTATTTTTTATTTTTTACTTTACTTATATTTTATCTGTGTTATATCTGTGAATTATTATTAAAATTTACATTTTAATTATCAAATTTCATATTCAGTATTTATATCATACATTAACTGAAAAAACATATATCACAATATTGTGGCCAATTGTTGATTAGGGGTGGTGTTATCCTGGGGTTGTGTGTGTGTGTTAGATGGATTGTAGAGGGGTATAACTACACAGTGTGTCTTGAAGTGATATACGTATATCAATATTAATTGTATATTGGCCACACTGTCAAAGGAAAATTCCGCCAACCAGGGAAATAGGTTGGCAAACCTGCAGAAGTCAGCTGTTATTTCTGCTAAATTCAAGGCAGTACAAATATTATTTAATTCTCATTTTACAAAACAATCTAATGAAGTGGATGTTCAACATTAAATTATTGCTTTCAACTTAAGAACCTAATTAGATTTTATTTTCGAACTTTTACTTCCTTAAGTATTTTTATATTTCTTTTGTACTAAAATGGTCAGTGACTTCAGAAAGTTTAAATCCTGTATGCAGTTTTTTTCCTAACCCTTCAGCAAAAATATCACCCCTAAAATTTAGCCACTGGGGTCATCCCTCCCCCCGGAGTTTCTAATTGAACTTTCCCTTTCCCTTAGTATTTCCAGATAGGAAGCGACATTTTACATTCAGTTTTTTCTCTCTGCTCCCTTCACAATATTTTCCCTGCCCTTGGCGACAGTATGCCGGCCACAAAGGGTTGAAAAAAATAACACTGCGATATCCTTATTTTTCTATTTCATCCTAATCTCCCGGAGTTAATTTCTTTTAACCAAATTAAGGTTTCTAATGCACTTCCATTAATCCCGTCTGTTTTATCTAAAACAGAACAAATTGTGAGTTGAGCAGTTTTAGGGTCGTTTGCTTCAAAGGAGTTTTGCACATAAAACAGTCGATAATCGAAGATTTATAATCTGCGAAAGACAGATTCTTCCTTCGTGAAATTAAGGAAAAACGGAAAGGTAAATTTAAAACGAAGTCAAACATAAATTTCTTAATTCAACCCCCGCGCCCCCGTGCACCCCTTGTCGATGTTAACCCGCCGTTAAAATGAACGCTCGTCGAGTCATGGATTTTCCATTAAGTTGCGACAGCCATTTTCGCCATATTTAGGAACTTGGAACCATAAAATGCGAAAACGTGGATATAAAAGCATAATAATGTATGGATATTAAAAATATTGCCCTCAAGCCAGAAAAATTTTAATTAGCCCGAAAGGATTTTCTTTCTCTGTGATCATCTCGATGAGTGACCCTTGAAATTGCAGGTAAAAATAATTTTTAATAAAAACATGCAAAAATAAAAATTCCCAGAAAAAAACTGTAACACCGAGGAAAAGCTATTCGTCAAAACGAAGCTTATTAATATTTTAATTTAAGAATATTTGAGCCACCCCTTCACTAACAACCCCTTAGTGAATAATGAGTTTTGAAAAATAAAGAGTATTATTTTATTAAAAAAAGGGAAAGCAGGAAACAAATTTTTTTTCAGCTTTGTTTACCTTTTTCGAGATGCTCATTAAAAATCATTCCTTGTCTTCTTTATCTCTTTTTTGTTTTCTTTTTAATTTTAGAGGTGATTTTATATTTTCAGGGCTTCTGTCGGGTCATTTGCACCCCACTGCATCGGCTTTCCATCCCCAGACATCGCACAGGATGGGAGCGTTCGTCCGCGGGACACACGGGGGTGAGTTATAATTGAGGGAGTAATGAGAAAGGGCACTCGAAAATGTTCCGACAGCACTTGAGAAAGCAACGCTAGTTTTTTAGGTTAGGAGAGAAGTAAGCAGTGAAGTTAATGATTTCCCGGAAAAGGGAAGAGATTTGCAACAACAAATACTCTCGAGCGTATTTTTTGTTTCGGTGGAAAGTATAAAACCCATTGAAAAAGGAGTGAAGGGGTTGAAAGGGCAACAAATATAAAAAGTCTATAGATTTTAAGAAGAGAAAGACCGAAGTGGAAAATGTAAATATTAGAAAAGGGCAAAGACAACACTTTGACAGTGTAACGGCTGGAGAATGGCGGCGACAAGTGCGGACCACCGCATTCAAAGATAAGATGATATCCCATAAATATTTTCCGGGAGAGGGTTTTCCCGACGTTCTATAAAAATAAGTTTGGCATTAAAAAAGGAGAGAATCCTCGGGACAGTGGAAGTCCGGCTTTTATGTGTATAATTCACAGTTTTGATCTAATTAAAGTCCCGTAATTGGTTTATCTGCTAACTGTGGAAGGTTCAAAGGAAATCCTTTGTTTGGAAAAGCAGCCCCATATTTTGGCCAAAAGGCTGCGGTAACTGAACTCGAGAAATTCTGCCTTTCACTAAATAAACTTTCGCTCTATCGTTTCTTTTCTTTTATTATATATATTATAATAATCGGGAAAATATTTTGGGAATTTGTCCGTTCGTTCGCAACCCGTTATCTCCCAAATGCAAACCCTAATTATTCCTTTGATATTTGTTGAGCGGCCATTTCTCTTTTAAGCCTTTTCCGAGGGCAAAACTTTTCGCCAAAGAAACGACATAAAAACGAATCCCACCAGTTGTTCTCAGGCTTTGAATTTAATGACGATTTGTCACATATTTCATAGTAATTTGGTTGAAATTTATGCTCAGACCCACATAACCCAAAAATAGTTATTAAAGTCTAAAATAATTGGTCTCCGATGGCCACGGGCGCTTAAACAAGTGCATGGGAGTTTGATGAGAGCTTATTTGAGTTTTTTTTTTTTTAAATATCATCCGAGAGAATTTAATTAGAGAAGAATCTGGCTTGGAGCGCACGAGTATATAAATTAAAGGTACAAAAAGGCCTGGGAGTATTTGACGCTCTCCCAGGAATTCGGAAGGACCCCCAAATTCCTGGCGAATTGCATACCATGCCGCTGCGACAAATCATTAAGGCAATTTATTCTTGAGCTCCTTCGTCCTTAGTGCAGCCTTTTATCTAGCCTTCGCTCCTTTGTCTCAATGGAAAAAAGTTGGCAGCAAAGAGCGATAGAAATGACCGCTGTATCTCAATTTGCTTTTCTCTATTAATTCAGATGGATATAAATTGCATTTATTAATTGTTACAAATTGTTTAATTTTATCTATTTTATGTATACTCTTTTTTGACGTTTATCTATTTTCCCCTTTTCCACTCTCTTTTCACTCTTCACTTTATTTTCCACTGCGTTTCCCTGTTTCTTCATTTTTTCATTATTTCTATTTTCTTTCTTTCCTTCTTTTCTTTTGTTTTATTTTTTTACTTTTCTTTTCCCTTTTTCCCTTTTCCCTGTTTTCCTTCTTTTTCTTCTCTTCCTTCCCTTCTTAGTTTTCCTGCTTTTCCATTTTCCCTCCTTTTTTCCGTTCCCTCTGTTCCTTTTTTCCTCATTTTTTTCTGTTCCTTCTTTTCTTTTTTTCTTTCTTTTCCTTCCTATTCTGCGTTTCCCCCATTTTTCCTTGTCTTCCTGCCTCTTCCTTGTTTTCACTTATTCTTTTTTCTTTTCTTTTACTCAACATTCCCTATTATCTTTTCTTTCTCCGTTTTCAATATTTTCCCATTCGTCCCTGTTTTCTCGCTCTTTTTTTATCATTCTTTCTTTTGAAGTTAGGTAGTTTTAGGAAAACTACAAAGAAAATCTCACATTTTTAGCAAACAAATATAAAAAAGCAATAGTGTAAATAAAAAAGTTTTTAGTTTTTTATGTAAAAAAAAATTCACAAATAATGTTAGTGTATGATATATTATTATTAGTAATGTTTAAAAAAAAATTTTACGTTGTGTAAAAAATACTACAAAAGATTTAACAGGGGTCAAAACGACCCCTGGATTATTTGCCAATATACTTTTTTGTAAAGGGATTTGAATTCGAATTGGGATCGAACTCCACTTCCGAAAAGGTTTCGTTTTGGGGACCACAAAAAAAATTAACAAAAGACATTCGCCAAAAGAAAAACTATATTTGAGGAAATTCATAATGGAAAATGAGAATATTTTTATTTTCTTTTTCATTGTTAGTTTTTTCTCCCAAGAAATTTTTTTTCATCTCTCTCTCTCTCTCTCTCTCTCTCTCTCTGCCAACTGATTACGCATTCAGAAAAAACAAAATTTGTTTCCAGACAAGTTTTCCTCCCCTTCGCATGAAACCTTAGATTTTGAACCGAATTGATTGAAAACCATCCCGGAAACATTTTCCCTTTTCCCTTTACCTTTTCTTCTGAGGGTCTTCTCCCCTCCCCGTCCGCCCCCTTCCAAAATCCACCCCATAAACCCCAGGACGAGTCCTCCGTCGCGACAGGCCAGTTCGATGCCCCAAGGCTGCCAACCCCTTCTTGAGTAATTAAAAACAATAAAAACACCCCTAAGCATCGTCGTCATCGCTTTTAAACCTCATTAAATTCTTATGTATTTTTGATTTGGAGTGACTCACTGACACTGTGAAGTGATTCACAGATGCGACGTTGTGAAGAACCCTTCACACAATTAATTACCCCAAATAAGTTGTTTTCGTTATTGAATTACTTCACTCGTTTGCAGCGAAGGGGAATACTTTTCGGTTCTTTGCTCAATTATGCTTTTGGGGGATTTCATAAAAATATACACTTTCTCCGTTCGGCCTTGAGCGGTGTAATTCAGAATCGCCTCACGAGTGATAAATGAGTTCTAAAGCACCCCTTTGCGGTGTTCCCTCACATCTCCTCCACCGGAAGTGAGTTGCCGCCATTTTTAATGACAACGGAAGTGCGGAGGCAACGCTTTCTACAAACTCACCGTGCAACTAATTAGTTTTTCTATTAATGTATTCATTTCCACTGGTGGCAATGATTGCGTCACTCCCGTGGTTGTTATTTTTTTTTGTTTTGCTACAGTTCGTGTGGTTACTCCTGACAGATCATATATTTGTTCAAGGATTTAATCTCGAAATTTATTTTATGTTTTCGTGTGCTTTTTCGACGGTCACATGTGAATTCGGGAGAGGAAAAGAGTGAAGACTGCATGTGGTTTGCCTGATGCTTTTCCCGTTTTTCTTCTGCTCCCGGGGGAAAACTTGGATTCGCTTCCTCCGAGCTAATGCATTGAATTCATTTCTGTCAGATAATATTGCCTTTTACACGTTTTTCCTTTACTTCAATACTTCAATGTCCTTTTCGGGTTTTTTCCTTCCAAACCGGGTCACTCTGTGAGTTTTCAAATTTCAGGATTTAACATTCTGTACCACAACACTCGAATGTGGTACAGTGATTTTGATCGAAGAGAAAATAATAATATTTGTTTTCATTTGAAACTTTTCATTCGATGAAGTTTTCACGAGTTTTCTTTGAAATTCCCAACGCAGGCGTATTAATCCATTCGTTCCAAAGCGTTTCCTTTACTTTTAATCCCTTTTCCAATGGCAAAGCGATTACCTCCAATTTTAACACCCGTCGAAGAAAACCATAAAACGTTTTCTCGCATTCGCAGTCGACAAATCAGTGTCGGGACTGTCCCAAACGCGGGACATTGAGGAAACGCAGAAACGCAGTCGTGCGTAGGATTTCGCGTGTCCGCTCGCGAGTATTTTCATTCGTTTAATTGATAGGAGTTGAATGATAAAAACCGAAATCGGATTTATCCTCCGTTAATTTGCATAATGCAATAATGCGGCCATGTTTAACATTCAAAAGCTGTGTAAAATGGACATCGACAACTCCATCACGTTTTCTTCTCCGCGGTTTTCGACGGACTGCTTACCAATGCGACTCCTTTTCAATAAAAAAAAATTAAAATAAATGGCACCAACAGAAAGAAACGAGTTTTTGATAAACAAAAAAACCACTTACCGGAGTTTTCGTTATCTCTGAGAAGAAACAGAGGCTTTGATTTAAGTTTGAGCCGAGTTCAGAAATTAGCAGCAGCGCTGTTTAGCTTTGAAGCCATTAGCAATGTCCTCAAAGGAAGGAGGACAAAGGAAAAGAAATTTCCAACTCCAACCGCAGCCAAGATTAATAGGACGGAGATAACGGACAATAAAGGGCAAAGAAGGTTTCTCATCAGCATTTCCTAATTATGTCCGATAATTGAGCGGTCCACAATTAATTTTGGCTGAGGTAATCATGTTTCCACGGTTCTGCTTCTCATCTCCTCGTCCTAATCTGCAGCCGATTCATTACGGGAAAGGATACAAAGCGGCCTTGTTTCGTAAGCAGTTGTTGTGAAAGAGATGTCGGACTGCGACGAGTTGCTGAGTGAGGCCGTTCTGTATGAAAGGGAAAATAAAAGGCGGTTTTATGAATCATTCCGCGAGCAGAAGACACGAGATGTGAAATGTCGTTGCCGCTCCGGGCGATGCGCTAACAAAAAATAATTTTAACATTTAAATTATGGCTGAAGATTATTTAAAAAAAAGGTTAAACCCCAACAAAAGATGGAAGATTACAACTTGCACTGGCTTTATATGGTGTCGGCCGGTGCGCGGTTAGTGGAGAGCGCTGATTTATAGGGCCAAAGTCGGGTAATCCCGGAATGTTTGTGCTCCTGATGGGTGAGTGAATGGGGATTAGCAGCCGGTCATGGGTTCCCCAGGGAGGCCTCACTTCGGGGGATTAGATGGGTGTTGGACGTCGATCTGTGCACGCATGCGTTGCCTCAAAGAATGGAAGTGTCAGGTTCATGGAGTGCTCCAATCCGTCTCAAAGAAAAAACCCAAAATGGATTAAAATGAAAAGCAAAAAAATAAAATAGAAAGCCAAAGCCGAAATCCATAAAAAGGAAAGAAAAGCACAGAAGGAGATTAAAAAAATATTAGGCTAAAAAGAAGACAAAGAAAGAAAAAACAACTCTTAAATAATCCTAAATAAGAAGAGTGATCAGAAAACAAACCCAAAGCAAAAATTAAACAAAAAATGAAAAATAAGTAAAACCAATGGCAGTTACTAATTACAAAACAAAAATATATTGGAAAAAAATGAATAAAACAAAAAATTAAGAATAAAAAAATAAAAAGAGAAAATTACAGAAAAGGACCAAAAAAATTAAAAAAGGGAAAATTAAATAAAACAAAATGGCAAAAATAATAAAACAAGATACAAAAAAATAATTGAAACAAAAGACAAAATTAAAATAAAAAAGGGCAAAAAATAAAAATAAAAAAAATAAAAATTGTAAAAAAGCAAAAAACATTTAAACCAAAAATTAGGACAAAATAAAAAAGACTAAAAATAAAAAAATCAATTAAATCATAAAAAATCCAAAAATAAAAAATAAATAGACTATAATTAATAAAAGCAAAGACCCAAAATAAAATAAAACAAATGTCAAAAAATAAATGAAAAATGTATAAAACAAAAGGCCATTAACAATTAAAACCGACTAAAGGCAAAACTCTTCGGTTTGTTAAGTCGTGAATTACGAGGCGACACTTCCCCGAAATACTAAATGCTGCCGCCATCTGGCAGCAGGGGTGTGTTTATCATTACGGCATCAGGGCCGAGCGGAATGAAAAACTGTTGTCAGCCCTGGCGGTGGTCAGCAATTAAAAGTTGACCATGCGAAGGGCCTCCGCTCACCGCAACTCCCTCGCTCATTAGCAGCTAATTACAAGATTTCCAAAGGATTATTAAGTTTTTCCAATTGGGAAAACTTAACGACCCTTCCATTTACTTTGTGGACTGCAACAACTTTTTGTTCCCGTCGCCGCTTCCCGGGAAAACTTTCCTTCTCTCCGTCTCGTCACCCGTGCCTGTAATTAATCTCCCAACAGTGCATCCTCGAGAGTTACGCAAAGAGCCTTTCACACCCACTTGGAGTGGAACTGCCTCCTTTCTTGCAAAACAATTCGGTGTTGGGTCCGGGGGGCGGAGCCCGACCTAATCTTTCATTTCCTTTTCTGGGGTGGCTCCCGAGGAATGCATATTATGCAATTAATCTCACCGAAATATACTGCATTTGTTATGTTTTTATAGTCGGTTGTGGTTCCTTCGGGTGACCATGTAAACGCGCACCCGACTCACGCCCCCAGAGCAAACACGACTTACGCAATGCGTGTTTCTTCCGTAAATAAAACTCTTCTGCTCGTTAACAGTTGGCCTGTCACTGTTAGCCAATGGCTCTTTCCCGAGTCAATTATAAAAGAAAAAAAGAAAGGGAAACACACGTTGCCGATTTTAATTAATTAATTCAGTCGACAATTAAATGGCCATTCTTGTGCGTGTCAAGGCCGAACCAGTGACATTTGTTGGACGCCCAACCTGTTTTATGAAATTTAATTTGTTCTGTCGTGTAAAAATGGATTACGGACGGATCATCCGGACAATAAATGACCGTCCATGGTCAAACTACAATTTGCTCTGGAACAGAACAGCCAACGACATAAGTGTCAATGAATTATTATGAAATTCTCATGTGATTGCTTCAATTTCATGCTCCATCCATAAAACTCTTGTTGCTACAGAGTACTATAGTTCTGAACGTATAACTGCTGCTAAAATCAGTTATAGATATTCGTTTGAGGCATAAGTAATTTCCGCTTTTATATCACATTATTTTTAAATTTTTTTTAAACGGTTTATTTTTATTTATTATTATATATGAAACATTCAATTTTTCTTATATATTTCCTATTAAAAAACGTCTGGGGCGCTAAAGTTACTAAATATACAAAATATTATTATATTTATATATCGTTACCCCTTTGGGTATTACAATAAACTATTACACCAGTTCTTATAACTTTTAATATAAATTATATAAATTGTAATTTATAATTTCATAATAATTATAAATTAAATTTTATTATTACATTATTTATTTTATTATTTTTATAATTTACTAAATTTATTATTACTTTATTAAATTTTTATTAAGTTTAAGAGTAAATTTAATTTTATTAAATTGATTTATAATTTTTATTAAATTAAAAATAAAATTACTTTGTGTTATTAAAATATTATTATTTTAATATTATTAAATACAATAAATTAATACATATTTTATAATACCCCTTTGGGTATTACAGTTCTTATAATCTAATGAAAAAAAAATACACACAATAAATACAAATGTAAAAAGTATATATTCGTCTATTTTCAGTAGAAAAAAAAAAGAAAAAGGAATAGTTTAAGAGAGTAGAGAACGATATGGAAGAATTCAGGATAATAAAAAAGGCAAAAAAGAAATTAGAGACAAAATGGAGGAAGCCATAACGTAGACAAAGAAGAAGAATAAAGGAATATTGGGCAAAGAAGAAGAAGCAAAAGATAGACATAGCTCTACATCTACATGATTATACCCGTAAAAGATGAAAGAAAATAAGAGAAAGACTCGACCTGGATTCTCCAGAAGATGTGGGAATGTGTCCAAAGGGTGGAGGGCGCAGCAGAAGAAGCGTACGTGGGGTGGAAACAGAGGGCGAGCAGAGCCAGGTTGGAAATGTTACAATTAGAGCTACGTGAGATGAATTAGTAGCGTCAATTGCCTCATTTGGTAAAACATTATCTAAAGCAAATAACGCATTATTATTTCAAGTTTTGGACTAACGAAGGAGCGCCTTTCATATTCATCACACGTAAACGCTGGCAAAGTCTTGATTAAAGGGTGTTAAAAAATTGCCAGGGAAAACTGTAGCAATAGGTGTTTGCTTTCATGCGCGAACCAATTGCACCATTTCTTTTCTCTTTCCGAACCGTTATTTTGTGCAATTTCCACCGCTTCGTCTCCATATTCAAATTTTACTCCATTCACAATTGTCCCCTTTTCCCCATTATTATTCTTTTCCCTCTGATCCGTCACTGTCCGACGGGGCGAGGGGTTAAATTTACTGGAAGAGATTTAAAGGGCGGCTCTCTGGCGATAATATCTTATATTTGTACTTCAGTGACATTAACTCTACCAAATTAATTTATTTATACTAACATATACAGTATTAATTCTGTTGGTTTGTGACCATTAGGTTTTGTTTTTGTAGTTTATAAATAAATTTTTTAGTTTATTTTTTTTGTGGGCTGACTTAGAATAAAAGTAAAATATCATATTTTCAACGAAATCGGGCTTTTATACAAACTCTGAAGTGATTCTGTGAAACCCAAATAGAATTAAACTGTGAAAAAATTCGTTGAGGTTCATGACGTCACAATATGGCGTCGTCACGTGGCTTTTCCTTTATTTAACGGTTTCGAAATGTATTTATGATTTTTTAAAGCGAAAGGTTAAAATGTAATTGCAATGGGGATGTTTGTGCTCAATTTGGAGGTTTACAGGAAGAGGGTTGAAAATATGTTGAAAAAAACAACTGACAGAGAGAAGGTAAATAAAATCGTGTAAAAATACACATTCATGATATACATCTTCTACAGGGAGAAAGTCACGAGCTCACCCCAAGCCAAGACTCAATCGAGGCATAGGTGCTGATACCTGAAGGGCAAATCGTGAATCATTCACCCTGCCTGCAGGCCCTTTCTGTCCGCGCTGTGGAGATTATGTTGGTAATTGCGAGGTCATGTAAAAGGCTAATTAATCGATTTGTATGAGATACAAGTTTTGATCAAACGTAAGTAAATTCATTCAAATTTTAGTCCCACTGTCAATTAACCACAAAATCGGAGTTGAAAATCTGACAAATAATCTAAATCCATTAAGTTGTTGTTGGGCCCGGCTTTAATTATCGAATGGCTTTCAGACATCTTTCCTTAAACCCACTGTGCCTTCCACCGGATTCATTGTCCACTCTTCTGCTTCAACTTTCCGCTTGCCAGCACGCCCCCAGGCACCCGTTGCACTCCTTCCGCGCAAATTGCCCTCTCATGACGACTCTCCCACTGGGGTTAACCGGTTCCTCCATTTCCACTTGTGCACCCGGGGCCCAATTCCACTTGCAGCCATTTAAAATGGCCGCCTCATAGAGAGCATTCGCAAAAAACTCAACGGACTTTCGCTAATTAAGTTTATTTTCCTTTGCAAATGCCGTTGTCCGCTCCGTTACGTAATTCTCAGACGCCCGAAACGTCCGGGGGTTCAAACGAAAGATAAAAGTTGAGATAATTGTCCGAAAGGAGGGAAAAAGGCACTCCATAAAGTAAGAAAACATTTGGACGGTTTGGAAAATGATTCGTTAAAAAAAATATCTTTCTCCTTTTTTGGGACAATTTTGTCCCGCATTTTATTTCGGGGTCAAATGGTGAGTTTTCTTTTTGAAATTTTTTTGGTTTAACCATTGACCTTCCGCTCTTTCTTATTTGGCCAATCTGTTTTGCTATTAACAGATTTTAAGGTCAAGTCAGAAGTAACTTCCGTTTATCAGACTTTTGTTTATTTATTTAATGTTCACTTATTCTAAATTTTAATTTTTGTTATCTTTCAAGGTCATGTCTCTCTTCAGTTCTGCACTTTTTGGCCGATATAACGCCGTCTCACTTTAAAGTTAAACCAACGAAATTTGGCCAATTTGTGCTAATTTTCCTGCTCTCTACAAGGACTAATTTTTTATTTTATTTATCAGGTTATTAAATGTTTGTCAAAAATATAAAAAAGTCATTTCAGCAGCGCCCCCTTTTTTAAATTACCTGATTAGGGGCAGTATTTAAATTTCAACAACATAAATCTTCATGAAGCATTTCCTTTGATGCAAATGGCTGCTGCAATAATCGTTAACGTTTCTCGCGCTCATAACTCGATAAACAAATGAGATAAAAACACTGAAAAAAATAGTCCTTGTAAAGAACACGAAAATTGAGATAGTGGCCAAATTTTGTTAGTTTAGCCTTAAAGGAAACAATCTAATGCGGATAAAAAGTCAAAAAAGGTCTGCTGAATCGCTTATCAAATGAGTGTTAAATTTGGGTTTAAACCGGAGGAAAATTCAGGCAATTTAAAATCAAAATTTAACCGAAGTGATTTATTAAAAAAAGGTGTTGAATTTTCTTTCTTAAATCCGCCCCTCTGCGCCTGAGGATATGGGTTATGCAACCGTTAATTCTTTTTTCCTTTTTTGGTCATTCGTCCGTTGCAACGAAACGGTTTTTTTTTCGTTATTCATTTGTTTGAAAAAAAAGACGGTTGTGATTTTTATGATCGCTTCTTTTCTTTGGTTGACATTTGAATCTTGGAGTTTTTATTTATAATTGTGTTTCGGTTTTTTTTGACTTATAAAAACAACGGAATTGTCATCTAAAAAGTGAACTCAGTGGTAACCCATAAAGGTCAGATACAAACAACAAAGTCTACGAATTTCCAGATGACTAAATTCATTCGATTGTTATATAAAAAAATGCACCGCCCGTAGGAGTTTAACCCTCAAGTTGATTCTGTTCCCGCAAAAAAAAAAAAAAGAAATACAACCCCTTGACATGGACAAGTTTAACCTCAGAAGTAACACTCGTTTTCATTCCTCCGATGTAACGTTACTGTTTGCTTTAAAAATTGCCAGTTGATGTGCTCATTGGCCCGAGAGAAGAAAGAAAACTCTGGAAACCATTTTCCTTTTTGACCTTCTCCCAACGCCCAATAATCAGAGCTTCTTAAATTTCATTTATTTAACCTTCTTTCGGAAAATATTATTTTCTTTTATTTTTTTATTGACACTAGTGAAAATTCTTCGCTGATTGCTCAATCTTTCGCTGATTTTTCGTATAAACTCGTTGAGAAGCGCTCTTTTTCCCATTTTCCTGTGTTTTCCGGTGGCCGTTCACACGCGAGGGGTTAAAAGAACAGTTTGGGTGGAAATGTTTTCGGGATTTCCCAACGTTTATTTACTCTATGTTTTTATAACAAAACATGAAAGTATTGGCATTGTTGAAAACTAAACCGGAAATATCGCAAAATTTCAAGAAAAATTCCTTCCATGATATTTCTTTTGTATTCTAAAAGAGTCAGAAATCGGTTGGCACCACTGCAAATCTTACAATGTCAACCCAAATGACTTTCGGTTAATGAGAACGAATTCCACAATACTTTTTAAGTATCTGACGTCAGTTTTTGAAAAATTTCAAATTAAAAATTGAGTCAAAATTAAGTAGATATTATTTTTTTTTTTTTAAATAATTGTTATCATAAAAATGGAGTGTTTTAATAGCTTTTGACCGAGTTTTATTCGCTTATTATTCGACATGCAATGAACGGAAGTTACTTATGAATGAGCCTAACAGAGTTGGTTAAACAACAAATAAGGGTCGAGCCCTCTGTTGGCGACGAAGCCAACGGCCTTGCGGAATTAAGGGTTGAAGAGGGAGAGAGGGTGATTTTTCGAGAACTTTTCTTAATAAATTCTTATCTCGAACCTATCAGAGCGATGACTGATGAATTCCTCCTTTTCCTTCGATAATTTTCAATTTTCCCTTTTACAGGTTTTTAGACATGATTGGCAGCCGTAATATCGGAAAACATTTAATAGGAAAAGTTTATGACTTTTTCGGGAAATTTATTGTGACCTCGTGAAAAGAAAAGTGCTCGGGCCAAGGAAAGGAGTATCTGCGCGTAATCGACCGTTTCCTCAATGCCGCCATTAACCTGAAAAATGATTGAAGAGTTTAACTCCGCTGCAGTGACCGAAATAACTCCGAATAACTCCGAATAAACACCCAAAGGGTGCACTGAATAACATTTTACTGCTAATAGGAACCGACCCTGACCGGCCGACTCACATTCGGACTCCCTTCCTTCCTTTCTCTCATTTCTGCATCTGATTAGCTTCTCCTTGTCCATCTTCTCTCATCACTCATCTTCGCAATCGGCATCGACCTCCCACCGCCCCCGAAGAGAACCACAAAACCAGAAACAGTATTAACATCTCAAATAACTTCCTTCGTTAGCAAACATTCGGTTACCATTACAGTTAAGACGAGTCGTTGCATTTGAACTTTGAAATAAAAAGTCAGAAAATACATATTCGTTATATAACAGCCGTATATATAATGAAGAAACTGATAATTGAAATCGGTTTAAAGATTTGACCTTTAAAGACAATATGTGATAATATGGTTATATAATAATATTTATTTACAAAATTACCTGTCTTTCTCGTGCGGTTCAATTGTTATTGTCTGCAATTTATGGTTAACAATAACGAATTATTTGAACTCTCTTTAACGAAACCTTTTTTTGCTTAAGGTTGATTAAATTTCCGTTACAGTAGCGCTCAAAAGTATTTTGACAATATGAAATTTTATAGTTTCTTAGTTAATTATTTTACTGTAAGTTTTACAGTTGTGTATTTATTTGCTGTAAGTGTTTTTATGTTGTGTATTTATTTACTGTAAGTGTTTTATGTTGTGTATTTATTTACTGTAAGTGTTTTATGCTGTGTATTTATTTACTGTAAGTGTTTTATGCTGTGTATTTATTTACTGTAAGTGATTTATGTTGTGTATTTATTTACTGTAATTTTTATTACATTATACATTTATTTAGTGTAAGTTTTACTGTTTTGTATTTATTACTGTAAGTTTAAATTTGATTATGGTTGTGCATTATTTTAAGGTTGTATTATTTAGTTATTAATACTGTAATTTATATATTAGTGGCATTAAAATAACAAAATATACAAAATATAACATTCTTTTTAGTCTTCTGCCTTTTCTTTAATTCTCTTACTTAGTAGGTATAATTATATTATGATTCTACTGTTACTTTTCCTCATATTTTACAGATAAACTCTTTGTTTCTTCTGTTATTTAATTAATATTATATTTACAAATGTCGTAATGCATTTTAATGAAAGCCAATCAAATTTCACTTTGTATGTAACTCATACGGGTGGAAAACGAATAATTTTGTATTGTCCAAATACTTTATCTAAATGTACTGTATAAATGCAAAACTAATTACTGTATTTAAATACAAAGTTTTGTAAGTAACTCTTAACAAATTTTGTATTGTCAAAATACTTTTAAGCGCTACTGTATGCAAACCTGATTTCACCCAAAGCATTACAAATACAAATTGCACTATTCTGCTGCATAAAAAAAGAACTAAAATCTTAAAAAGGGTTAAAATTTGAAATGCAAATTCGGAAAATGAAAACTACAAAACGGAAACTGACGTCTTGAACAAATTAAATATTAATCTGGGAAGTTTTAAGAATTATGAAAAGTTGACCTCATAATAATTTAATGCGGAGAGAATCCTCCCTGTGAGTTGTCAGCCCTTTCGGAAAAAATACTTTTTAAGGGAAAAAGCAGATTGTGACGTCATCGTCCTCCCAACGGATTTCTTAATAAAAATTTGTTTTTATCTTTCCGGAAACTCCGATTTGCCCCATTAGAGCTCACACGGGTTAAATCGGTTGTGACAAACCTGAGAAATGAGTTTTTAATGTCAATCCGAGATATTCAACCACCGACCAAAGGGTCGGACTCGACACAATGCCGTTTTTGACTCAACCAGAAGAGATAAATTCCACTCGGGGGGTTGTGGGGATGATTTATCAAATGTGCGGGGGTGGAGAACCGGCAAAGTGAGGACTGTTTTCACAAAATTCCGATGGAGACTTCAATCATTGTATTTCACGTGGAATTTACACGCAATCGTCACTTACAATCGATTTATTCAAATGGCGCAAACCGTTTTGTAAGTGAAAACAAAATGGCCGACGTAAGTTTCCGTTATTAACGTCCGTTTAATATCGCATGCGTGTCGGTGTCTTAAAAACTAATTTCCATCCATACGTATGTCATATCTCTTTTATTAATTCCAGAAATGAGTTAACAGTTGGAGTCATAAGTGACTTCCCCAAAGACTGACCTAAAAGGCCGCTCCTAAACTCGACCACGTGGCCGAATTCTCGGCTTCCTATCCATTTCCACTTTTTTAATTATCTCCAACAAATGTTTATTTTTTTATTATTATTCTTTTTAATTAAACGGTATTTAGAATTGAAAGGAAGCTGAAGGGCGTGAAGGTCTTCCGAGAACCGGCATCTTTAACCGGAGTTGCTCCATTCCCAGGAGATCTTCTTTTGTTTGCCAATGGACGCTCCGCACCAAAATGATTTCATTTTTATGCTTAATTTACTCATCTTTTTTTGGGCTTTTCTTCGAACCGATCGATCGAGTTTAATAAACTAGAAAAACAATTATGGCTTCGGATGGGTAATGGCGGTTCCCCCGCGGTCATTGCACAAACTTCCGTTTGTGTATAAAATCCTGTTGTAATATTGCCTTTAAGCTATACATGTTTATACATTTGAAGAGTTGAGATTGGGGATGGACAAATAAAAAGAAGAAAAGCTTGACACCATTTGGGGGAATATTAGAGAACTACAAAATTAAGGGTAGAAATAGAGGGATCTGGAATTGGCTGAAAATAAAGGAAAAAAGGCCACTGCAAACTCTGGGCTATTATTTTAGTATATACTGTTTTTTTACTTTGTAGTATATAAAATTGTATAAAATTAGATTACAATTTTACAATAGATTAAAATGAATACAATTACAGTTGTAAACAAATATATTGTAGAAATTTATTAGTATATACATATGATTATTTAGTGTATACAAGTATTTTGACAGTATAAAATTTTTCCACCTTTAAGAGTTACATACAAAGTTAAATTTAATTGGCTTTCAATAAAATGCTTTACAACAATTATAAATATAATATTAATTAAATAACATAAGAAACAAAGGGTTTATCTTTAGAATTATACTATAAATATACCAACTTATAATAGACAGAAGACCAAAAAGAATATTATGTTTTTTATATTATGTTATGTTAAAACCGACAAATATATTATTAATAGTATTGATAAGTAAATAGTAATACAAAACCTAAATAAAAGTAAGTAAAATTTATACATACTTTTTGTACAAGGTATATTTATAAGTATATTTATACACACAAAACAAACAGTAAACTATACAATTTTGTATTGTCAAAATACTTTTGAGCGTTATTGTATTTACTAAGAGGCTCCAATTTCAGTTTAAAAAATTAAACTACTAAAAAACGTGCAACCCCCTTAACCTTCATCTGGGGGTTTATCCACTGCCATCCACTGGATTTTGGGGTTAGAGGGAAAATGTGAGTGTGTCAGGCAAAGTCACTTTCCCCGCGAGTGTAAGCAGAAGACGAGTGGATCGTATCCGATGCCAATCGATTCTCCACAACTCTCCATTCACCTCAGAGGTCATTCGGTTCCCAAAATAGACTCAAATATTTGCCCCCGAGTTTTATTTTCACACAACTCCTCCCTCGGGGCATTTCACTTATATAGAAAGCGGTCGGTGACTTAACAGTGGAAAAGCTGTCGAACAGTGCGGAGAGGGTTCGGGAGCAGCCGGGATGGCCGAGAGTAGTTTTCCACTGGGAAGGGAATTAATCAATGACAGGCAGGTCCGAAGGCACACGAGGCGTTATTTATGGGGGGCAGTGCGCGTGTGTGGCGGGGCCTGTTGAGTGCAGCAGAGGTGGAGAGCAGGTGCAGTGCCTGGGGGCCCCGACTGGGACCGAGCAGAGAGGGCCTCTCCTCTTTTGTGCTCGCTCACTTTATAATGTTTTTTCTTCGGTCTGGCGATGAGTTTTTCACGAGAAAAATTTTAATGGCGACGTGAATCCTTATTGAGTCGACTGATGGAAAATGGGAACAATGGAACGGCCGAAGGGGTCAAAGTGACCTGTGCATCATAATTGTCTTCCTCTTTAGTCTTCAAATAAAATATTTTTCGGTCATTCGGTTAATGTAATTTTAATGTAATGTATTTGCCGTGAAATTTCTGTTTTTACGGTTCTTTCCCAATTTTTTCCCCCCATTTTTTTTCTTATTTTCTCTTTTTCCCTATTTACCCTTTTTCTATAATTTTTTATTTTTATCATTTTTTTCTCTAATTTTTTATGTTTTCCACTTTTCCACTTTCATTTTATTTTTTTTATTTTTATCCTATTCTTTCCCTTTTCCTGTTTTTTTACTTTTCCTTTTTACTCTTTTTCGTATTTTTCAACTTTTCTTAGATTTTTTTCTTTTTCTACTTTTTCTCAGATTTTTCACTTTTTTCTGTTCTTCCTTTTCCTTTTTTTAATTTTTTTCTACTTTTCCATAATTTTCCCATCTTTCTATTTATTTCCTTTCGCATGATCCTGTACTCCCTCTGGATATTCCGATCTCCTGAAACTCCCGAAGAATCTTTTCTTCAATGCCTGCTGACGAGAAAACTTAAAACAATAACATTTTACTCTCCTTCTGAGAGCGGTACCCGTTCATTGGCCAACGGAAGTTTAACACCACATAAACCTGTCACATTCTCGCCCTAACAGGAACCGCCAATTAGTAAAGCGCACCCCAAAGAGGAGGGCAGCTCTAAATTCGAAATCTTCTTGAAGGTTCCTAATTTGCGACATCGGGGCGGCCTCGGGCTTAGAGTGCAGAAATCACCTCTTTGATCACGTTCCGGGCGAGATTTGGGCGAGAGATTGAGCAGGTCTTTGTCGTGGCACTTAATTGCACAAAATCCAAAGATATTCAGATACCGAATGTATTTAAATAAGAGTTTATCAGTTCAAGGCCTCTCTTCCGCAATATATTATGATTGCGAGGCGATAAGATGATCATCTGGAAAAAATAAACCTGCATTTACTCCAAAGGCACTCGTAATCTTTATTAATGACAAACGATAATAAGAGTTATAATGTGTTGATGCGGCAGAGAAGAGCCCTCGGGGTTACGCAACCCTTGCGCAACCCGCTCCTCCATTTGTCACTGCGCCTGGAAGTGGGCCAATCAGGGCTCGGGAACGGGCCCACAAGAATGGGCCCACTCATGCGAAATCCCCAGAGGACTGGCCTTTGCGTCGTTGCATAACCGCTAATGAGACACACTCGAGCGAGGAATGCGCGATTCCCACAATGGCCCATTGTGGCCCGTTAATGAATTCTTTTCTTCCTCGGGGGAGTGAAAGTCCCTCCTCACAGGGGTTCTTTCTTCTCGCCATTTCCGCGCTTTTCACAGGCATTTCGCACGGAGGAACCGCTTTCACGAGGGAGGAAAGACGAAAGTAATTGGGTGGTGATTTCAGAGGACAGTGAGGAAAAAGGAAAATTGTAAGAAACGAAGGTGACAAATTATATGTTAATAATATGTTAGTATTTCTAAGGTGACGTATAGAGAAGATCCATTGACAGCAAAGGAATTTTCACAAAGGAAACCCTAAATATAATTTTGGTTTCATTAATGAGACTTAAATATTAGATACAAAATATATATTTTTTTTCTTGTAAATACTTTCGGTGCTTTTAACTTATTTATTCATTTATGCATTCGGACTTTTATTGCATTATGATTTTACTGTTTTGTGTGTAATTATGTAATGCAATTTGTCCCTCCATTGTCTTCAGGCAAAATAGAGGTGCATACAGTATACTGTCTGTTATGTAATATTTATTTTTTTTTCTTTTTGGCCAATTTTGTAACAGTATTCTTTAAACGCATTGAAGGATTGTATGACAGAGGTTTTTAGGGAAAACATAAATTGCCTTTAGAGGGGTCAATCAGACCCCAATTTGAGGATGAGCGGACATTAGCTGCGATCGCATTAAAAATTTAAATGATGTATTTCGCAAAGTGGCGTTTAATGAGCAGAAGAAATTAAAAATAATATTCCTTTTGATATTTTGATTTGACGAGGAGGGGTCAAGGCCCAAACTAACAGTTTCTTCTGGCCGAGTCGACGCACGTTTTGTTCCCCAGCAACTTCTCAAGGCCAGGAGTACTCCTTGTACAGGTTGGAACATTTCCCAGACGATTTTTCATCTCGGGATGACTACGACGGCTCAAACATGTTTTGCTCCCTCTCGAAATGAACCACTGTCTGCAACTGTATGTTATTATATCTCTTCAGGGAATAAATTTTATTTCCCTTTTTTTTATTTTTTATTTTTATTTTATTGCTTACTATTAATTATTATTGTAATTATCATTATACGTTTTTATTGTATATACTTTTTTTTAGTTTTTTTGACTTTTCTTTATTCTTTTTCCATTTTTCTATTTTTTATGCATTTTGGTCTGTTTTCTTACTTTTTAATTTTTTTACTTTTTCTCCATTTTATTTTTTATTTTTAAAATTTACCCCTTTTCCCCCATTTTTTATAATAAATTTTTTAGTTATTTTTTGATTTTTTATATTATTTCACATATTACATTTTTTATCTTTTCCCATTTTTATTTTTTTATAAATTTATTTATTTACCTTTTTTATCTTTTTAATTTTATTTTCATTTTTTGTAGTATTTCCATTCTTTCCTTCTTTCGGTTTCTTCTTCTTTATTCGTTTTGTTTCCATTCCTTTTTTCTTTTCTTCTCTCTGAGATGATACAACACTTATTACTCATTGACTGTATTTCTCTAATCTGTATAATTCACAAGAAAGAGGCACAAAGGGAATTATTAAAAACAGATCACCCGTAAGAGAAAGAGTGAGAGAGAGAGAGAGAAATGCCTTAATTTTCTCTTTCCCCTCACAAAACTTCTTTCACTGAGCTTTCGAAACACCCTCTCTGGTTTGAGCCCAACCCGCAAACGCATGTTTGATTTGCGATGAACGCATCACAAAGCAGCCGACACAGCGGAAGTCAGCGATCGCTGTACCTTCCGGCAGAACGATATCTCAGGTCACTGGCATCGCTCCTGCACGTGATCAATACGTCCTTTTCTCTCTCCCTCTGTGCTCGAAAGCTCCCGATGACCTCGGGAGCGAGGCGTTCCTCGCCGGGTTCACAACAAATATGATTTTGACAAAACAGGTAGACAAGTAAATTGATGGTAATTAGGAAAGCTATCGCTGGACTGGAGTCTGATCGAGTGGATGAGAAGTCATTTTGTATTCCAGAATATGTTTAGATGTCGGAAGAGCTGATAAAGAGCGCCTTTAAATTAATCTTCATCAAAGTATCAACGGGCATTTTGTCATTCCTCGTTGCCCAAGAGAATGACTTTTTTATTTTATTTGTTTTCTATTTTATTCCCTTTTGCTCTCTCCCTTTCCCTCTTCGTCTACCGACCAACGATGACTGACACCCATAACCACTTCCAATGCTTTTCTCCCTTTTCATCCACAATCATTACCAAACCAAAAGAGAATCCGATTCTTCGATGGGAACTGCTTTACCACTGTCTCTTCCGTTCTTTTCTGGGGGACAAACACAGTACAACAGTTTCTTAATTATCGTATGAGAACAATAATTGAAAGAAGACGAAGAATAAATTATTATTAGGGTTAATTCGTGTTTATCAAATATCCCCTCGAGGGGTAAATCTCCCCTTCTGGTTTTCCACCCAGAAATTGCTTTCGCCTTCCACATCTTTTCATTCGCAGATGTCTAAACTAATTTAGCAAAACGTTAAACAATTCTTTCCCCTCCCCCTCCCCCTCCTCCCGCGTCCCCCCGCCATCCCCGCACTTTCCCAACCTCATTTTACGTCCGTGAATAATGCAGGAGCCCGTTTTCCGAGCGATGGCGAAAAAAATGAAAAGCAAAGATAAAACTCTCAAAGCTTTCATCCCCCAATATTTACATTTATTCCCGAGGGAACACGTACTTTGTTATAAATTGTTTCACTCTAAAGTGAACTTTAAACTTGGACGGAGAGCACCAAATGAGACTAATGCAATGTGACAAGTGTATTTTCCCTCTTAAATTATTTCTTTCGGGCGAAGACTTTTCTTGGAATTTGCCAACCCTTCCCCCGAGCGCTCCCTCAGGAACGGGACAGCAGACGATTGCTGCGGGAACCGATGCTCTTTGTAATTATCGCGTTTAATCACTTGCAGCGCTGTTAAGTAAACACTATTTAATGATCGGGTCAGGAGCGCACGCGGGAGTTCCGGACTCATTTTTTCCTTTTATTTATTCATGCGGGGGTTTTCAGATGGAAAGGGGATGGGGGGATGCGAAAACCCAGGAGGAAGAGAAAAGGAAAGAAATTGCCACGGGAACTTGATAAAGAGCTCGAATCGAGAGTATTGATTTTCAGGGCCCCATGTGAGGAAAGCATAAGACGTGACCGATTTACTCTTTATCGGGAGGAAACTCTGAAGGATTCCGAGTCTTTTTCTGGGAGTTATGGGGGCCCCAAAGGGGGGAGAGAATTAAAAATAATAAAAACAAAGGATCGGAGGGGTGAATAAATGGTGTCATGGCGGATCTTCCGCACCGAAGACTCTTAACTGACAGTTTTCGGACAGATAAATTTTAGGGGAACATTGGATTAAGTCCCGTAATAAAACATATTCGAAAGCCAGATTTATTATATATTTTGGTCGCATATTGATCAGCTGCTGACTCAGTGATAAAAAACAGCTGATCGTGGAAAAATAATTCAAATTCGCCATTTGTTCCCCCGAAAAGCTTCGACGGACATAAAAACTCCCATCCTTAACTCAATGCTTAGTCAATAAAAAGGAATTTTGTTCGTTTCGGGAAGAAAAAGGTAAAAAAAAAGAAAGTAAATATGGAAAGGGAGGAACTAATTAGACGGTCACTTTTCTCAGAGATCGTAAGAAGCTTACGTTTCTCCTGAAAGCTGAGTTTATTAATGAAATCATTAGGCAACAGCTTATTGGCTGGAGCTTTCGACTGAATCCTCACGAGCACAATGCAGCAGTGAATGATCAACTTTCGAAAAGCCCACACACACAGAGAGAGAGAGTTCGAAAGCTCTAATCGATGTTTACTAATGAAACCGAAATCAAACAAAGTCAAAAGCTGTCTTTTTCTCGAAAAGAGCACCGAAGACCGAATTTCAATTTCTCTCGGAGAAGACAAATTGAAATTCGGTCGTCATTTCTCACATTTCCCAACCCCTTCTCCTTTGTCGGGGGAGGATTATCTCGGGACGGGTTTTTATGCATTGCGAGAGGGCGGTGTTCGCCCGAACATTGATGAAATCCTCTCATTTGATGAGTGAGCGTCCAAGGAAACTCTTTCTTGGGGTGAGTTCAGTTTATCATCTGGGAAAGCATCTGGGGGTTGTAAAATATTCCGCTCATAATAGAAATAACCGCAATAAAGCGATAAAAAAATAAACGAAGTGTCGTAAAAGTAATTATCGCCGGGGAAAGTCGATCTCTGCAGAGGACGTTTTACATCCGAACAACAGAAGCGCCACCCCGCGAGGGGTCTTTCCCAACCCCCATGCTCGCACTTTTCGCCAAAGGGGAATGAGGTCCTGTGTCTCGTCCGGGATGCAGGAATGTCGGAGAGGCAGATGTCGAGATTTGTGTGTCCTCGTAATTAATTCATGGGTGTCGCAGCGGGATGTCGAAGTGGAACGAATGTATGTTGGAAACAACATCTCAACTATCGAAAACACAGGAAAGAGTTATGATGATGTTCTTTTGGGGGCTTTTTGGGGGTCTTTTGGGGACTTCGGAGGGGTCGAAATGATTCCGCTTTCGTCTTTCGTAATTAAATTAAAATTGTAAATAGTTGTCCATATTGTTCTTTGCCTTAATTTTTATCTCATTCCTTTTATCTTATTTTCTTTATTCATTTGCTTCCTTTCTTTTCTATTCTCATCTCTTATTTTCCCTTTTGATTTCTTTTTCTTTTTTATGTTTTCCTTTCGTTCTTCTTTTCTCTCTTATTTTTTCTTATTTTCTTTTTACCATATTTATGTTTTTACTGTTTTCCTATTTTTTATTCTCGTTTTCCCCCGATTTTTCTCAATTTTCCTTTTGCTTTTTTTTCTTAATTCTGTTTTTCTCTTTTTTGTTTATTCTTCCAAATTTTCCCTATCTATCTTTCTCGATTTTTGTCGCTTTTCTTTTTTTATTTCTCATTTATTCTTTTTCTCCCTGCTTTTTTCCACTTTTTCCCTGTTTTTGTTTTATCTTTTTCCTTCATTTCCTTAATTTTGTTTGTTTTGTTTTTCCTTTTTTCTGTTTCTCTTTTTCCTAGTTTCAAATGATTTTTTTTTCATTTTTATTTTACAACTTTTTCCTGTCTTAACGAATTTCTTTTTTTTACCTTTTTATTTCTTCTTGTTTTTCTCTCTCTCTCCTTCTTCCTTTTTAGGAATAAGTTTTCATTCACTAAAGTATTGTATTATTAAAAAGGAGTCGTTTTGACGGACTTTAACACAAAAAGAAGCGAACAGCAAAACTGAATAAGTACATAAAAAAGCTGAAAAGTCATAAAAGGTCAATAAAGAAACGGCTAGACGTCTCATTAATGCCGTCCACCGGTCAAAATGACCCCTTTGGCGATTCCAACATTAACACTATTACGTCACCGATTAACCGTAATTCCAGCAATGTCTGTCCGCCGCCATAAATCATTATCTGACCTTGACTTCCTCTTTGTCTGTCCCTCCACCCCCAACGGCTGCCGAGGACACCCCAACGCCGAAAACGGTCCTCACCCAATGCGGGAGGAAATGGATTGGAAACTCCAACTTTCGCACGCAATTTAAAACCTGATCAATCTCCACCGACGCCATTCGATAAAAACCATCTTAAATTAAAGAAAAAGAATATCGTATGAGAAAATCGATATTGTTTAATATTTTAGTGCGAGTCGAAACCGAAGGGGATTTCTTTCTGCAGTATTTCCCCACTGTGATGAGGAAAAGTATAATTGCATTCGCCATCGCTCAGTTGGCACCACTGTCCGATTGCCTGAAAAACCGTTAAAGCTAATTTCGTCCTCCAATTAAAGGGAAATAATCACGAAACGTCCTGTTAGGCGTCCAGTCTCTGTGATCGAATGGGAACCGTTTAAGGAAAGTTGTTCCTCGGGAGAGAGGAAGTGCCATAACTGAAATCAGTATTCGATGCGAATCGCTTCCTATTTGTGATTGGGTGGGAGGCGGTAAGCATTGCAGGGGACCATTCGACGTGTGGATGCAAATTAAGGTCCCTCTGCCCTTGGGAAAGTGTACTTCTCTGTAGGCGGCAAACATTGCTCATTATAGTGGTTTGCTCGTTAACTCGGCGTCATTTTGCTATCGACTATCGCAGGAAAGAAAAGAAATATGGGGAAAACCGTTATTCTTTAACGGGTCGCAATTATTTTGTCATTTGTGGAATAATGACAAAAAGATAGTAAACCCGCAGAATTCACTCAAACTGTTGCGCTCACAAATAAAAAAAAGTCGGCATTTTAAATAAAAAACAAATAAATGTGTTATAAAATCGATATAATATTTACTTATCTCTCTATTCTTTCACTCTCATACGCATCAGGAAGACAAATAATATATTTATCAAACTATAAATTAACAAAAGGCCAAAGAATATAAATTACCAAAAAATTAAGCAAAAAAAACTTCATTTATTGTATAAAATGATTACAAAAAATTGTTTGGTTCAGAAAAGTTAATTTTTATACTAAATAGTAATTAATAAGTCTCAATTATTATTAGTATTAGTATTATTACACATTAGTATTATTTTTTATTTATTTATTTAAATATTTAATCTAATAATTTTCTAATATAATTATATTTTATACAGCTCTAAATTACTATTTAGTATAATTAATTACCATTTAATAGTATATAATAGTAATATATTATAATTATAAATAAAATAAATAAAAATAAAAAGTAAATAAAATATTTTCTGGATCAATTACAAATTAATTATTAATTATTCTTTAATATTATACCAAATTGTAATACAGTTATTTTGCATTAATATTATAAATTGAGTATAATTAGTTAAATATCGAGAGACGGAATGGAATGTGGGTGATATTGAAAAAGAATCTTTTGACATGTTGCTCTAAACGATTAGAAAAGAAAAGTAGTAATTATTAAAATGGTTGAAACGAAATCCTTGAGCGGCCATTACAATTTAACTTCCTGAGTCCATTAAAAAGTGCAACTTTGAAAAGGAAAAGTCCAGAGAACTCATCAAAAAGCACAAATCAAAGAAAAGCTTTTAATCTTTGCTCACAAAAGCCGATTTATAACTCTCCACTTTGATTGAAATTGATTTCCTTTTGATGACTTCCACGAAATGTCCTCAAATGTCCTCAACCCATTCATCAAACACATCTCTCAGAGTCGACAGGAAAGAATTCTGCAGAGAGATGACTTCCCGCGACAGCCAACAACCCCACAGCCCTCGTGGAAAGGCCATTCCCGCGCCTAACGAGCTTTTTACGGCCGCGCCTCCCCCTTAACGTCTTCCTCCCCTGGAACATCACCGCCATTAGTACACGTTTATTTGGAAATGACAAGAGCAAAAGTCTTTGAAAAATAAAAGCGGAAAATATGGGAAAAACAAAGAAAAAGGGTTTTAGGAGAGTAAAGTGCCACTTATGTCTCTTTAGTGGCCGTAAAATGGCGGCGCCCGCACACAGCCAAAGTACGAATGCTCGCCGCCATTTAAATCGTGCAATTATCACCTTTTCTAACGCCCGGATATCTTTCATATTTTTAATTAAAATATGCAATAAAACGGAAGCGAGAATCGTTTTTTAGAGGGGTAAAGGTTAATGGCGATGTTACGTGCGTTGGCTAAGACGAAGGGGTTGAAAAGAAAAAAAGATGCAAAAAATTTTCCCTTTCTGCACTTCCAGAGGAGTCGAAAAGGTGTAGAAAAGGTTCACTTCTGCAAGGCTGTGCTAGAGAGTTTTTCAAAAGCTTATTAGACCTTCTTCATTTTATTTTAAGTAAAAAATGGACTGAAATATACAAAATATATACAGCTTTGGCTTTTTGCAGATCTTCGCTTATTTTTAGTAGAAGAAAACAAAAAAGGACTGATTTATGAAAAAAAGTATTGAACAAATTAATGTAAGAGAAAGAAAGACATGAAAGATAAAACGAATTAAACCTTAAAAAAAAAGTATAACTCAAGAAAACAAAAAAAGAAACAACGAAAAAAGCTCAAAAATACAGAAAAAACTCAAGAAAGAACGAAAAAAGCACAAAGAAAGAAAGAAAAAGCTGACGAAACAGAAGGACAAAGAGAAAAGAAGAATACAGTAAAAAACTGTGCAAAGAAAACGCAAAAAATAGAAAAGCAACTCTCAAAAAAACTTCATCTAAGTAAATAAATATATTAACTGAAATAAAATAAAAAACTCCTCAACTTTTTTTTTATTTTAAAACATATCTATTTCATAGTAGACCTGATAGAAAACGCCGCCATCTTATATTATTTTAATACATAAGTGCGCACTTTTTTGTCAGAATATAAATACCGTCGTTAAAGTTTTTATTGCGATTGTGAATTCTTTGGGGGTAAACCGGGCAACGCCAATAACAAGGTCAACACATTGACTTTCATCAGGCACAGGTGTGTGTGTGTGTGTGTGTGTGTGTGTGTTCGAAGGTCGGCCATTATCAAACTCTTTGTTTGACATGACGATGTGCACAGCATAAGCGGTTATTTGCGAATGCTTTTCTTCGATGTTTGCCCGAAAACTTCTCCAAAGAGAATGAATGTCCGCCGATCGTACCTTCTTTCTCTCTTTCTCTCCCGATTAACTCACTCAGAAAATAGTTCAGAATAAGCATTCCTAGAATTTACACGCCCTTTTGCATAAAACCACCGATTCCGAGAAATCCTTCTCTCAAATCTACGCAAAAGCTCTTGTTAGCTCTTCTTTTCCCTTTCTGGACTTTTCTAATATTTTAACGGTCATTGTTGCAAATAATTTTTTTGTTTGAAACGCAACCAATTACGTGATTGTGCTCTTTCCCCTCGTCCATCTGCTCGAAAAGAAACAGAACTGACCAGAGGCCACCGCCATTTCGACACAAATAATTCAACGGACGCAACTGCAACGTTTGCTATTCCAAAGGTAAACACCAATTAAAAATATGTCCGTTAGCGCAACGGTTGTCGTAATCAAGGCAGTGTTTGCAAACAAAACAATTAAGCGGACGCCCCCGCGGCCCCCCGCGGCCCCCCACAGCCCTCGAACGCGTGAAAGCACCGGAAATGAAGAGCGAAGCCACCGCCGCCTCTGAAGGGCCGCAGAAGACAGAGGTCGCGCGTGTCGCTCCTTGTGAATATTTAAAGTTTGGACGGGGAAATGCGAATCCCTGACATTTGGAGTTGAAAAGCGAAATTAGATTTCTGGCTTAGCCGTGGCCCCCTAACGACTTCTGATTTATTATTACTGTAATTTGGTTGCGGAGTGTTAAACAATCGGCGTCCATTTTGCCGGATGAAACGGAGCCGACCAAACATGGCCGTTCGCGCATTTCGGATTAATTAGGAGAGTTTTCACGGTCGCTTTCATTCATTATGGTTATTCAATTTCATTCCGGCTTTGGAATTAATTATTAATTGCCGACAGATTAGCGGAGTTGTTTCTTTTTCGACTCCATTCCAGTGGAGAGACCAATTTTTTTTTGTCTGCTTTAATGGCGGTTCATCATTTTTGGTATCACTTCGTAAAAAGTTTTATTGCCTTTTATTATCTCAACATAAAAGATTTATGTTAATATTAAAATTGCTTCTGAGAATATTTTAGGAAATGTTAATTTAAATTTTCTATGCCCTTAGGATCTGAAAAAATTATGCAATCCTTCAGAGTCTTTGGAAAGATGTAATGAGGAGAGTATTTTGAGGAGTAATTAGAGAGAAAAGTGGACAATGAATATGAGTTAAAAGGAAAAGGAATGAAAAAATAGGGTAGAAGAGAAGGAAAAAGAAGAGGAGGAGAAGGAGAAAAAGACTAAAAGAGAAGATGAGAAAGAAGAACAATAGGAGAAAGTGGAAAAAGAACAACAAAAGAAGGAAGAAGAACAAGAAGAGAAGGAAAAAATGTATAGGAGGAAAAAAAGCAAAAACTAAAAGTGAAGAGAAAAAGAAGAACAATATGAAAAAGTAAAAGAAGAACAAGAAAAGAAGAGAAGGAAGGAGAGATTGAAAAAGAAGAAGAAAATAACGAGAAACAAAGAGGAGAAAAAAGAGTAAGAAGAGAAGGAGAAATGTAGAGAAACAGAAAACGGAGAAGTAAAAAGAAGAAAAAGAAAAGAAGAATAATTTGTAGAATAAGAAAAAAAAAGAAAGAGAAGGAAAGAGAGAAACAGATAAATTTTAATTAAAATCAATTAACAAAACGATTGTTTATTTTCAGAGAAAAGGAAATGGGAAACCACAGTTGGCTCCTCCCATTCGGACTCCACACGAGAGGCCATTAATCAGAAATTGCGACAGTGGTCTTCTGCACGAGATGCCACCGAAGAGGGAAGAAGAAGAAGGAGAAGAGAAAGAAGAAGAAGAAGAACCACAGGTAGTCCAAAGGAAAGGTGATTTGTTAACGAATGTCTAACGAGGGAGATAAGATCTGGAATTTCACGCCTCGCTGCCAAGGACCAATTACAAAACTTTGTTTATTTATTTATATTTACGAAAATAAAATAAAAAATGGCGGGGGGAGGGGTTGTTGGGGGAGGCGAGTGGCGGTCAGAGGCAGTGGGGTGGTTTCCAGCCGTCGCGGGGGTGAAAAGTGACTTTTAAATGTTATTCTGTGAAATACCAGAGAAGGAATGAGTTTGACATTTAGAAGACAGACAGACACTCGGACAAAAGTTCGTGATATTTCATTTTTACAATTTGTTAATTAAACAATTAATTTATGAATTTGTGAGGTTACCAAAAACCTCTTTCCTCTTTCCTCTTTACTCTTTTATTTAATTCCTTATGAAGCAGAAGACAAAAGAAAGATCAAAAGGAAATAATAAAAATCCCCCTTTTCCTCTTTCCTTTTTCTTCTTTTTTGATCTTCTTGTTCTTTTTAATTCCTTTCTACCCATTTTTGTTTTCTTTTTCTTCTTCTTTCTTTCCAATTCCTACCCCATTTTTACTCTTTTTATTCTTATTTTCTCTTTTTGTATTCTTTTTTCTCTTAATTTTAGCTCAATTCTATTTTTCTTCTTATTCTTCCTTTTCCATTTTTTCTTCTTCCTCTTTTTTCTACTTTTTCTATTTCTTCCTCTTCTCCTTGTTCCGCTTCTTCATACTCTTTTCCTTTCTCATTTCTTCCTCTTATTTTACTCCCAATCCTTTTTTCTTTTTATTCTTTTTCTTTTTTCTCCTTTTTCATGTTCTTCTGCAAATTCTTTTTTGTATTCTACTTTTTTCTTCTCCTTTTTCTTCCGCTGCTTTATCTTTCCGCTTTATTTCTTCCTTCCCTCCTTCTTCCTCTTTCTCCCTTTTTCTATTTGAAAATGATAAAGTTTTATAATAAGGAAAATGTCGGAAACAAATTACGATCTGATCTGATGAAGAGATAAGTCGACGATCTCATCCCCAAACGCAGAAGGGCGAACAGAGAGAAGAAGATAACCACCGAGAGAAGAAACATAGCAGCCCCTTCCGCGCAACCCTCCCCTCAGGAATTCATCCCCCTTCGGCCATTATTTCTCCGGAATTTCAATTCACTTAAAAAATATAAAATTGTTGTCAATCTAATTGCGCTTTTCCGGGCAGTTCGCATCACGACTTATTTAAACCGACAATAAACGAGCGGATTTATTGCAGGGGATGGAAAACTCTCCAGGAGAACCCCGGAAAAGGGAAGGAATCCAAATTGATTCCAATTCTGCAGATTGGAATTGAACTGCATCCGATAGAATCAGGCAATATATAAAACTGTCAGGACTTGACGTGTAACAGCCGGACCAAGAAGCCAAATGAAAAGTGTCACCAAGGGATCGCTGCTGTCGTTTGCTGACGCCGACCGAAGAGCAACAGGGAGGATTTCACTGCGGCAAAAAAGCCACCATTCTGCAAAGGACATTGCGCAACTAATTTATCTGAAGAAAAGCCGGAATTAACATGAGAAATTAATTCGGGCAAATAATGAAATGAGCGTGCACAGAAGTGAATAACTAATGAGGAACATAAATAATAAGGGTTAATTAAAATTTTTAAAGCGGACTCGGGTGAGCGGGGCGGGGTGGGGCGGGGATGGGTGGCGAGGGGTGGTCAGCAGTCGATGGCCGAATGCTGACTGATCGATGGCTGTCGTCGGGCGAGAGGAAATTTAATTAAATCTCCGTCGATGGAATATTTTTTGTATTTGATTCGGTGGTAATTAAAGGAGAGGCAGGAGAGAAGGAGTTGGGGTCGGTCATCGCGGCGGCCATTTATCTTATCGCGATGATTAATTCCCGTGAGTGTTTAGCTTACGATGTGGAAAAATCAAATGTGAAAAATTAAAAGCGGACATTAATCATTTGGGCCAATTTGAGAGCATCGCTTTAACACTCGGAAATGTGTTTGGGAAAAAATAAAATTAGCGTTAAGAGTAATTATTTATGGTTTTAGGCGGAACTCACACGTGCAAATGAGCGCTTTTAGAGAATTACAATTCGAATTATGAGTGGAATCTGCCTTTTGCAACCCTTTAATGCCACACTGAACCATATAGAAAACCTTAATGAAAGAAAATTTTCACCAATTTTTATAACCCTTAACGCCCCAAAAATATATACAAATACGATCAGATTATATATAATTCCTAAGAAGCAGAAACTTTGTGAAATTGTTCAGAATATTATTATAAATAAAATGTCAAAAATCCTCTAAAGATTTCACTCAAAATCAAAAAAACGAGTTTTTCGCCATTTTCGGCAAAACTTTTATCCTAAAATGAGCTCATACAAAAATTATACAGTATAAAATTACCAGAAAAAAACTGTATCAGTACTTTTTTTAAGAGCCATTTTTAAAATTTTGTAATTCAAAATTTACATAACTTTGAATACAACCTCCCTTTTGTATTCCGGGTTTACTTGGAAAAGTCTGCCATTTTTGTATTTTTTTTCATTGAAGTTTTCATTTTAGTCTAATTTCTGAAATTAATATAACTCTAAAATGTCGTCTTATATTATACTATATTTATATATACTATATACTATTTTTCTCAACGTCGACAGACAACAATTTCCATTGCATTTTAAGCGTAACTATGCTAAAATGATGAGAAGGGGTTACAAATCCAAAATGGCGGCATAAATATTTCTTATCTTAAATGCAACACAAATTTGTTTGAACCCCCATTTTTATTCTTTCGATACTTTTTAATTGAATTTTCCATAGACATGTGTTTATTGCACTGTGCATCGAGGCATTAACCTCATAACTTGAAGTAAGGGAAGGGGGTGGATCTACCCCTCTCTGTGAAAGGAGCGATGACCCGAATATGTCTAAAGGGAATTCTGAATTCTCCAATTATTCGTCTCTTTGTTAAGTCAAATAAATTAGTTTTTCATAAAACCTAAACCGGAGGGCGATCAACAGGTTGGAAAAGCTGTAAAAAAAAAACAAATTTTTAAGGGATGATTTATGCCCCGCAGGAAGGAATCCGGTGACGGCCCTCAGCTGATGGCAGCAGAAGCCCTCATGACTCAGCACTCAATTAACAACATGGCTGACGGGGTTCTCTCTTTGCCAATAAAACACGACAAGAATCCCACCAATTCAGACTATTCCTGGCCTCATTCCAGCCTCGGTGGCGACTAATTAGACAGCAATTTGTTGGCCAGCGATGGCCTTCGGGGGGGGGGGGGGAGGGGGTTCTGCCCAGAAGAAACCCGTGCTCAAATCGTGACATGGAACGGAGTGTCGCATGCGAACTTTCGACTCCATTCATAATTTCATTAATTAAACCTCTATTCAGAATTGGTTAGGAAATTGTGTTATGAATCGGGTGCACACCACCCGCTCTTGTTTGATTTATGGGGCTGATTGTCAGCAGTTTCCACCCCTCCGCAAAGGATTGATTTTCAATCGCGAGAAGGGCAAATGCCCAAACAGAGAGCCGATAGATTATGGGATTTCTTCTGCTGTGATTGGCTTTTGGGGTGGTTCTCCAAAAGGGGGTGGTTGTCTCTGGGGATGTTTTCTCATTAAGAAAATCTAAACCAAAGTAACTAAGAAACATTTAAATTTGTATCGTCAAAATACTTTTGTAATTAACAGAAAAATAAATAATTAAAATAATTACAACAATAATTAACCACCTGAAGTTTTAACTAAGAATCTTTTAATTTTTGTTTTTTGTTTATTTTGTTATTTGTTTTTGTTTATTTTTAATTTATTTTTGTTTTTGTTTATTGCAAGTTTTGTTTATTTTGTCAAAATGCTTTTGTAATTAACAGAACAATAAATAAATAATATAAATAATTAAAATAATTACAACCGTAATTAACCACCAAAAGTTTTAATAAAAGAACTTTTAAATTTTCTATTGTCAAAATACTTTTCGGCGATACTGTATTTTCTGCGTATTTACACAAAGTTTATATGTAAAAGGTTTTGATTTTATTTTGCCTATGTCCGAGATTTTTGTGCTGAGTTGTATTTTTACAACATAAAAATCGTCTAGAAATAACTACACAATTGCCAAAGAATGATTCAGTAAATATTTTTGAGGGGTCAAAATGACCCGAAGAAGACCTAAAAATGTCCTGTCCACAATCAGAAGTCCTGTAACTCTTACAGTATTTGTGATCTTTTCGTACTCCATTATATACAATGGCCTGTTATAACTTAAGTATAAGTTTGAGAGAAGTTTAAGTTTTAAACATGCGAAATAAAATACAATGGGCGTTATTTTCTAAAATGAGCGGTGAATGAAGATTGGCAAAAAATTTAGAACTAATTCCAGTTGGTACATCACCATTTGATTGACGGTCAGAAGATTAGAAAATATTTTTCTGTCAGTAACGTCCCACTGCGAACTTCTCCACAACAAAATGAGATTATACAAATCTTTGCAACGGCCTTCGCGAGAGTGAACCTCCCGTCGCCCCATCCCTCATCCCGACCGCCCCAGAGGACCCCTTTGGACCCCTTCGGACGGGAATCCCAAAGTGCAGTCGGCAGCTGCTCGGGAGAGGAAATCCAACGGATTAAGCAATCACACAACGTCGTAAATACTTGGCCGATGGCTCGAAGGACGTGCAAAAAACACCTCAACCTGCATTCTCCGCCATTACCAACCTGTCGCCGTTTCCTTATCGACCAACACTTTAAAAGTGACAACTTATTGATCCCTCGATAGCGATCTGACACTCGGAATTCGTGCGAGGGAAAGTGAAGCGAGCCGAGGTCAGGCGTGGCGCGTGAGGGGCCCAGGGGCCCAGCGGGGCCCCGACAGCGGTCTTTCCTTCTGTTTCTTTCTTTTCCTCTTTCTTTTCCCGGGTTTTATTAAAAAAACTTATTTCGGGTGAATTATGTTGCCGATATAAAGCGAATGGAAGTCTGACCCGAATTTTTTTCATTTTCACTTCGGACGGATATTAACTGAAATTTCGACGGGAAAATAATTCTTTTGTAACTTTTTATTGCTTTCATTCGGCCATTTTTATTTCTTTTCATTACACGGCTTTTATGCCTTTTTCTCATGGTTTACGCTCGCTCCGTCCGTCCGCCTCCCCTCCGATGATCCCCCGATGATGACTCCCTCCCTGTCGATCCTCTCCCCACTAATTCAGCAAAAAAGGGGCCAAATACGTACAATTCGGTCGATGGTTCAATAATTCGGTCTTCACTTCTCTGATCCATAAATAATTTTCGGACATTTTGTTGAGAAAAAATGTTTTTTATTCATTTTCGTTGGAAATAAATTAAGGGAAGAAATACATTGGAATATCTTTGGAGAAAAGAAAATTTTTCATTTTTTTTTCTATTACTTTCGCCCATAAAAAACCGCATTATTTTTCCCTTTTTGTTGCCAGAAATGATCCCTTAAACGAGGTCACAAATAAATTGGGGGGTTGAAAAATTTCCCTTTTCTTTCTTTTGGGGGAAATTTCCGTGTTTGACCACAGATTCGTCACAACGTAAGGGTTGCTCACCCTCTCTATAATTCATTATGTGCACCCTTTGCTCTTTTATTTCAAAACAGACTGGCCAAACACGTCAAAGTGGCAAAAAGCCCTATTTTGCGCAAAAAAGGAGCAGATTAAGCGCTGTCTTTTAGAGCTCCCATTCACGTCATCCCTTCTTGCGTCATTAGTTTTGAGATAATAATTTTTTTTTATATATTTTCTTACCCTCGTTACAGTTGGCCGTTTCCTCCATTTTTTCTGCTTCATTTTCCCCTTTGTCTTCCATTTCTAATCCTTTACATTATTCTCTGCTTTGTAAACATATCCGAAATCTCATTGTGTCCAGTGATTTGTTTTTGTCTCTCCCGCCCGCTTTCGCCTAATAAATGTCCCATTCTCGGCTTTTTATGGACGATTTTTCTCCCTTATCTCTTCCTCTTGCATGTTTTAGCTATTCTATTAGACGTCTGCTCTCGAAAGGAGTCCTGCAATTCGGCTCAATTGAAAATAATATAATACCTCCCCTTTTTATGATTAGATTCCTTATAATAAAAGAATTGTGTTCTTTTTCTATAATTGAATGGAGAGGAAGCGAATGCTTCCATCTGTGCAGTTTCACAATTCCTCATAAGTAATAAAAATCAGAGTTTGGAGAGTTTCTTTCGGGGTTGAAGTGTTTGTCTCAAAAATGGGGTTCTCCTTCAACACCTGAAAGCTCTGCTTCTTCAACACACCATCAATCACCAAAACGCCACTCCGTTCCACTGCTTCCACCCCCGGCGCAGCTGCCACGATGAGGATCAATCCGATTTCTGCACCCCTCCCGCCCTCCCCTCCTTTCTTTTGTGACTTTTCGCTCCCTAGAGACTCACCCCGAAGACTTCTGCTCTGTACAACTGAGCCTTTTCAGAGTTCTTTCTCGCCATTTCCGGTCACCACTTCCGGTTATATTTGTTATTTATTTATTTTGTATTATTTGGTTATCAATACTTATAATAATGTATTTATCGCTTTAAAATAACAAAATATACAAAACATAATATTCTTCTTAGTCTTCTGCTTTTTCTTTCTGTTTCTATTAATACTTCTATTATTAGTAGATTTAATTATACTATTCTTTTCTATTTCTTTCTTCTGTTCTTTAATTAATTTGCTTTTTAATGTTACTCAGAGATTTTATGATATTATGGTTGTGTATTGCTTTTGGGTTGTATTATTTAAGTATTAAAACTTATTAATGTATTTGTTGCACATAAATAAAAGTAATAAAATACAAAATAAAATAAAAAAATACAAAACATAACATTCTTATTAGCCTTTTTCTTTTCTTTAATACTCTTAATATAATTCTATACTATACTATAATAGTATTATTCTACTTGTACTTTTAAAAATAAACTCTTTGTTTCTTCTGTTATTTAATTAATATTATATTTATATATGTTGTAAAGTATTTTAATGAAAACCAATGAAATTTCATTTTGTAAGTAACTCTTACGGGTGGAAAACGAATAATTTTGTATTGTATAAATACTTTACTTAAAATTAATTACTGTATAAATTCAAAACTAAATACTGTATTTAAATACAAAGTTTACAAATGGGAAAAATTGTTATAAATTTATTTAAAACCTGTTGAATATATGTTTTTTTGTTATTTGAAGCGGTCAAACTTATCTTCTGTATGTATTTAAGACCCAATGATTGGATACAATAACAGTAACTGCTGACTCGACCTAACGGAATCAGAAACAGGTTCTTGTGGCCACCCTCAGTCACAGTTTAAGTGTTAATTCACCACCTGAACGCGATTCCGTTCTGGTAGGGCGACTACGGAATTCCGCTCCGGGTATTGTATGCTTTCATCGCCACGCGTTCGTTAACCCGTGGGTTTTTGTCCCGGAAAGTGGTTTTGTCATGCCTTTGGGGGTGTCGTCTGCTGAGGGGAAAACGTTCGGCGGTGGCGTAACTTCTGAATGCTCTCAACAAACAGGTTTCGCAATATTTTGTGAAGCGCCGTTGCGTTGTTTACATTTTGAAAAGAGGAGACGTCTGTGAAAAAAATATTTATTTCCGCATTTACTTTAAACATTTGCTTTTGCTCGGCGAAACTCATCTCAGCGCTGTTCAAATACAAAACAATCCTGTTATGTCTGCACTCGAGCAAATACCCTTCACCCAAACATCTTTCACATCTCGAATCGATACAACGGTCGCCCACTCTGTTGCATCTACAGAAAATGCGGAACTGCGCTGCACCCCTTTCGAGCGGAGTTGGAAAGCTCTAATAAATTATTGGGGGAAAGTTTGGGTCCATTCTTGGGCGAATTTATTTGTGAGACCTCAGACTCTCTCCGGGGGTTTCCAAATCCCATTTCGATAACGTCCCGCATAATTAATGAGGGGAATTTAGAGCTCCTCAATCGACTATAAATAAAGAGACCGACCGAAAGAATCAAATTTTTTATTTATGAAAAAAATAAAAAGTGCTTATTTTGTAAACTTAAATTGTGTAAATCAATTTGGTTTCATTGTTTCAGGTACATTTGGGCGAACGGGCGATCGGCGGTTTGTGGATGGGAATATTTAGGTAAAAACCAATTAACGGCGTGAATGAGTGGGAAAAGAAAAGCAAAGTGAGATAAAGCTTCATTGTTGTTGGAAAGGGAAGAAAGGGAGGAAAGGGAGCGAAAGGGAGCGAAAGGGATTCACCTCGGATGGAGAAATGGCGGAGGATTTCGCTCAACATCACCGATAAAACTCTTAATGTGATTCAAAACCATCGAAATGAATCGCATTGTGTTTGGCTTTTCTTCTTTCATGTCTCACTTAATATTTTATTCGGGCGTTCGGCGTTGGGCGTTCGCCGCCGGAGGAAACTCTTGATTTAATAAAGCCGCTCAGGGGCTTAAAAAGAAAGAAAAATACGGAAACCACCCCGAATCTTTGGCTACACGATTTTCCTTTTCTTCCCCCTCCGCCCCCACCTGAGCTTTCCCCTTCTCTGTCTTTCCCATTATTTACATAACTTTGCTCTTTCAAATGTGCCCTATCTTATGCTTCTCATATATTAATATAATAATCTAATATGAATAAATATCGGAATAGTAAATAAAAAGGAAATGAATAATAGAAAATGAACCAATTACTCAGATTATTATTATAACTTCTAAAAATAAATTTTAAAATTAGATTTTTAAAAATAGATTCCAGAAATATATTCCAAAGAACAAATTTCTAAAATTAGATTTCAAAAATAAATTTATAAAATCAGATTTCTAAAAGCAGATTCAAAAAAGTAAATTTCTAAAAAAATAGATTCCAAAAATAAATTTTTAAAATTAGATTTAAATTACATTCCAAAAAACAATTTCTAAAAGTGGAATCCAAAAACCAAATTTATAAAATTAGATTTCTTAAATTAAACTCCAAAAATGAATTTCTAAAAATAGATTTCTAAAAATAAATTCGAAAAATAAGTCTATAAAATTAGATTTAGTAAAGTACATTCCAAAAAATATTTCTAAAAGTAGAATCCAAAAACTAAATTTCTAAAATTAGATTTCTTAAGTTAAACTCCAAAAATAAATTCCAAAAATAGATTTGTAAGATAGATTTCACAAATAGATTCTAAAGATATATTTCCAAAAATAGATTTCTGAAAGTTATGAAATATGATTTTCTAAAAGACTAAGACTTCTACTCCTTATACATCTTTAACCCCTTCCATTTTTCATCCCTTTTACTATTTTCACCCTTCCACATTTTCGACCATTTCAACGGCCACACTTTGCATCCCCTCATCCCATGTGTGGACAATGAGGTCAAATTGTTCCTCAACTTTGACCGTTTCCTGCAGCAAATCGTGAAAATACAACATTCGACAAATTCCCCTCTCGATTTTGCGACAATTCCATCAACTGTAGTTCAGAAAGACCGAAAGTGTCGACTGATTCTGTCGCATAACAGCGACCGCATCTGTTTGTGGCATTTCGATTCTTTTGGCGGAGCACAGAGAGCTTTCGAAAAGCGACATACGGAAGGATTTATCTTTTGTCGAAATTTCATTAAGACGCTCCTGAATTCATTCTTTCGGCCATTTATGTTAAACGGATGTTTAAATGGTGGGATTTTAAATGTCAACAGATAAACGGTTGGCGATTTGTCAATGTCTCCCCTCTCCTAATGCATCTCCGCTCATAACACACTACAGCAGCAACAGCACAGCGCCTTTACGACCCCAATATATCCTGCACTGGTTAATGTTCCGTCAGCAAAGAACTCTTAAACATATTTTTCTCCCTATTTAACGACCCTCGGCCGTCCCCATCTTCGTCTTCCGTCTTCCCCTAGGATACTTAGGACATTATTAGATGCGTAAACCACTGCGCAGGAAAATTCATATTGCTGTTGACGCTTTTCCTTCCTTCTGACTTTGCATCCCCGTCAGCAGTTTATCGTCTGCTTCATTTAGCCACCCCTTGGAAGATGTCATTGGGAACATCTGCCACCTTCTCAAGCAACTTATATTTCTTATTGTATTGCTTATTGAATTAATATTATTTTGTTATACAGTATAAGTATTCAATTTATTTTTTTTATTTTTTCAGGTAGTTCTGTTATTACTAGCCTTTTTTTTACAAGTTTATCATTATTTATAGCCTTTATTGCTAACTTTTGGGTTAATTTGACGTCAGACACACGCCATTCAGTTAGTTTCATAACCAGTCATAAAAGGCTTTTTGATATCATCCCTCTGAATTTCAGCCCCTAAATTGTTCCCTCAGTGGCACAGCGAGTGGCGCCACATTTGAAAAGCAGCAGGTGGGTGACCGTCCAACCTGAAAAGCCCTCGAAAGAGCCCCAAAGTGGCGGAGAGTCCCCATTTCCAAAGTGACCATAAGTGTTATCAGCAGGGATTCTTCCCCCGAGTCCTCAAGGAACTCAGGGAATACTCCACCTTTCCTCGATTTGTCTTCTCAACTGCTCTCTTGTGCTCTCTTAAACCGCTTTTCTCAATTTTTATTCCCTTTTCCGCTTTTCCGTCTTTTATTTTTATATCATGTAAATAATTTCGGGAAAACTTTTCTTTTCAGAAGCGCTTTTCTCATATTTTTGAATAATTCAAATTGTTTGTAGGTTTACACTTGCGATATGCAATCAACACAACACAATCAACCTTTTTGGGAACATCTCAGCACCGCTGCTGACTCGGAAGGAAACGCTGAAAGCAAAAACCTCCCGTAAAAAGGCGATGACACTAATAACACTTAAAAAAGGTTGTAAACCTCAGGTAAGCACAGAGCTGAAGTTGTTTTATGGCCATCGCCGCGTTTATATTCGGAGTAGTTTTTAGTCATCAAAATTTCATTCTCTTCGATATCACGCGAATGGGGATGGAGAAGAGATAAGGGTGTGTGTGTGTGTGTGTGTGTGTGTTTGCACTAAAATAATCACCTCAAATGAGAACATCTCTTCTCGTGTGAAGTCAGAGCTCCGCCATAAATTAGCAACTTTTGGGAAATGTTTTATTTAAAGTGATCTCAATTAATTAGACTCTCTTCATTTTTTAGCCGTTATCAATTTAGGCCTTTCGGTGGGGAACGCCGTCCCGTATAAATTAGAATTTGGGATTTATTCGTAAAAGTTTTTTTATTCAAATTACATTTACTGGAAAAGGGGGACTTTTGGGATATAAATTAAATGTGAATTACGTAACAGCTCCAAGGTTAAAACCTCATTATTTACGGCCGTCCGTTGCGAGGCTTTCTTCCGTGATAATTTTTAAAAATGAATCGAGGCAGTCACACGCGGGTGCCCTCGGGGCAGATGTCCCCAGAACGTCCCCGACGCCCTCCCCCTCCCCCCGGCACAAATCCAATACAGTGAAACAATCCAGAAATCACAGCGCTGACTTCCCCTCGGCTCCGCCCTCAGAAAAAACCGCAAATTTTATTCCATTAAAGTCGGCGCACATCAAACGCATCCCTCAACCCCACACTCGAGGAAATTTCTTTTCCACTCACGAGGGAGGAAGGAGAGGAAATAATTCCGGGTGGCCCTTTGCAGGAGCCGTGGGGGAAGGGATTCGCCCCCGATATCATCCCCTGACAAATTATCGCGGCAGCACTCGTGACCAGAAGAAGTGTCCTCAAGTGCAGACGGCCACCCTCGCACCCCATTCTCTAATGAATTTGAGCGATCCCTCAGTCGCGCGCTCCTTCCGCCATTAATCATCCCCCATTGTCATATCGCGCCGTGTTGACTCTGTGTCTTCGCTAATCAACGCGGAGGGAGGACATCGGTGATTACCTATTTGTGCATTGATGAGGGCCTTACACTTTTCAAGAAACCGCTATCATTTTCATTTGGTGACACAATCATCCCCAATCAGAGGGAGACGAAGAGGGTTGTTAGGGGCTAATGTTGGCCGTTGAATCCGTTCAGAGTGTTTTCAAAGAAGCGGCTGTCTTCTCTTACCTCTGAAGGGAATTGAACCTTCATCGATAAGAACTATTTTGAAACTTGGCCTCGAAGATAAGCAAAAATCGCATTTCCTGACAACTTTTCTCTCTCATAGTTTCCGATGTTTTGATGCTAAAAACATCGAACATGGATCATTTTGAAGTCCTTGTGTTACTCTTTCGCTATACATAATTTGGTTGAATTTGGTTGGTTTAAAAAAAAGTTAAGGAGCGTTCGAAATTAAAAAATATGTTGACGCCCGATTGTATACCTTTTTTATGACAATGCAGCTCAGCAACCATGAGGCCTATAGAGTTGAAACATATGCCATTCGAAAGAGCATGTAAAGCTCTGTCACTATGCAAAAGCTCATTTTTGTGGCTTGGATAGGTTCTGCAGGACAGGAGTTCAAAGTTGTCGATTTTCGAGTCGGACGTCGAAAATGGAACGCGTCATTTTCTGTTCAAATGGCAATATCTCCGGAACGGATGGAGATATCGAACTAAAATTTGGGGGTTTTTCATCTAAGGCACAGAGAAATAAACCTGAAAAATTGAAAAGAAATCGGAGAAAAGAAATCTGTGGTTTCCGACAGTTATAAAGCAGTAAAAATAACAAAAATCCCAAAAATAAAGGAAACATTTTTAATGAAATATTTCATACATTGTATTTTGATGCATTTATTAATTTCTTAATACATTTCATACAGTTTATACAGTACATACATTCAGTCTTATTCATAACTGCGGTTTTGTGGAGGGCAAAAGGAAGAAAATAAATGGAAAATCTCCTTTGAGAGAAGCGCCCGATAAACTATGGGGAGTCTTGAAAAGTCAGCAAAGAGCGAAAGAGCGAAAGCAACAGCATCGCTTTATAGATTCAATAAAGGCGGAAAATATTCAAAATCCGTTGCCAATATAAGCGATAATCTGAATGAAAAATGAAACCGTCACAAGAGGAGTCTTTCACGAAAGCAAATACTTTTTATCGGAGTAAAAAGTGTAAGAGAAAGGAGCGAAGAAGAGGGCGATAACAATGCCTTGTCAACTCCTCGCGATTATGTTTTCTCGGGGGTGAGATAAGTCATATCCACCCGCCATAAAACTTCATCCCCTCAACCGAAATTGATGAAATTTTTCCCGCGCATTTCCCGGCTTTAGGGCTAAATTTAAATTTAAATTGAACTAATAAAAAACGCTTGCATCTCTCATATCATTCCGCCTTCATTAGGGTAAGAATTTCCGCTCCTTCCACCCCTCTCAACCCCCTCTCAACCCCCCGCAACCCCCGCGGCTCTCCCTCCCATAATGGCCTCTCTTAATTAGGTTTATTCGGCCATTTCTAATTTTATTTTCTCCTGAGTCGGTGAGGCCATTTTTTGGGGGAGAAAAGAAAAAAGAGCTCGAGAGGGGTGGGAATTAATTGGACGGAGACCAGGGGTGAAAATTCATCTTCTGCTTCCCTGTTTTGATGCGGAACGTCGTTATCCTTATCTTCGTCTGAAAACCGTCGAAGAGTTTTTCTGCTCCTTTCGGGGATCGAATTTCGAAAGGAAAGGAAACACGAGAAGGCCGTTGAAAATTTTCGAATTTGTGTGTGCGATGCGAACGCGTCAAAATGGAGGTTTTTTAGAAATTTTTCACAAACACAAAAATGGAATTCGATTGAAATTATAATTTTGAAAACTCCCGGGATTTTCTTTTTCGTTTTGACTTTCCCAAATTGCACCTCAACCCCTCATTACATTCGCATCAACCCCCGACTGCCCTCTGCGGAGAAAACTTCTCAAACCTTACGCAGCTTTCGAAAACAACTGTCGCTGCAATTTCGTCTGCTCTCGGCTCACAAAATTACGTCAACAGATCAAAAGCTCGGCAATCCTCCTCAGAAAAATTAACTTTTCATGCAGACAGAGAATCCGACAGCTGATGGCCACCCTCACACCACCGACAGCACCGAAACAAAATCTTAAACGAAATGCAAATTGGGTAATTTGAATAAGAACAGTCGGCTGTTCTTATTCGGAGTGGGTCAAAGTGACCCCGTTTGTCCCGGAGTGGAGAAAGGAGTCCATTTTGGAATGTGGAGAGCAAAAGACCGCCGAGAGCAAGGGAAGAACCTTTTGAAGGTGGTTGAACGTGAAAGGGTGAAATTGGGGTCAAGAGCGGATCCCAAACGACCGATAAATTAGCCGTAAATTTCTCTATTTGAATTCGGGGAAAATAAATAAAATAATTATTTTGCCATTTTCTGCACATTTCCTGTTGTGAGTTCCTGTATATTTCCTGTTGACATTTTATGGAAATTTCTCCCTGTCGTACATTTCCTTTTGGGGATTTTCTGTATATTTCCTTTTGGTCTGTTATCGTTTCTTTACAATTTTCTCTACATTTCCTGTGGTCACAGTTTTTACACATTTTTTTGTGATTTTCTGTATATTTCCTTTTGGTCTCTTATCCAATTTTCTCGCTGTCATTTTCTGTACATTTGCTGTTGTAACAATTTGTGGTTTTCTTATATTTTCAGATGTCCAAATGTCATTTTTACACTTTTACTTTTGTCGTTTTATAATTATCATAAATTTTATGTGCTTTTCTTGCTGTGCTGTTGTAATTTTTTGTACAGTTCTGTTGAAGTTTTTCTTGCGTCTCCTTTTCCTCTGCTGTCATTTTTGTATATTTCCTGTTGTCCTCTTATTTGTGTTTGCATTTTTTTACAGCTTTTTTGTTTATTTTCTGTTGTTTTTATACATTTATTTTTGTTCTGTTGGTATTTTCTGTACATTTCCTGTCGTATTTTTGTTGTTTTTTTGGTTTCCGGAACACGGCAGAGATTCTTTAAGATGGTGGTAGTGAGAGGAACCAAAATTTGCAGGTTGAACCTGTTGCTGTAGGTTTCATTTGAAGGTAAAACTCGTCAGGTTCGGGAATCGTTATTTTCTGGAACAAACAAAAGCTGTAATCGCGAAAGAACTGTTGTTCTCTCCCTCATTTTCCGCTTAAATATTCTTCGCATTGAGTCGGAACGGATAATTAGACTAAAGCAGAAAGACTGTTCGCAGACTTTCCGGCGGGAAATTCCCACGGAAAACTCTATTCTTTCCCAAACGAAAGAACTTTCAATTCGTCCTTTTCTCTTTAATTTTCCACGGTTTCTTCTCAACTTTTATTGTGCCCGGAATGCATAATGCGAATGATGGATGGCCCCCCCTCCCCCCGCAGAGGGGAGGGGAGGCGATCGGTCGCCGTCGTCTGCTCCGCCGCCACCGCCTTCCTCGACCGCCCGACGACGTCGGCCCGTTTGCGGCTCGCGTAATTCCAACTGGCCGGAACTTTCTGTAAATCCTATTACAGCGGTTTACATAATGTGGTTGTTGGCTTGATATGTTGATCAACACGAAAATATGTAAATTAAAAGTGTAACCCCGGATTATGAGGACGGTTGGCCGCTCTTTCGGATTTTGTTTTCACCTTTTTGACATCTGCGATACAACTTTCATCTTGTTTAACATGCGGAGATAAAATCGACACCTTATCTTCGGAATTGGCTAAGTTTCACTCGGTAAGAGTTGAACCGTTCAAATTATTGTACTCTATGGTTTTTATTCCTTCAGTCAGCGAAGTTTTAACCGTTGGACGTTCCTTTCAGTTATGATTCATTCGTACGGAATTATTTTCAATTTCTCGGGGAGAAAAAGCCAAATCCGAGAAGGATTCCCCAGAGATCGACAGACAGAATCCGAATACGAATTTAATTTAAAACCGAATTGGAAATGCTGACAAAATTACAAAAACAGAATTCGTTTGAAACCTTAATTTTGTACCATAACAAAGAAGATTTCCGGAATCTATAAATCTGTCTGCGGAGAAATCCCCCCAAATCACCCCTTACTACCCCCGACCGACTCACGGCTCCCGTGCCTGCTCGCCCTAATGGATCCGCTTCTGTTTATCTCCCGAATCCTCCCTTAATATCACTTCCAACCCCAACCCCTTTTCTTCTGCATCTCCGCTGCTGTATCCGCCTCCACCAGAGAGGGGTTGTGCTGCTGATTTCGGAACCACCGACGAATTCTCCATTTCAGTTTAAGAGAGAGGATTTAAAAGTGAAAACGAGTCAACCCCTCAAATGTCGAACAATGCACCCTTATGAAATGTCGATGCAAATAGAAAATCCCCTCGCCTCTTTGCTTCCCCTCCCCCTCCCCCGTGGAAATTGGATCGCTGAATCAGGGAAGTTCGCATTTTGCATCTGTTCTCGAAAAAGTTTATCTGATGACCCGAGGCAGCAGTGCTGAACAGGAAGCCTCGTCTGTAGTGCAAATTTGTCGTCATGGCAACGCATAACTGTTAGAAACTAACAACAGAATTTACTTCGCTGTTGATGGAAGTTAACGGATGATTGAACCTAATTATTTTCACCTAATTTCAAATATAATTAATCATTAATATTATGTAAATATAAAATCCCAATACGGCCGAATTATTCGGAATCGTAACATAAAAAAGACAATCTTTCAATGGTCAACAAAAAACTATAGAAAGCACAGTTGACGGTTGATTATTTCAGGGTTGCCAACTTAAGGGTTGAAAAAGCCCAATGAGATTTTTTAGGGATTTTCTAACTTAAAAAATACGAAGATGTGAATTATGGTTGATTGTATAATCCATATAATAATAATTAATTAGTTATTTTAATAAAAATAATATTTTGGGGGTAAATTTTGGAGTAATTTCTCTTCTGCTGTCGGTTATTCTAAAAATACCAACTGCTGAAGTGAAAATTCGGATGCGAACATTTGAAAGATTTTCAAGGGGTTTTCTTTGCGAAAAGCAATCTGCAATTTTTCACCCGAAGAGAATATTTAAGGGAGACGGGGAGTTTTTTCTTGGGAGGCCACGAATCAAAGGGTGAAAAAAAGGGAGAATTTGGAACACGTCCTGATTGCTTCCGCCCACCACGGACGAATGTTGCGGGGTGGAAACAAAATTGAAAGAGGGGATGGAAAGGGAAAATTTTTTTGCAAATAAAGCGAGCGAATTTTTCGGGGGTCACTCGACCACCTCCCGGGAAAATCATCGCATTATCTTAAGGAAAATCCTAAATTTGGGAAAGTGAAAAAAAAGGAAAATTTAGTTGTGGAGTTCGTACAGTTTGACTACGAATGGGACTTATCTCAATCCCATTGAGAAGCAAATCACAATAGCGTAACAAAGTAAGATTTTTAGAATTTGATTCTTAATAGAAATCGATTCGTTGTTATTTCCTCTCCCTCCCCCTCCCCTCCCCCTCCCCTTCCATCCCCTCTGCAGAAAATGAAAATGTTGCAGGTATTTCCCTTCGGGGGGTTTCAATTTCATATTTGCTCAAGTGTCCCTCGAGAGTTTAATTCCATTCGACTTCCGTTCCATGTCGCTCCTCGGTGGGATTCCGCTCCCTTCAGGTACAGGTGGGCATCCTGGATGTCTGTGACGAATCGCGGTGGCATTTCCGCCCGTATGGGTTACTTTGGGTGCAGGGAAAGCGGAATGGGTGCTCACGGGAACCGCCTCGTCGAGAGAGAGAGAGAGTCCGAGTCCGTTCAAGAATTGTGGAATTTTATACCAGAAAATTCTCGAGTCTGCTGGAAATTTTGCTGGGAATTGTGGAATCATCTGGAGTCTTCTGGAGACTTCTGGAGTCTACTGGAGAATTTTGTTGGAGAATTCTGGAGTCTTCTGGGGACTTCTGGAGTCTACTGGAATCTGCTGGAATCTGCTGGATAATTCTAGAGTCTACTAGAGTCTACTGGAGAATTTTGTTGGAGAATTCTGGAGTCAACTGGAATCTATTGAGTTCTAAAGTTTGCTCGAACATTTTGAAGACTGTTGGAATCCGCTAAAGAAGATAAACTCGTGCCTGCTAAAGAATTTTGGAGTCCGCTGGAAAAGCTAAAACAGGAGTATACTGAGATGCTTCTGGATCGTGATAGCTCAAACCGATTCGGAACTGAAGGACATAAAAAGCAGAAAGACAGTGGAATTGCAGGCAGCAATAAAATGGGAATTTGAAAATTTCAATCAAAGGCTTTGGAAGACCGCAAACCTTTGCATCGCGACGCAGCAGTGCGATTCCAATTCAGACGGGCGGAAGTGAATCATAGCAACGCCAATAAAACGAAATCGAAACTGCTTTTATTATTCGCCAAGAAATTACTTGAATTAGATCAGACCATTTTATTTTTTATTGTGTTTTCCACGTTCCGGATTTGAATTCAGATTTGGTTTTGTTCGTTGTTTTGCTGATGAAAAGCGACCGGAAGTGGAAAATCACAAAATAACAATTTTTAATTAATTGTGAATTGGTGCAGAGCAAAAGCTCCGATCTCCGGAAATTCGATGGAAGTTTACTGTACTCAAAGCGGAAGAAAAATTTCGTCTGCTCTCAGGAGGAGCATAACGGAAACCGCAGGCAATTATGATGAGCCAACAATTGCTTTTCCGGCCAAAGCTTTGAATTTTAAAAAGGCATTACCTGTGAGATTTCAACTCTCAAAGCTCCAAACTTTAATTAAAAAATTCTAATTTTTAAAATCGCGGCTTTTCTCACTGACACGAAAACTTCGGGAGGGGTTTCTTCGTCGCGTGGAAGTGCACATCGCGGGGGTGAGAAGGGCAGAAAGGGGCAGTTGAAAGCTCACTCACCTATGAAATGCGTAAGGGTCGGACTTTATGAAGCAAAAGCCATTGGCATTCTTCTCTACGATTTACATACTATTTTCGTAATGTATGTATATTCATGCCCCGAAGGGGTTGATTTCTAATTTCGTTTGAATTTAATTTCCCCGGTTGATTTGAGGAGAGAAATAAAAGCGCATTATTGTCAGTCATTCTTAATTCTTAATCCCGAATATGGCGACAAACGCCCCTCCGAGTGAAGGGATGCGGACTCCCACACCCTCTTCAATTAAACTTTCCCATCGATTTATATGAAAATCAACGAGTTTTATTTAAACAATAATCGACTTATTTTTCGTCATTTCTTTTATTTTCGTTCGTCGCTGAGGTTATTGAATATTCCAAGGAGCGCCACTCAGCAGTGGGAACGTCGCTTGAAATATGGAAGCAATATTTTCAAGCTTTCATATTACGCCACCCTTGTATTTTTCCCAATTCAGGCAATTGAAAACCGCATGACGTCACTTTTATGAATAAGGGGATACGTAATGGCGTTTGCAGCCCTCCGGCCGCCCTCGCCCTCACCCCTCGCACCCCCACTTGGATTTCAAGAGATCGAGATTAGAAGAGTTTTAAGCCGCAATACCCCTCATTAATTACTTTCCCGTCTTCTCATTCTTTTTTTAATTAATTAGGATTAAGATGTTGTCGGAAGAAGTCGGATGGGGTGGATGGGGTGGAAGGGGGCGGAATCTCTCCCTAATACCCGAGCTGGTGTCTTTGCAGAGGAACGGATGAATTCAATCCCATTGTTTCCTCAAAGTGCCTTTATTGGACGTTCATTTTTAAGCGACTCTTTGTCGCTGTTACAAAATAGTTACTCAAAAACTTCAATTAGCAAATGGAAGCTACGGTTAATGAGGAAAGGGAAATTTTATAGCTGTTTTCGTGTTATGTGCATGGCTCTCTTAAAAAAGAAAAATTCGCACCCCCACAAAAATGATTTGGAAGCTCTCTTCGATAATACCAAACTAACAATAAACATAAGCGCGGAATTTATTATCGTCGGCCCCGCAAAAGCTTTTCTTTTTTCCCGTTCCGGAGCAAATCCGCCATTCATCACTCGGGGAACGAATCAATTGATTTAGAGGACGAAATCATGTCGAAATTATAATGATCCAAGGGTACATATCAATGAGGTTCTGCCTCGGATTTAAATAAACCCAAAGGGGGGAAAAGCAATAACGGCCGGTGTTTACATTATATTAACAAACATGGCGTGAGGGGTTCCGAGGAATAAGCCCCGACGTTAATTAAATAATAAAAATTTCCACTTCTGTCTGCTCCCACTTTGACTCATTACCGAGGAGAATTAGCTAACAGTTAGCCTTACTCAGAATAATGCTTTTATAACTTTCACTCACACTTCGACGTCTTCGGAAAAAACCTCGCGTCCGCCATCTGTCCGTTATATTTACCTTCCGGCCAATCGATTATGTCTTTCCAGGCATAACAGCTCCGGTGTTTATACAGTATAAAATATTTAAGAGGATAAAAAATAATTGTATAAATCAAATATGTTTGGGTATTAATTATACAGTAACGCTCAAAAGTATTAATAGTTTCTTAGTTTATTGTTTCACTATAAGTTTATTTAGTTATCAATACTATTAATAATATATTTGTCGGTGTTCGACATATAAAAATATACAAAACATAACATTCTTCTGCTGTTTCTTTTTCATTTTAAAATTAACCCTTACGGGTGGAAACTGATAAATTTTGTACTGTCAAAATACTTTTGATCGTTACTGTATTTCCTTCGATCACTCCAACCCCGAAAGGCACAGAAAAATAGAAAAAGTCACCCCTGCAGAGAAGACGACCAGAAGTAAACACCCTGACGACCTCTCACAGCCCCCAAATGCGATTATGAATAATATTTACAAGACAGGAGAAGAGGAAGCAAACAATAACATGTGGCAGAGAGTCTTATTGGGATTCTGTTGGGGAGAAATGATTTTCCGACAGCAAAGCAGAGTTTCTCTACCTGAGTCATTCCCGCAGATAAAATTACCCTTTTTATGGATCATAATCGAGTCGTTTATAGTTCAATAAATCCGATGGATCTTGAGAACGTTTCGAGGTTCACCCTTAACTGAAAACAGAATAAAAAATTAAACGAGATTAATTCCGGGGTGGTTTTCATATCGATCGGTTTAAAACATAAATTTTGAGCGTTTAAAGTCGGCGCCCTCGTTTATTATCTGGAAGAGTCGAGTCTCCCTTTCAGTCCCTCTCCGTCCTCGGGAGGGGACTGAATGACTCAGGAGAGGAAGGACTGTGAGTCAGTCATTTGATGGCCTTCTGCATGAGAGAGGTCTTGGGAATAGATGGCAGTAGATAGTTCGGTTTCCCTCTTTCATCTTCTTTCCCACATCAGAGGAAAGGAAAAAGTTCTCGTGCACTTGAAAGAGGAAGATGAAGTTGTAGAACCATTTTGAGAAAAAAAGGAAAGGAAAAGATAGAAAATGTGAAAAAGAAGTATAGAAGAAAAAAAGATGAGACAAAAGATGGAGAGGATAAGGATAGATAAAAAAGATAAAAAAGGAGAAGGTCAGGAGAAATAACAGAAAGAAAAGCTGATGAAAAAAAAGGAAAGAAACAAGAGAGATAAGATGAGAAAAGGGGAAAGTAAAAAGAGATAAAATGAAAAACAAGGAAAAAAGAAGAAAAAAGGGAAAGAAAGAAGAGAGAAAAGATGAAAAATCAGAAGAATGACATAATGAAGCAAACCCCAAAAGAGGTTTAAGAACTGATTGGAGTTAAAGTTCAGTGTTGCCACCATTGGTTTTCCCTCGTCTTCGTCATAGAGTGAGTGAGACAATTAAAAAAGTGAAGCAATGCAATATATCTCCGTGAGTCAACCCACGAACCCACTCGTTCAGGTAGAGGTTGAACGCACCTGAATCGGGGTTCTCATCGGGGGAAATGACTCATGCAGAAGACAGAGGTGACTAAGAGGGGTTCCGAAGATGAAATGAAGCTCAGCTGTCCGAATACACCCAAAACGAAAATAGACAACCACCTCTGCTTTCACAGCTGCCCTCCAAAGCTGAGGACAGACAAAAGGGTGGAATTGGCCACCATATGCAACATTCCATTTCTTATTATTACTAAAAATATTTTTATATAAAAAATTCATATTTCGTTAAGTATTCCAATGCTCAAAATATTTGCATTTTAATGTTCTCTTTTTATTTAAAAAAACCGTTATATTTTATTCCCAATAAATCATATCCTCTCTTCTTAAGCAACACCTTTCAGGTAGCCTTTATAAAAATTGCTTTTAATTTGTGCTAAAACAAAAATTAACCAACTGTTTTAATTAGTGCAACAAAACATAAAGCCGTTATGTTAAATTATGAGTGTTTTAAAATAAACCAACCGAACACGCAAACCCCGCCATTTTTATTCAGGTTTTCCTCTTTTCGTCCCTCCGATGATGCGTCAGACCAACCATTTTTCCACCGAATAAATAACCAACACATCAATGATCACTTCGTCACCGGATTTATCGGTCATCTCGTGGCTGCCCTTTCCCCTCAAAGAGCAAAACATCCCGAATGTTTCCCCTCATGCGGACTAATGGTCGCTCTGCCCGCGAACTCCAACAACAGGGGTGCCAACTCAAGGTCAAGTACAGAAGGCTGTGATTGGATGAGAGAAACTTTTAACGGCCGCCATCATTAAATGGTGCAGTTTTTGAGAGAAAAGGCGAATTGCAGAAATTAATACTGTAAACAGAGAACAGTTTTAATAAAAAAAGGTTTAATAAAAGCAATAAAATACGTTTTTAGAAGTTTTTCAGGGAATGGGCGGGCGACGGAGTTTTCTAATTAAAAAAGTACACAAGTTTTACACTTTTTCTCAAGAAAACATTGGTTATTTTACCGATTGTAAATAAAATAAACAGAATTAGACTTTGTTTATCTCATCTTCTGCGTGTCCATCTCATTGTAGAACTATTTTATGCATAAAAAAGGAAGAAAGTGGGATAAATGATGGGAAAAGGAGGGATGCAGGGGATGAAAGAGATGGAAAGTGTCGGTTAGCATTTGCTTCTTTATGAAGTTGGAAGGATTTAATGGCGGGAAAAGGCACTTCATGGATTTATTATTATTGTAAAAAGTGAAATTGTGAGTTGCAGCAGAGAAACAAATTTTGTTTTCGTTTGTATTCAAATTCTGGTCTTGTCTGAGAGCTTTTTCTCTTAAACAACGGCTTCCTCCAGACTTGAGGAAAATCTTTTAAACCGCTCACGTTTTGCACTGAATGGATTCTGGAATTACTTAAAATTATTATGATCCAGAGTTTCGAGTGATAAATTATTGACTGATTTATAAAAATTCTGTTTTTATTTGAGGCCTTTGCCTCGGATTGTAAAAGTTTTCTCGGAAGATGACACGAATGGAAATTTCTTTTTTGAATCACCTCATTCGTTCCCACAGGACATTGAATCCCTTATTTTGTGCGGACTGCGCTCTTTTGGAATTCCATCGGCGATTGCTTTGCAGGAAGACAATGCCAAAGGGGTGCAAATCAACCCTTTCATTTTATTTATTAATTCTGCCATCGCCTCACTCGTTTAAAAAGGTGATAAGAGACAGGAGAATACCTGAAATGGTGACTGGTGCCTGAAATCCATGAAGAGGAAGAGACTTCTGTTTTTCCTTTTTTTATTCCCGTTCTGATGGAGTTTTTTCTCTGTTTCTTGTTGCATTGTCTGTGTTATTGTTTTCCTGTCGTGGATATGTTATTGCAGACTATGTGTCAGCGAAACACAAAAAAACAAAAGAAAAGAAAAAAACGATAGTTGTTTTTTTGGTCACTCAGGACAGTAAAAAGTCAAGGACGGGACAATCAGAAAGGACAGAAATTTTACAGTCTTTAGTCATTAGTTTTCTTTCTTTTAAATACATTAATTTCTGTTTTTTTTCTCAGTATATGCGAAGGGGGTGAATGAATAATAATAAATAAATAAAAAAGAATATATTTTAAATATAATATAACGAATTTACAATTTTATAATTAATTCAACGCCTGTTTTTATGTTTATATAACTTACAAATTTATATTTAATTTATATTATTTAATGTTATGTTTATATTGATAATGTTATGTTATTTAGAAATTTATATTTAATTTATATTTTATTTAATTTACAATTTTATAATTAATTAATTTATTACCTGTTTATACTTTTATTTAATTTAATATTTTAAAATTAATTTAATATCTGCTTATGTTTATTTAACGTACAAATTTATGTTTAATTTATTGACTGTTTATATTTTATTTAATTTACAATTTTATAACTGATTTTGTGCCTGTTTGTATTTTTGTATATTTTTCTTAATTTATATTTTTCTTTAATTGTTGCTTATAAACTCTATTGTTGTTTCCCTTAATGCCCTCGGGCGAAATAAGGGTAAATTATTATATTTTTAAACATAATAAATTAGTGAGAAGGTATTTCCCAGAATCAAACGAAATGTCAGCAACCGAATGAGGAATTTAACTGCATCGGAAGTTACTTATGACTCGACCTAATTCGTCTACAGACAACTCCCATAGCAGCAATCACTGCTAATTACGAGTTATGAGACTGTTTAACCCTTGGAATCCCCTGTCAGCAACACGTTAATCTTTGCCCATTAAGAAAACCTCATAAGTGCAAATATGAGTGAAAGGGAGCGAAAACGAAAGGAGAGAAAATCCAAAAAATGCAGTCTTAAATTATTTGTCATTACCGTAAATTTTCTTTCCTTTCGTTGGATTTCAACCGTTCTCAGACTTTATTACCTTAAAACCTGGAATCGTTAGTCCCACATTTTTCCCTTTTTTAAAACTATATTTTCATATCAGTTTCGGAAGCGGAAGTTTTGCCCTCAAAAAATGTCTTCCATTGAGCGGCACACACAACCCCCGCACACCGGAAACAGTTAATCGCTTTTCTTTTATGCTTCAGTATAATAAGAGTGTAATATATATTTGACCGCGAGGGTGACCCTTTGCGTGACTTCGTTCGAAGGTGATTTCTCTGCTTCAGCTCGTTTTTAATTAGTTAAAGTTTGCCTTCTTCGTAAATTAATTCGGACGATTCGTTTATTATAATTAATTTGGATACTATTGAAGGACTCGAATACTTTAAATGGCTCTTATTTATTGGCCAAAAGAAGTTATGTATATATTTGTAAACTGAGAATTTTTTACTTTTTAAACGGTTTTTTATTATATTTTTTTGAATGTTATTTTTTAGTAGGTCGAGTCATAAGTAACACCCATTTTTTTTAGTTTATTTATTTATTTGAATTTGCATTTGGCCCTATACGGTGAGTAGTCACAACTCGTCGTTAATTTGTTTCTAAAACGGGCGAGTTAAGAAAGGAATGTTCCCATAAGAATTAATTAAAAATGACGGCGGTGACTGAGTTCAGCAATAGAAAGGTTTTTCAGGTACTGACTCCACTGTCGAAAAAACAGTATAATATTATAACGTCAACTCCTATTTTTGCAATTATTTTTCTTATATCAGAAGTTACGATTCGACCTAATTTTTATTTTTTTTTAGAATATAATCATACAAATATATAAATCCGTTAAAGGAAATTTGTGTGTGTATGTGCACACCGTTTTTGTTAGATAAAATCTAAAGAATCGCTGAATTAATTTCCAAAGAATTATCTGCTCTCTAAAATAAGCAATAGAAAACCTGATTAGGTTTAGATAACTTTATAAATTCCTTTCTGCTGTTAAAGGGTTGACTTTGAGTACAGTGGGCAAAGTATTCGGGGGTTACACAAAATTTTTTTTGGCGATTTACGTATTTCCTGAAATAAAATTTAGATTGTGATTTAGATGAAGATTTAGACTGAAAATTTAGATTGAAGATTTAGATTCTAATTTAGTTTTAATAGGAATTAGTGCGGTTTAGCGTTATTGTTTCTTTAGAGTATTTTTCAGATTTTGAGAGAATTTTTTGTAGATTTGATATCTAAAGTTAGTGTTAGATATTTATAGTTTAGAATAGAAAATAAAATATAAAAAGTCCACTCTGTCGGCGTTGGGAAGTAGTTTCAGAAGAGCCAGGGAAGAAGAGGTGGAGGTTTGAGTGGCCCACAGTAGTTAAGTAGCAAAGAGAGAACCATTTATCTTTGTTCTGCATAAGGGAGAGTAGTGAAGAACGAATTGCATTCAGTTTTACAGGAAATACATTATTGTATCTGATATTAAAGTATAGATATAGATATACAGTGCCGAATATGGGGTTGGAGTGCCCCCTATATAACAAGTGTAAGAATAACGGGAGTTTTTGTTCAGAATTTGAGGTTTTAGGTCGACAAATGTAAAACAATTGAGACAGACTTTACTGACCGCATTTTGTCTTCACTCACGAGTGCCCCGATTATGTCCGCAATTCGAGTGTCACCGCCTCGTGTTAGAGGTCATCTTTTGCGGTCATTGTTGAGGTCTTCTCTTTGCGACCGCCCATCGCCCACCGAAGAAGGGAAAGTGAGTCTCATCGTTGTTTGGGAGCTTTTCCTTCTTCTTCGCTCTCCTCGGCAGAGTTAATTTAATTTTCGACTTTGTAATGAATAAAAAGTTTGAGCTAAAAAAAAAAATAAATAAAAACTTCTCACTTTCTGGCTCTTTCTTTTTTACGGGAAAATAAATTAATTCAGCACTTTAAGTCCGCCACTCCTCAGCTTTAAATAAAACACAATTTTATAATTGCCACCCTCATACTCAACGGAAACATTTGCAGTTGGTTTTCATTTTCTTCCCCAACGAACGCCCCACTTAGAAGATTTAAAAACACGCGCCACCCCTTTCCTTAGACTTTTCATCTGGGAGGGGCTCAAAGCGAAAACTTTTTTTAAAACTTCACTAATAAGAGACGGAGATAAGGCTTTTTAAGGCAACAACGGAAAGAGGTTTACGGAGAACTAAAGGCACCGCCAACTCCCTTATCTCTCAGCAATAACCAGTTACTCGGCTTTTTCTCCAAATTCTCACAAATGCAATTAAAACAGGAAAATATGAAGTCAGCTTTTTCGAGTCGGACTTCGCTGTCGTCTCTTTTTCCTGCGGGAGCACTCGGGGGTGGGGATGGGGGTTAAACAAAGCACAAAGGGTGCTTCAGCCCTCCTCCGCCTTTGTATCATCGGATAATAATTACAGTTGCAAAGTTGATTTCGAGTAGGGGATGTTTGTGGTTAATTGATAGAGCAAATGCGGAGACAAAGAAAGGGTTTGCTCGGTTTGAGTCTGGTTTATATAAAATATATTTTCTTATTATTTTTCCTAATTAAAATAACCTAATGAGATATTATTATTTTTCCTTTGAAAAAATTATGTGATTAAGTTTTATTTGATACATAAAAAAGTTGGAAGTTTTGCTTATGTTTATTCACGGTAATGTAAATTAAAATAAATTATTATTAATTATTGAATTTCAGGTATAAATATATTTTATAATAAATTAACTACTTTAGAGTCGAAAGAGTATAATAAATTCAATTTTTTGAATGTTTGACCTTGTTAGAATTATTTGAGATAAAATTTGGGTGACCTACCGTTAATATCATAAAACCATTTTGAGACTAATGGCGCCGTCAGTTCTGCCAACCTTCGAATTATCAAAAAAAACATATAAGTCTATTCAGAATATTTAACAGTTTTATTCGATTAATTATTTTTTAATATTTTGCATTATTTCATTTTAGATTAATATAGAAATTTAATGTGTTATAGAAAATATGAGGAATTATTATAAATATTTTCACATTTATATCTTTTCAAAATTGTTAAAAGAATATTAATCCTCATTAATATTATATTAATTTAAATATTTGGCCTATTTTAGTATTTAATATTGAATTATGTGAGATATTTTATTTATTAAAAAATTATTATTTTTGTGAAGAAAAGCTCATTTATTATTAAGGGAGGGATTTATTATTAAGGGATGTTGCTGATGTGGAAGTAAATTTCTATAAAATGTGAATCTGAAGAGAAAATAAAATGATAAATTTGAAGAAAGAGAAAGCGATGTTTAAGAGGATCAAAAGTCGGGGGAAGGGCCGAAAGAAGAATGAATGGGAGGGATGAAACCCCTGAGCGCTCCCCCACGCAAAGGCCCACGCACTGTCCATCAGAGCAATAAATCGCGCAAATCCACCGAGGACAATAATTATCCCACGTGATCTAAATCTGAAAACCTGTACGAATTGGGGGGGAGGGGGAGGAGGAGGAGGGGGACGTAGAGATTCGCTAAATAAATGAACAATTCGGTCTGCCTGTGAGAATGGGATTCGAATGGAATGAATCTGATCAAAGACGGGGAGAGTAACCATCAATTGGGGTGTTTCTATTCAGCGCACGCCGCACCCTGCCACTGTATTTACATTTCCTCCAAAGCTTTCGCATTATTATTTCATCGTCTCGGCGACCGTTGGAACAGAACACAGGTTCAACACGCTCATGTTTGGGGTTAATAAGGGAGGCGTGACGTCGCAGATCTCTGTCTGGCCAATACAACGCGAACTGAATTGTCAATTCTTTTATTTTTAATGTCAGCAAAGGCGCGAATTCGTCTCCAGGTTGCTTTATGAATTTACAAAACAGATACCGATGTAATTATTCCGTAGTGTCAGTCTAAACTACAAAGCTTTTAAACTCATTTCGATTTTCTTCGAAAGAGTACTTTTCGCCAAATGCGTCAATATGTCCGTTCCAGTAATTACCTCCAGAAGAAGAACCGTTCGCTCGCGGGCGGAGCAAAAACAAAGCGAATTCACAATTTGGTGAACGGTCGATCTGTTTTGAAATAAATTCGTGGAGGAGGAGAAATGCGTTGCGGTGAGGTTTTTCAGGTTTAAAAAGCGTGAAAAAGTCGTGTTTACATTCGTGCCTGGGCCGAGTCTTCAGGTGACTACGCCTGCACGTACTCACTTTGTCAAACACCCAAATTACGCTTTCCTCGTTCCGGGGAAATTAATTGAAGAAACGCCATCCATTGTCAAGATGGCGGCCATCTACCAGAAGAGGACAAGATGATGGATTATCTATCGGAAGAAGACACTTTTCCGGGTGTTTTTTTCTGTTTTTCTTAAAAGTAATCATTACTGACATTCTCCCCATATTTTCTGCCACTTTTTTTGGCCTTTTTTTCATTTTTCCTCTATTTTTGTCAGTTTCGACTTCTTTTGTGACTTTTGAATGTTTTCGACAATTTGGTCATTTTTGACATTCTCAGCAATCTTCTTCTGCCAATTTGGTTTTTTTTTGAGTTACTTTCCACATTTTTCTGTCATCTTTTAATTTCTTTGTATCATTTTCCACATTCTTCTGCTTTCTTTTAATTTTTTCTGTTATTTTCTACGTTGTTCTTTTGTACTTTTAATTTTTTGTGTAACTTTCCGCGTTTTTCTTCTATTTTTGCCTCCTTTGTTATCTTCCGTTTCTTCTGCCTCTTTTGATTTTCTTTCTTGTCATTCTTCTGCTATTTCCACATTCTTCTTCCACTTCTTGATGTTTTTGTCCTTTTTGTTATCTTCCTCGTTCTTCTGCCACTTTTTGACTTTTTATCTCTTTTGACACCTTCCTCGTCTTTCTGTCACTTTCCACTTTCCTTTTTAACATTTGAATTTTTCTGCCCCTTTTGTTATATTCCTCGTTCTTCTGCCACTTTCATTACACCACTTTCTACTCAGTAATTCCACAGCTTTCCAAACAAAGCTGGGGCTCATAGGGCATTGAACCCCAACGCGAGGCGAAGTCCAAAACGAAAACGAAAGCGGCCACAAATAACCGAAAAAAAAAAAATTATAAATGAGTGCCAAGAATTGGTGGGATTTTCTGGGAAATAAATCTCGTTCGAAAGAAAAGAAAAGAAAAGGAAAAAGCAATGAAAATCGCCTCGGATTTTCTCTAAACAACATAACATTGTCAAGTTTAATTTTATCTTGTGAAATGTGATAACTGCATAACGCGAACGTATCACGGGCTGACGGGGATGGCGTGACAACAAATGTAACCCAAATGAAAAATGGAAACGGGAGAAACAAAAAGAGAAATTTCCCTTCACGTGACATTTTTTCAAAAAGCGAACGAGAAAATGCCGCATTCTCAGGAGTGCTCATCTCCTCGCTCGCGTCTACTCGAAAGAAGAAGATTCCACCGGATTAACGCCTTCTCATGCTTAGTTTAATCACTCTTTCTCGAAGAGTGGGAGCGCCACTCTCGATTTGGCAAAAATTGTTTTCGGTGGGAAAGTAGGAAATGGGTTTCGCGATGGAGTCCACTTGGGTGGGTTCCCAAATTCAATTAGGGGAATCCAATTTGGCAAAAATTTACTTAAAACCCTTTCGAAGCCGAAGAAGGAGAGGTTTCTGCTGCAGTCGATCCTAACGCCTCCTGGCGATTCCCTCGGCAATTACTCCTCCCCTAAAAATGAAAAATAATGATTCCCGGAACAATTTGTAATGTTTCTTGTTACCGGCTCGTAAGAAAAGATATCAATTTTGTTCATGAAGTGTCGAAAGGAGTAATGAATCCCTCGCTTCAAAAGCAGAACAATTGCACAAGATTTATACTCTCACTTTCCCTCTCACCCCTTTTCATCCCTTCCGCTCCCTTCGCTTTTTTCGCTGATGCATCGATTCCCCGATTTATTTGGGAAATCAGGTTCTTATGACGGCCATTTCCCCTTTTCATCAGAACCAAAGAAACCTAAACTCCAGGTATTCGGAAGTGGTTTTTTCCAAATTTAAATTCTCCCTTCTCCTGTGAAGAACAACTTCAATGGCGAATGGGAGAGGATTCCATCGTTTCATTTGGTCGTCACTGTCCGATTTGTTGGAAATTTAGCGCAAATGGTATTCCCGATAACAATGAGAATTGGTTGGGTTGATTTCGCGTTACGGTCAAATGAGTTAAAAGAAAGACGTAAACAAAGGCGGCCATCTTTAATGCATTCGATGCAGTTCGTGCGAAGGAGTCATTCTGCGATGAATTCCCACATTTGGGAATCTCTCGCTCCATAACGGAATTTATCCTCACGAAACACTCGTCATGGCCATTCCCAAATAAGAGGCTCTTATGAATTTGCCTCGAAATAAACTATTTTCCCGTCTGAAACTGCACAATGCACCGTAACATAATTGAGCAGTTAAATTCTCTTGCTTGTGTTTGACTGTTATGGGTTGCCATTACAACAACGTTTTCATTCGCACAACCCAAAATTTTTATTTATAATTTTATTTATACTGATAGTGTATATATTTTTCTATTTTTTTCCTTATTAATTCTTTAATTTCCCCATCTTTTCTTTTTTTAACGAACTTTTTTTCAGTTAGGTTTTCTTATTTTCCCTTCTTTATCATTTCCTTCTTTTTCTTTATCCACTTTTTAACGCTTTTTAATTTTTCCCGTGTTTCCGTTTTCTTTTATCCCCTTTTTCCCTTTCTTCCCTTCATTTTAACCCGCTTTTTTCTACTCTCAGAAGATATAACGGTTATTTATTTTATAAAATCTGAAGAATTCACAACAAAAAGGCACAGATTAATTATTAAAAACAAATACAATTTTTGTTTATCCTATAATTAAGTGCGTTTTATAATTAAGATTATACTTTTAAACATCCGATGTCAAATACAGACTTAAATTGTATTTAAAAAGATTTTCAAAAAGTCTTATTTTAAACTATCTTAAAATTTATTTATTTATTTATTTTAAAACTCTTTACAAAGTTTTGCTCTATCTACTTTTTTACAAAGTTATTTTACTTGGCCAGATTAGGCTAATGCCTCTACTGGTCTACGAAAGAAAATTCCTAAAAATACAATTAAAAAAACTTCTTACAGTAATTTTTTTTACAATCTCTTCCCTTTCTCCCTATAAATCATTTTGTATATTTTTCAGGAAATACACCCTTAATGCATTCTGATAAATTTAAAATAAAATGGAAAACTTAAATAAATATAATTTAAACTTAAAAAAAATAAATAAGTAAAGCATAAAAAAATTAATAAAAAAATAAAAATAAAAAACTTAACGAACCAACGACATAACATTATTAATTGCAACCGATGCATAGACTCTATGGTTATTTATGAGGATGACTTTCGAAGGCTGAGAGCAAAGCGATGCAGGAATAATGCGTAATTGCGCGTAAGCCACCAACAGTTTGCAAATGATTTAATTATAAATGCAAACAGTGTAGTCGACGGTGGCCTCTTCGAAGTGCGAACAATGGCTGCGCGTCGCCAGAAGAGGTACCCAAATAGGTTCTCTGCCAAACGCTACATGAATGAATGTCGGCAACTGAATTTCCGGTGAGTGGGACAAACGGACAAAAACCGGAGAAAATTTAAGTGAAGCCGTCGGTGGCGGCTTTAATACTTTAACAAAGAAGCATTCCCTCCAGCAGCGCAAGAAAAAATCCCTGTCGCTGTCATAAAAACTTTAATTATATCTTAATTCAATCTAGATTATATGGGGTGCATTTCCATAGGCCCAGAATAAATCCGATGCTTTTAAGATTATGTCCATTCTGGATTAAAACGGGCGGATTTCACTTGAGAAAAACTCCTTCCCTCCCTCCATCCCCTATCCGCTCCTTTTTTTAATAAATTTTCCCTGATCCACCCACTAATCCATTTGCTTAGTGACGCGTCCAAAGGTTCCAAATTTATAGCGGCCTATATTTCGCTCTCTGATTCCACTGCCTTCTTCTTCCTTTCACGCCTCCAACCCTTCGAGGCCACTCTGCCCTTGCACAGGTGCATGCCTTGGCTGCCTGCCAGGACGCATCACGATGCATTCTGGACGAGACTTCCTTCGAAATGACTCGTGTGTGGGCTGTGGGATTGGAGAGGCGCTGTTGTTTTCTGTCGGAAGACAAAGCTTCGTCCTAGGAACTTAGGAAAGACAGAAACTGAGGCGATGGCTGTAAAGTATTTCCTGTCTGTGAGCAAACATAAGTTTTTATCAAATGAGATCAGAGAATCGAAAGTTATTTATACTTAAAAGATTTGCATAAGGTCGTTTCAGCCTTTCCATTTCAAGTAATGACAAATCGGGAAACGCAGTAATAATTAACTTATGACTTTTCTATATCTGTCTAATTAATGTAACTCAACGTATTATGTTTTGGCCACTATAAAATGGTTCATAACTTTGATTTTTTCGAAAGAATTTATTTAAAAAAAATTTAAAACATTGTACGATTTCTGCTAACTGTAAATTATCTGTAATTCCTATAATTTTCTTTACTGTATAATATCTAAAAATAGGAGGTACTCTTAGTTTTATAGCAAAAAAATTATATATTTAAAAGTAATTACTATTATAATTTTTTTTGCTTATTATTTTACTTTTTCAAAATTTTTATAAAATAGGGTTTATAGTTTTATTTTATAATATTACTAAAACCTAATTAATAATAAAATACTAAAAAATATTAATGAAAAATAATGCTTAAAATATTATTTCAAAAATTATTATTTAAAAAAATTGTTTTATTAAAATTAAAACTTTTTAGGAAATTTTTAAAAACTGTAAAATTACTATGAAATTATAATTTATATTCAATTATACTGTATAATAATATTTGGAAGGAAAAGGGAAAGCCCTTGCCCTCGGGGGCCCAAAGTGAATTTTTAATTTGGAAAAATGAAACAATTTTTATTTTATCTCTTTTGAGATTTTGATTGATATAATCTATTATAATTATCAAATATAATAAATTTAAACTCAGATATACTAAACAGAAGAATTAGGACGTATTATTATAAAATTTAATTTAAATGTAGGATACAGTGGGCAGTTAAAAACAGTGTTAAGATTGTATCTCTTATTATATTTATTATGTTATTATATTGTTTTGTTATTGTATCTGTTTTATTATCTATTTATATATTATTTTTATATGTATTTGGTATTTGTTTTATATGTTATAGTATTTATAAATTATCTTATTGTATCTGTTATTGTACCTCTTTTGAGATTTTGATTGATATGATAATCTATTAAAATTATCAAATGTAATATAAATTTAATCTCAGATATACGGAACAGAAGAAGTATGACATATTATTATAAAATTAAGCTTAAAAATATAGGATCCAATGGGCAGTTAAAGACAGTGTTCAGATTCTTACTTACTCATATGTGTTAGAGTATAAGAGAAGGCGAAGTCCTGTGGAAAGTGATAACCTTTCTATTCGTAGAAAGGTCGCCGGCAGGAGTGATACAGGAAGAGTCGAAGGGTTCGAGAGGAACGCTCATGTCTAATTAACTCGGGGCAAGGCAATAAATTTCTTGTCGGACCGTCCGAGGGAACAAAGAGTTTCACTTTATTGAATAACTGTGGCTGCCTCGGCTTTATTCCTAATCAAATGATGCGCAACTCAAATTTTTCATTTCCCTTTCACAGACGCAGACATCTTGGAAATTCCCCGAACGGCATCGGGGAAGAAATTAAAAACGGTTTGGCATTCGGAGTGGGCTTTGATTCCCGGGCGGACACCCCCGGAGTGACACCCCCGGGCGGACACCCCCCGACGGACACCCCTGCAACCCATTAACATATTAATGAAACGGAGGTTTGTTCGCTCTCTCAGCGGAAAATTCGCCGGCGACGGGGTAATTTTAATTTTGGCTTTAGTGCACTTTCGGGGAAATGATTTTGTGAAGTTAGTAAAAAGTTTTGGGGGGAGGTGGCGGGTGTGGGGGTGGAAAAGGAGTAATGTATGGCGACGTAAAACAATTACCGGTATTAAAAAAGTGGAAAGGAGTTCGGAATAAAATTTATTATTCTTTTTGCGTGCTCGCGTTCGCGTTTGGATTCCCCGATTGGTTATGTTGACGTGCTCCAACATTTTATTGCCGAAGACATGAAGAAGGAGAAGGAGAAGGAGAAGGAGGAGGAGGAGGAGGAGAAGAAGGAGGAGAAGAACATGAAGGCGGACATTCGATGGAGGTCACCGGACACCGGAGAAGGGTTACGTTCATCTCCTCTTCTTCCTAAGTGTCTTTTTCTTTTATCTTTTCACTTTTCTATTCTTCCTTCTCCTTCTTTCTTCTCCACTGAAGATTCTTCTCCTTCCCTTTATTCTTCTAAAATTCTTCTTTTTATCATTTTTCTTCCAAAAGTTCCTTTTCCTTTTTTGACTTTTTCTCCAAAAATTTTCTTCTTTTTCTTCACTTTCATCTTCTAAAAATTCTTTTCTTCCTCTACTTTTTCTATAAAGTATTCTTCTTATTCATGTCCTTCTTCTCACAAAACATCCTCCTTCTCTTTCTTCTTCTCCTTTCCCTCTTATCTTTCTCTTCCGAGTGTGCAGATACAATTCGGGCCGAAGACGTTCCTCTTCGGATGACGGAAATGTGAAAAATGAAAAGGGGGTTTTTCTCTAATTTGGTTTTAAGAAAGTTTTTCCAGCGACAGCCATTAAAGAAAAAGGAATGTGAATGAATCGTCATGAACTCCACTTTGGAAATAATTCATAGCCGAGATAAGAAAACTTAATTTCAACTTGGCCAACTTTTTCGAATTAAATTTCATTAATGAACATCAAGTCTGCGTTTTCTTTATTATTTTTCTGAGGAACGACAGGACGACAGCGGACGGAAGGAAATATTCGCATAATCGCACCGCCTTCTTCGTCCCCTTTCGCAGAGGAGATCCGTCACGCGGACAAATGGAACCGTTTCCGGAGAGGAGATTCCCAATCTTTTTCTCAATCTCGAGAGATGGAAACGGTCAATGGGAATCGCGAATCATTAATCAGAGCGAAATCCAATACATTAGTTTTCAAAATGGCGATAACGAAAAGAAAGAAAACCGTTTGAGATCGACATTTTATTTACAATTCTTTCTCAGATTTATTTTGAGCGACATTTCTACGAATTCTCGAATCATTTGTAATCTTTCTGCCGGAGGGAACCTTTCATAACCCGTCAGAAAACAGATGGATTTTCACAGTCTCAGCGAATCGCTGTCGGCCACTCAATGCGCTGTCGGCTTTTTTAGCTAATTACGAGGCGGAGGACATTAAGGGGCTGAATGTCTTGGAAAGCGTTTCGTCCGCGAGCAGGTGTGTTTTACGAGAGTCAAAGGAAAAGATTCACGTGTTTTGAATGGTTTTCAAAGGAAAGGTGAACGCGGCCCGATTCAGTGTGAGCGCCGCCATCGAAACGCTTCCGATACTTTTTTTTGTGAAAACTCTAAGAAGATTAATCGGTAATCTTTCCTCTGATTCTTATCCGCCATCTTTTAAGTTATTTTCTCCCGCGGAAAAGGGGAGAGGAAAGAAAGAAAAGCTCAAAATGCGAATATCGTTCGATTATCTTCCTTTCCTCACAATGGCCGAAGTGCTACACAATACCTCCTTTGGAAAGCGCACACTTGTTTGTTGAATTTATCCGAAGCATTTAATAAATTCCGGATTCGCGATGAAAAGGCTGATGCGAGGCGGAACTCTTTCCCTGAAAGGGGATGAAATAACCGACGGGGGCGTCCCGTGTCCCGTTTATCTCATTAGGGGGTTGCAGCCGGAGTCAGAAACGAGGTGAGAGAAGTCCTCTCGAGTAAATCAAATAAAAACGGCCAACTTCGGGGAGAGTTTAAGTTTCGGAATGAAATTTAAACTTGTCTCTCCACCTCTGCAACGCCCATTGTACACTCGAATAAAAAGGGGTTGACTTTTTCCAAGGAAATTTAAAAAAATAAAATAAAAGTACTCTCCCACTCGGCCTCTTTTATTTACGGTTATTTTTCCTCATAGTTCGAAGTTACTTCCTCCAGAGGCGCTCTTTCATCCCTCCTCTCCATCCCCTAATAAAATCAGAGCTTAAGGGCTGTAAACTATTTCAGTTGTGTTTTTACACTGCACAAATTCGGGATAATGAGTGAAAATGTCCTCTTTTTTCGAAATTTGCCTCATCAATGTCCCGTTTTTTAGGAATTAGGCAACTTTTAAGACATCGATGTCCTTTTCTTCTGAAATTTATTAATATTTAGGTTATTATTGTCCTCTTCTTTAAGATTTTAGAAACCCCTGAGTTATCGATGTCCTCTTTTTTGTGGTCTTTGGTAGCCCTTGGAGTTTGGCAACCCCTAGCGAATTTTTGGGAACCCTATGTCCTCCTCTTCTGCTGCTTCGCGACCCCTGGCGTCAGCATTGGCCACCCCGGGCTCCTTCGAGACGACCGGCCAACAGCAGAAAGCGTTTCCGCCATTTTTCGTGAGCGTCGAATGAAAGTGAAAGTGATTAATGGTTTCGAAAAGAGACTTTGTTTTCATTTCTGTCCCAAAATTCGGTGCTGTATAATCAACCGTTTCAGATTCACAATCCCGTGATTAATGTCGCCCCGTCGTCATGTTTGATCGAAGCTTTGTTTCTCCGTTTTTTCCACCCTCCGCCCCCCTCCCCCTCCCTTCACATGGCTCAGCATTTTGTCTTAGCAAAAATGTCGCTTTCCCTGTTCTCCTGTCCCGCTGCATCAATCAAGGCTTTAAGTCGAGATTTGAGGCCGGCCTGTTTCCCTTTTTCTCAAGCTTTTGACAAATGGCATTCCATCCATGATGAATTGCTTATCTCTCTCTTCGGGGGATGAGGAACCTCTTTGTAATTTTTGCTGTGCCTCAGCGCCTTCTGTGTAGTTTATTCATTGCAAATGACTGCATTAGAGAAAAGGTTGGGGGGCCCCTTAAAGACTCGAGGGGGTTGAAAGGGGGATGAAAACCCGTCGACTTAATAGTATCACAAAAATTATTCTTTCCGATATTGCTTTCTTGTAAAGCTTCGTCAAAGTGGGACATTTTCGGGCGTAAATGTTGGAATAACCCCCGCATTTTAAACCCATTACACCCCAACGTCAGCTACCCCTAAAGCTCCCCATAAGGTTTACCTTTGAGCTTTCAAAGCGGTGATTTAAGGGAGATGTTTTCCGGCAAAGAATGACAGAGTTTAATTAATGGCGGAGCTTTTTTGCGGTCCTGTGAGACTCGAAGAAGGCGGCCATTTTGAACAATCTTTTACTGCTGAATTTATAATTATTACACGGAGACCTTTAATATTATGGTTGTTATTTATTGATTATTTATTTTAACGTTCAATTTAAACTCGATTTTAATAAATGGTTTTTTTTTTTAAATGTAAAATTGGTATCTTCATTTGGTCGTCAATTTGACGGTCGATAGTGGAGATAAAGAATAGAAATGGCGATAATGGCCTCGTGTTGTTTTACAATCCGTGTTATATCATTTAATTTAACGCCTTATTTAAGTTGGCACCGAAGAAACAATGTCTGAAGCAATTCCGTCCGCGGTGGTCTGCCATAATTCTCAAAGCAGAAGACGAGGGATTTAAACTGCGGACCTTTTGTGGTTTTTTTATTAATGCAAACTCCGCATCATACGTCTTTGTAAAATTTAAATGAGTAGTGGTCCACTGGGGAAAACTTCAAGAAACTCATTTATAGGGAAACCCATAAATTTTATTAAGTTAACTTCTCTGCCGTTTACACAGATAAAAACTTTGGAAACGTTTCTGCTCGGAAAGGTGCAACGTCGACGCCGACAGCAGCCGCTCCCGACAGGGGCGGGGAATTATCAGCCCCCGAATCAACCCTCTCCCCGCAAAGACAAAAACAACTTGAAAGAAACGATGAAAACCAACATTTTCAATTTCGATACGAATTTCAAAGTTAAATTACGTGGGAGTCGCGTTAATTCAAAAATCTTTTATCGGTTAATCAAATGAGTCTGCCACTTAAACGTGTTCTCGAAACCCCTCCCTCTCCGCCCCCAAAATTATCCCGCTCCCCTCTCACCAACTTTTCATTATCCCTCCCCTCCCCCAACAACCGTCCTCAGCTACGCACCGCAAAAAACGCTCGGAACAGGTGCAGACAGGTGTTGATTCGGGAAGTTGTTCTTGGGAACGAGTTATGCAAGTTCCTCATTCCCGAGGGGCCCACCGGGGGCCTCTAATCGCTCGGGCCTTTTCTTCGCAGGCTTTCTCGGCCTCTATCAGCAGACGACAGCTTCATCACATCGGAGCATAACGCTTGAATGACGATCTTGTAATAAATACAGAAACTAAATAAATAAAACGGAAGCTGTCATCAATCGTTTTGGTGGCAGCTCGCCTTTGAGAGGGTGGAACATCCCCCGCAGTGGCCCTGAAAAGGGAGCGGTGACCTCCACTCGGGGGGCCCCTCCCCTGCAGTCCATGTAGCATTCGAATAGTCTTTAGAGGAGCTCCCACCTTGAATTAAATTAATATTAATCAGGGAGCAAGTGGATAGGTCAGCGTTTAAGATTCACGGATGTAATTAGTCAAGGCCAATTTCGCTTTTTTACCTCCTGATTGTGCGGCGTGTGTTCCCTATTCTGTGGATAATTGGTGGAGAAAAGAGTTTGGCAGTCGGCCATTGCTTGGAGGCCTCGTCTGGGCCCGGTGGGCCCCAGGGGGGACGAAAAGGGTGCGAACACGAGGTAACCCGACACAGATATTAATCCCACTTGCTCGACAAGGATTCTGTGATTATGATATTTGGCCAGCCTTGTGGCGTAATTATTGTGCCTTTATGATGGAATGACATTGGATGATAACTCCGCTCTCGCCTTTCGGGGATATTAACTGCCGGGAACAAACAGAACCGGCTCACCTGAGGAACCGAATGCCTGCTCACCTCATTTGCATCTACTTGTCTTTCCTTCCTCTTCCTTCGCGTGCTCATTCACTTGGTGGGAGACGAGTGCCCATTCGGAGACTGATCGCAGAATGATCGGTGCTCTTACAGCCCAGAGGCTACATTAAGGGAGCGGTGATGGCGTAAGAGCAAGAAAAGACCTATAAAATTCAAGCAATTATGTTAATGATTAATAATTCTACATATAATAAAATAAATAATAATAGTAATAGAGCTATCAATTGATGAAAAATAAAATAGGAAAATATTGGAGATAAAAAATTAGAAAAATAAGAAGGTAGAGAAAATTTTGGAAAAAAAGATGGGAAGTAATGAAGATAAGGAGATATGAAGATAAAAAGGCAGGTAGACATTGAAATCTGAAGATATGTAATATAGCAAGGAAGATAATAAGATAGAGGATGGATGGATAGATAGTAGAGGTGGATAGATAATGGAAGATAATAGAGGTAAACAACAGTAAGATATGAAGATATTTAGATATGAATACAGGGACATATGGAAACATGAAAAGGAGAAAAGAAGAAATGAAGACTTGGAGATAGAAAGATAGAAAGATATGAAGATAAAAAGATTGGAAGACATTGAAATATGAAAACATGAGATGAGTAGCAAAGGAAGGTAATAGGATAGAGGATGGATGGATGAATAGATAATAAAGGTAGAATATAGGATAGGGAATGGAAGATAATAGACGAGAACAGAGGTAAAAAACAGTAAGATATGAAGATATTTAGATATGAATACAGGGACGTACGAATATATGAAAATAAGGAGAAAAGCAGAAATGAAGACTTGGAGATAGGAAGATAGAAAGATACGAAAAGAAAGATGGAAGGATAAGGAAAGAGAAAAAAGGCTAATATTTCATAATTAATCCTTTAATGAGAATTCTTCTCTTTCTCATGAGGAAAGGTCTTCCCCTGAAGAAGTGCAACCTTGGATGAGCTGACGACCACCAATTACTCAGAAAGCTCTCGAAAGCGACAAGGGGCACTCCAGATATTTACATGGGAGTTTATGGGTGTGCAGTGGGCGAAGTGACGGGAGATACGAGCGCTGCCTGACCTCATGCATCGCCGACCTGAAAGCTCTTATCTCTCAACTTCCAATAATTCCAATGCCTTTTGTTGGGCCGAAAGCACCGCCATGTTTTAACGATGAACTCACTTATTGTAATAATATATTTTTCCTCTCACCTATGGAAAGATAAAACACGTCGATGGCTTTGATTTAATTAAAACATTTTTTCTCCAACCACCAAACGACATTTTTCACCTGACAAACAGGTTTTCGCGAGCTTCACTGATCTCATTTCTGAAAACCATTTGCCAAGTCTTCTTTGGCTTTGCCTTTCAAGGATCGGAGAAAAATTGCTCCCGACCAAATACAAATGGCTTTCATTGATCAGAACCGCAACTGTCACATTGGCTAACTGCCCTCGGACAGTACAATCAATTCTTTCCAATTCAACGCCAACTCGTGCAAGAACCAGAAAGCAGAGCAGACCTCCGCCCTCGTCGAACACTTCCTGTCTGCAAACACAGCCTTTGTTGGGGCGAACCTTGAGGGGAAGGAAAGAGAGGGTGGATTCCCGACGCGAAGGGAAGTGGAGATAAACGCGTTATGGTGCGGCGATGTCCCGGAGTTAAGAAGCAGACTGCCTTTGGCATTACACGAGGAGATAATTACATTATACATTGTATACTTTTATTGGTTCAACAAATGGTTTATTTAATTAAACCTGATTCTTTTTTTAAATTAATTTTTAAATATTTTCTGCTTTTCTGCATTCTTAACCGAACCAATTATTTTTATGTTTACTTTTATGTAATATTACACTATTTATACGTTTAACGAATTCACTATTTCTCTTTGTTTCTCATTTAAATGTTCCTTAATTAGTTTTTTCTTTTTTTGTTCTTTAATTGGTTTTCGGTCTTCCTCAGTTCTTCAATTTGTCGTCAGAATTCCAGTTATTTTCTCACTTTTTTTTTTTTGAAGGAAAAAACTTGTTGAAGTATTGTGAGAATTTATGAAATTTATGATTGGTAATTTTTCATAATGAAACATGAACATAATCAACATAACGTCTCATTATTAATTATGGTCGGTTTACGTCAAGTCGGATTGTGTACGGCCGTAAATACAAATGTACAAAGAGGAAAGCAAAAACCCCCGACGATTTAAGGAGGAAAAAGTTTCTTTTGTTTATCACAAAGGAAAACAACATAATTAAATAAACAAGTAATTTGGCCAAAAATAAATTTCAAAGGCCTTCGGAGCAAAAAACGGTTGATTTTTTGCAGAGTTTCGCTCCGCCCGTCGCAGTCAAATATGGCGGCCAACTGTCTTTCATCTTTCGGCACTGCCCATTTCGCATTGAACATCCAACATATGCTCGTCCTCACCTCATGCCTGTTATTACTGATTTAATTCCCACTTCATCTTTGCATACTAATCAGTTTTTAATTAGAAAAATAATTCATCCAATCGGGAAGAAAACCCGAGTGGGATTCCACGATGACACCAACCCAACGATTATGGCTTTTCATCTTCACGCGGCTTATCTCCGGTTAGGGGATTTTGCACCGTGAGGGCTTGGGAATATATAATATATCTAAATCTATTCCTTAATATGAGATACAATAACAAATTTCCTGAAAAACTGAATGCATATCAATAATCCCATTGCATTTAAATTCAAAAATAATGTTTCTTCTTTATTCAGATCATTCTTTCGATCATTCTTCGACATATTCTTCTTTATTCTTCTTTATTCTCCTCTTTTCTTCCTCTGTTAACCATCTCCTTTGGTTTGTCGCTCAGCCATCCTAATTCTGTTCCATATCCTTCGTTCTTCACTACTCTCTCCTTCTAACATGGTTCTCTCTTTGGTCTGCACTCTCCAAATTGCTACTTATCTGTGGGCGACTCAAATCTCTACCTCTTTTTTATATTTTATTTTTTAGAATAAAAAATTTATTCTAAACTCTAAATACCTAATACTAACTTTAGCCATCAAATCTACAAAAAATTCTCTGAAAATTTGAAAAGAATCCTGAAAAAACTACCAACGCTGAACACACGTGAACTAATTTCTAAAATTTCTACAACAAAATCTAATTTGAAAAATCTGAAAAACACGCTTAAAAATTTCTAACCTTAAATCCACACTAATTACTGCCAAATCTAAAAACAATTCGCTGAAAATTATATGAAAATTGTGAAAAATATTTAATACACAAAGAATATAATTCATTGAGTATTTGAGGAAATACAATATTCACCTCATAATCGAATTCTTTGTCCACTGTACTCAAAGTCAACCCTTTAACAGCAGAAAGGAATTCGTAAAGTTATCTAAACCTAAAGAGGTTTTCAGGAGATTTCTCGGTTTTTGCTGATTTTCGAGAAATGAGCCACACACACACAAATTCCTTGAACAGATTTATATATATTAGTATATATGATATGATAAACATCGACTTGAGGGTTGATCCCACCCCTCCCCGGGTGCGAGAAGGCGACATGTGGCCCCTTGTGAAATATAGAGCATTGGGGCGTTCTCTGGGGCGATAGGGCGGCACCGAGCCCGAGTAGATATATCTACCCAGTAGAGGAATCGGAGAACCCACCCAAAGACCTGCCGATCGTTGTGTATCTTATCATTTCATTAAAGCACTATTTTATTCGTGACTTATTTATTAACCGGCATTTCGCAGAGGTGTGCTTTTTAATATTTGACTCGCAATAAAATATAATTCCCCGAGTGTTTTATTCGTTTGAGAGTTTCCCGTCATAAAAGTAAAATATTCAAATGATTGTGATAATGTTTCAAAATGCGATATTTTTTCATTTTCGCCAAGGTCATCGTCGCCATTTTCGCAATGAATGGCGAGGAAAGGTTTTCGAGGCGACCGAAGGTCTCACTGGGAGATTGTTATGCCCCCTTTTCCTCTTCATCCCCCTCTTATCTCCTTTCCATTGCTCTATCTTCCTCTCTTCATAACGGAAGCCTCTCCGTATTATGCAAACAAAAACTTGTTCTCATGACAACCCATAACGGTCAGGTACGAGCAACAGCTGCTGAAGAGATTTACGACCCAGTTTTTATTGCGATGCAGTGTAAATAATGCGAGTGCATCTTTTTTTACTTAAATAAGCAAATTAAAAGTTAAAAAAAAATGCAATCGTTAAATATAATTTATTTGCAGAGGTTATCAGCAATAAAGTTTGCCCTCCCATAACCCACATAACATTCGCTCACTGAATCAGAATACACACTCTAATGACTAATTAATTCTTATTAATTAAAGTTATTAGTTTATTGAAAAAAGCAAACATCGACACAGTGAATTTAAATTTGGTTAATTGAAATCGTCGGGGTTTAATGGGTTTTCTTCTTTTCCTCAGTTCGAGACAAAATGGCGGTGTTTTCCAGGTTTATTCACCGCCACGACGGGGTCATAAAAGCTTAATGCTCTCCCTTTCAGCTCGCGAGGCACGAACCGGCTCAGCTCATCAGCGATGTCGGAGGGAAAGATACGACTGGGAATATCGCTGATGACGGGGAAATTCGGGCACAAACTTGTTCCGCAAATTGGTGCTTTAATGGAAATTTAATTGCGAGATTAAGAGGCGTCATTCCTTTGGTTGCGCCATGAAAAACCGTTAATGACAATTTTTTGCCCCCCAAAAGTAAACTTTCCAATTCGGGAGGAAAAAATACGTTACGTTCAGTACCGGATTCAGCGAAGGGAGACATTCTTCTCCTGCCGACTGCTGAAACGACCGCTCTTGAGCTCAGTTTAATCAACAAAAAGTGCACGAAGCCATAACCCAACAGCGAATTACTAAAGGAAGTTGAAATTATGTATTTTCTTTTGTATCTTTTATGGTGCCGTAGGAAGGCTGCGACATATTTCCCGACTCAACGACAGCAAACTCTGTCGCCTTTTAAATAAAAACCCTCAAGATTTTAATATCGGAACAACCCCTTCCGAAAAGATGAGTTGGAACTTTGGAACTTTTCTTTTTTCTGCCTATTCGAAAAGGTCCGGGAAAATTAAGAGCGGCTTTTCACTGAAAAGAAGTTTCGTTAACGGTTTTTCTAAAAGGGGGAATTGTGTGAGTGTTAACACTAAAGCTGAAGAAAATAAAGTTTATTGTTTTCTCTAAAAGAAATAAAAGCCGGATAGTTTTATATTTTTTATTTTTAAATATAGTTTCTTAATTAATTTAACTCAAATATTAATATAAATTACATAATTTTAACATTTTTGGTATTTAAACATATTTACATTATTAATTAATGTATATATTATACATTTTTCTACCTTCTTATCTACCCGTTAAGATTGGGACATAAATTTACAGTTCATAAATTTATATTTATAATATGCACACAAATAGGTTCTGCCTCTATTATGTACCTACTCTTTGCACTACAATATAATATAAATAACATTTAACATTTAATTAAAGATGTCATAATCTGCAACAATATTTTCGTGTACATTTTTTAGCAAATGAATTTTTAACTGTTTTTAAATTTTTATAAATCTTTAACGGTTTTGATCGCATCCGGTGATTATATATTTGTGCGGGAGAGTATTTTAGTGTTTTTTGGTATATTTGTTTTTTATTAACGATTTCCTGAATTGTTCTGTATTCCTTAAATTATTGTCCTTTTGTATATTACGCGTGTTGTTTCACCATTGATGCGTCAATGTTTTATATTTGTACAGTTGTTGGATCGGGAGTACATTAAAAACTGTATATATTAATGTTGTTGTGCTTAATTTTTATTTTATATGAAGTCTTTTTATGGATTTTAGAATATAAGATTCAGCCGTTCCCCAAGAATCTAAATCTACAAAAAAGAATCTAAAAAGTTTTAAAATTCTGTTGTCTTCGTATAACTCAATGCGCTTTAAAAAAATACACTTTAATTAATTTTTTTAATAATTAAATTATTGAGAAGGAAAGAAAGTAAAGGAAAAATTATAAAATTAATTATATAAATGTTTACTGTATTCTCCCCCGAATTGGCCGAAAGAGAGCACACTAAAAAACTTTTAGCTATTATAGAGAATATCTTGCGGATAAAAAGAAATGTATTTCGTCCTTTATTCGCCTCTGCCACCAAATAAATATTCGAAATTTTCCCTCGGAGACCAAACAAAACCACCGGGGCGAAATGACGTGAACTTAGGCTGATAAACTGATATAAAACTTTCTTTCCGGAGATACCATCTCAAAAATTCAACAATTGATGAGCGAAAGAAAAAAAAAAACCGTTGGAATTTTTCCTTCGAAATGATAAAACTTTTTCCTTTTCCTTTTCTTAATCTGAGTAAAATGTGAACTGAATAAATTTTTATTTCCATTAACAATCGGGAAATATTTTAATTTTCACCCCCGAGTTTCCCTCGATAACTTTGTTTCGCTTTTCCGGTTAAAATGCAAAAAAACGTGCACTTTCGCAACTTTCCTTTAAGTGAGGGGTGAACAAAATATTCATAACCTCGAAGAATAAACAGAAAATGGAAGTTATTTACGACTCAACCTATACAAATAAGTGTGAGAGGAGATATGAAATGGCCCTTTTGTGTCCCGTTATTGTCCCGTTATTGTCCCGTTTCTTTCGAAGCAGAATCCTTAGCAAAGCATTTTTCGATTCGAGTGTTGCGATAAACGGAGGGAAACCCCCAAAGGGACCCCATCGCCCCCTTCGAAATTCCCTCCTTTTCCTCAATCTCAACTCTCCCCTAATTTGTCCGCCATTTTTAGGCTTGACCTGCTGCCACCGGCAATTTCCTCTCCCTGCCTCGACCATGACTCAAAGCCCCGGAGGACCTCTGATCCCCAAATCCTCTCCTTGGGCCAAAATATCCGACCGGGAAATAATAATCTCCTCTTGGGGGCCCGAGGGGGAGGGGGGAGGGCGAGGGGAGGTAAGACGGTGCCGGGGGCGGAGGGGTGGTTATGAATTTGCGTTTGTGAAGTCTGAAACGGAACCGATTTCGAATGTGAATGAGAAACCGGTTTAAATCAAAACTCTAAATCATAAAAACGTATTTCGGGTCAAAAACACTCTTTTTCGAGATTTGAATTTGAGGAAAATTGGTTATTTTCCGTTTTTTATTAATGGGAAAATCTGATGGAAATCCGAGAAATCTCCTTTCACGTTTTTTTGTTCATTCCTTGAATGAAAGCCCGAATCTTAACTCGGTTTGAAAAGACAAAATTCTGGAGTTATTTCAGCGGTGACATTCGGGAAATCACCACCGGTTTTCCGGCATTGGCACTCTCCGAATCGATTTCCGATGAATTCCACCAGATGTGAAATTCCCATGACCGTTACTCCACAATTGCAATACGCAATTGCGGTCAAATACAGTTGGTCAATTAGAGGACACCGCATGAATGCACCAGAACCGATTTCAACGGTCACTGGATCACCACGAGATCATTTCTCACTGGTTTTTCACTATGTTTAGGAGTTCCCTGATAAAATCATTCAAGATGGCGAATTCTGTTCTCTGGAAAAATAATTGAGAACGGGGGAATCTTTACGAGGATCAAAAATGAGCGCATTTGTCACTCGGTTACTCCTCATTAAAAAATTTTAATTTAATTTTTATCACAGCATTCTTGTCTGACCTCTCTTTTAAATCCCAACTCCTCCTCTTCGCGACCACTGCACTTTTATCTCTGCACGGGAATTCCGATCGGGGGAGATAAGAGTCTTTTTGGTGGCCGTTGATGAGGACGAAAACCTTGGCCAGAAGATTCCTGACCGCGCAATAATTAACATTGTTTATTTTCCCTCCTTCGAGTACCACCAACAATGCTACAACGACCATTTTCCGTTTCTCTTCTTGTTTACATCGTCCACGCAGAGGACTGGTTTTATATAAATCAAATTTTAATCAAATTTAAATTTTTTATTGCCACTCCGAAGGCTACCGAAACATGGCTGTGGTGTGACCGCCAAATTTAAATCATGTTAGAAACCATAGAGAGAGAGAGAGAGAGAGAGAGAGGCCTCGTGTGACCACTGAGAATTTTTTATTTTAACAAAGATTCCAATAATTCGATTGCGTTGTTCGGTATTTTTCAGATCAATTAATATTGAAATACCAGTTTTTAAATCGATTTATGAATTTTATTTGTCTCTTTGCCATATTTATTGGGTAAATACTCAAAAAATTTACCTGTATAAAATCCCAGAATACGTTTATAAGTCGTCAAATCGGTAAAAAAAAAGACAGTCGTTCATTGGTCAACGAAGAATTATGAATGGAGGGCGCAGTTGACAGTTGACTATTTCAGGGTTGCCAACTTAAGAGTTTAAATAACCGTATTGGATTTGTACGTTTTTTTCTTAACATTGAACGTTAATTTTTTTCCTAATTAAAGATGAGATTTATATTGAATACGTAAAATCCTTGTAATAATAATTAATTATTTTATTTTAATAATAGATTAATAATATTTTAGAGGTATTTTCCAGTAATTAATTAAAAGAATTTTGGAGGGTTTTGGAGATAAATTTTTTGAGAGTTTGGATAACCCATTTCATTATTTTACTGATTAGTTTAATTAGTTCTTATGTTATCTTATATTCTGATTTTTCACGGTAAATTGTCTTTACAGTAGATTTATTTTTATTGTGTATAGACTTAATTTTTTTGGCAGTTAAAATTAGTTTTTTAATAAAATTTTTATACGTTTACGAGGGAGGGGGGCTTTATAATGCGACCTCAGATCATCACCAAAAGGTGAAAAAATAGAAAAATATTTAACCAATTAACTCACGAATAAATAACTTTGCACCCAGTTGTATTTTTTGACAATATTTCAAATTTTTAGAATTAAATTATCTACATCGTATGACTAATATTCCTCCATATTTTTTGTGATCTCCCCCACTGAATACGCATAAAAGCTCGGAGTTTGGCGAAAGCTTTCACAATGTCGAATGTCACAAATAATGTTTTGTGATAAAAAGGACTGAAAGCACAAAGCCAACCAACAGCCATATTAATTGATGGCTTTTCTCAAAAGAGAACAGCGCCTTCAGTAAAAAAACCATTAATCACTGCTCTCGCGAAATATTTTTGTCGGATTTCCTTTTTTTTTTTTTTTTTTTGATAAAGTGATCTTAAAACAATTATTAAACGCTTGTAGGTTTTATAAATATTTTTTTTTTGAAAACTATAAAACGGCGGTCGATAAGATTAATGCCTGTTGAAATCATAATAAATTAAGGTATTAAAAAAATAAAAGGAGTCGCGTCCTCCGTTTCGAAATGTCTTATTTGATTATAAAAAATTTAATGGAATTGATTTTTAAGATCCCGCTGTTTTATGGAAGAGGTGAGCGGTGATTATGTGGGATTTTGAGCATTAAAGAGATATATCGATGCTTTGCCCGGAGGATGGGAGTTATTATGCTAACTGAGCGGCAGTTGAGCGGTGCATGCCTGAGTTGCTCATTTGGCGACTTCCGAAGAGCAATTCCGATGTGATTTGGACCGCTGCCATTCGCTCCCACTCTCGAAGGCCGATCACATAATTAAAAGTTTGGGTGGACGGTGCAAACCGATTCGGACAGCAAAAAATTGCTCATCTGGCTCTGATCCGATTGTAAATAAACACACCTAATTGAGACGTCAACCGCCGGAGGAATTAATTACGGGAGGAAATCAACACCAAACGGTGACAATGGCTTCCTCTTTCCATGAAAAAAGAATTGGATCTCTCATAAGGAAAAGCGTTTGCGAAATGCGAGAGGATAATTGCAGTTGGGATTTGTGAGAGCCTTTCACCCCCGAAATCACATCCCTCCTTTTGTGTTTTTTGCGAGGGAAGCACCGCAACTGAACGAGCGGAGGACCAACAACTTTTCCAATAACAGCGACAGTTGCATGAACAAAGTTTGTTGCTAAAGAAAAATTCGCTTAAAAGTTGGATAAAAATTACGGACAGAAAGCTGACGCAAATTTCCACGCATTTCCACCACATACACAGCCTTTTATTAATGTTTCCTTTCTGTTAATGACCGAATGAGGGAAAGAAAAGGACGGAGGGGTTTTCTCCCCTTTTCCCTTTTTTTCTCATTCATAAGAACATTCGGGATAATAAATTCGAGACTGCTTTAAGGACTCAGAGGTACAAGAAATAACCCTTCCTCTACCCACATCCTTACAAAGGTGTTCAGTATAAGGAAACAGATGGAGAAAATTTCTGAACAAATAAACCGACCACTCCAACAGAGTTATAATAACTCAGTATAACATATAATATATAAATCTGTTAAGTGCGTGTGTTGTGTGCATTGTTTACTATTACCACTGAACCAATTTCGATCGGACTTTTTCCAAAGAATTATCTGCGCTATGTCTCATTTCTCGAAAATAAGCAAAAGCTCAGAAATCTGCACAAACCCGTTTAGATAATTTAACGAATTAGTTTCTTCCAGTAGAGACCATTTTGAGTACAATGGGCAAAAACAACCAACATATTGCACAAGGGAGTCTTAGAAGAAAATTAATTGTTTAAAAATTGTGCATAATTTTTATAGTTTAGTGCAATGGAATTATCGATGTGCATTCAGTTTTTCAGGAAATATATTATTGTTTCTGATATTAAAATATAGATGATAGAAGTATAGATTCCGAAGCTCCATTTATAATTATAAAATGAGCGGAAGGAGCGGTATAATTGGTTAAACAACTCATCCACGACTCACAGGATCAAATACAGCAAAAGATATCTTCGCCACCGAAGTATAAGACGTCCATTAAAAGCTCCCACAAGGATCCCACAGGGAAATACTTAGGGCGGGTTAGCTGAAAAGTAAAGGAAAAGAATATTTATTCTTAGAGGGCCCGTGGGCATTAAACTTATAAAAATTGCTACAAATGTATTCTTTACGTAAAATTTTATAAAAAAAGCTTTCCTTATCATTTTTGACACATCTTTATTTTTAATTATATTATTTATTCAATCAATATTTATTTATGCATTAAAAACTGAAATATTATTCTTGCTCTAAAAACCAAATCTTTTTATATAAATTATAATCAGAAATTTGAAAAAATATTAGTATTAGCACGCGGATGATTCTGAAATAATTCAGACGATGTTGATCGGTCAGTGCAATAGAATGAATTGAGAAACAACTGAACAAATATTCTGCACTGTAAATCGTTGCTCGTCTGAAAAGGTCGAGCAAAAGATAACAGAAATAAGTCATTCATGGAGTGAGAGGACTAAAAATGAAAACTTTTCTCCATAATTCATAGTTTTTTATATATTGGCTCATCCGGAAAGAAAAAAATTGGAATATCAAAAGCTGCGTTTGTCCTTTTTTGCGTCGGAGATACGGAAACTTTCAAAACCAGAAACCTATATAATATAATTTATTATTATGGAGAGAAGTTTTATGTGGGTCGAGAATCTTCAACCGACTTCTTTGCTTATTTAGTCAAGTGCTTTAGGTGTATATATCTTTAGGGAGAAGATCACCAACAGCGAAGAATCGTCTACTCGGAAGATTTCATCCCCTCTTTGCACCTGTGCGAGAATGACGAGTTGCCGCAAATAAATTAGGGATGTCGCCCCTTTCTCAAGGGGAGTATCCTCCACCCCTGTTCCAAAAATCCCGATTCCTTGGACGTTTTCAAACACTCATATTATAGCTAAAGAAAGGAAAGATTTCCCGGGAGCGAAGTCGGTTATTATTTGTATCGACTGAGGGCAGAGTCTCAGGGGATGTTTATCCGGTGGTTGGTACATCGTGGAAATTACTTCCCTCTCCGCCCCGGGGCGCACATCCTATTGATTTCTTATCAACGTTTATCCATTGTATTAGATTACCGAGTCCTGATTCGGCTTCCGTTCTTTTATTAAAGTCGAAAAAGCCGGTTCGTCGGGAGAAATGCCTGGAATTCGGCCGCCTTCATTTGGACATTCCACATGACAACTACAATTTCATCCTTCATTGAAAATTCTACAAATAAAATATCAAAATCTTTGAATGTTGACATGATGGAATTTCAAACCTTTATCAGTTTTAATAATAACTGCCTGGGAACCGCTTGCACAAGTTCTTTCCTAACCCCCCCGCCGCCGCCCCTCACCGCCCCCCGCGCCCCCCATCGCTTCCTGCTGAGCAAAAGTAGCCGCGTTGTCATGTATTCAATTCCGACGATGGCAATTACGGAAAACCGTTTATGTTGGCAGCCCTTGCTTGTGGCGGCCTCGTCGAGGGAAACGGACAAAAGACGGGATAATCCCACCAGCGAAGGGAGCAAAGTGTGATTTCAATAAAAGGCGAGAGAAGTACTTTGTTTGTGCAGATGGCAACCCTTTTTTCTTTGTTGACGGAAAGATAATTACGAAATACTCAAAGTTAAACAAAACGGCCGCCCACAAAATGGCACCGGATCGAGGCCGTTCACCCCCTTCTGCGCCGTCGGGGGATGATGAAAAATAAATTATTTGGTTAATTTTCGAAACATAATCCAGGCATTTATAATTAGCGAGCGGCTCTGGGTTTTGTCGAGCTAAGGGGAATTCTGTTTAGTATTAGGAAAGCCTTTAAAGGGAAATTTCGAGCCGGGATTTTCCCGCTGTTAATTTCCCACTTTCTTCGGAGCTTTTCTCTCGAATGGAACTCGTCTGGAACTGTATTTCCTCACTCGCGGATGAATCACTCAGGTTTTTTCTTGGAAGCTAAATATAAACGTTGCATGACGGATATTATAAATATAGAGTTTAGATTCTGTTTAATGTCTGTGGTTTTAACGGTAATCCTCAAAGATTAGCACGCCATATCCTCTCGGGCGAACCTTTTCCGCTTTTCTTTTATTTCAGTGACCACTTTACAGTTTCTGTTTCCTCAATAACATCGCTTTTAATTGTTTCCCAGTTAAAAGTCGCAACGATCCGAAAGAAAAAGTTCCCATTCCATTCGGCGGGAATAGCTGACTGAAAAAGGCTGAGATTCACAAAAGTGAAATTTTAAAAGTTTAATCAGAAAAGTTTAGACTTCACACACCCCCCACGGGAGGATTGCTTTTTGAAAACAAAGCATCTTTAAAGCGTCCCCCTTTATCGGGAGGGGAGGATGCGATTATATCGGATCCCTCCCCGTTTTATATTCTTCAGAATCAAAATTTCATTCCATCGGCACTAAATTTGAAAACATGGCTTTTCCTAAACCTAAAAACTCAAAATTTAGTTTCGTAATGAAGAATTATTATTTGTCTGACTGCGGTCTGAATATTAACGAGGGTTTTATGTATTCCTACGGTTAGAAAAGTTTGGAAAAAATTAATCGGAAAATGAATTGCCGACTCATCTTTCCTTCTGCCTTTTTGTTTTTTTTTCGCTAAAAATGAAAAAAGAAATTCTCTCGAAAACGTGACTTTGAAGCGAATTAACCCCGACTCGGAGTGATGCCAGTCAAATCGACTCGGACCAAATCCAATTTGTGCTTGACGTTTCCGCCAGAATGGGGATACAGCCTTTTTCCGAAAGGATTTCCCCGACGACGTCGCCTTCCTTTCTCCTTCATCGACGTAATTACGAGAAACTGTTAATTTGCTCCAACTGCGAACGACCCTTTGACCTGAAAACTACAACTTGCCTGATATGGAGACGACGTAAAGCCCCTAACTTCCTTCAGCAACAATACAATATTTTGCAGTTTCCCAGCTAATTATTTCACTGTAAGATTTTATTATTACTTTAGAGTTGTATTATTTAGTTTATCAAAACTATCAGTAGTATTAGTTTGTCGTACATTAAATTAAAAGTAACATTACAATACAAAATAACATATACATTAAAATGACAAAATATTCTTCTTAGTCTTCTGCTTTTTCATTAATACTCTTCCTTAGTTCTATTATTAGATAAACTCTTTGTTTCTTCTGTAATTTAATTAATATTATATTTACAAATGTGAGGACGGGAAATTTATTGAGACGTACAGTAGCGCTTAAAAGTATTTTGACAATACAAAATACGCCCGTAAGAGTTAGTTACAAAGTAAAATTTCATTAAAATACTTTACAACAGTCCTCACATTTATAAATATAATATTAATTAAATAACAGAAGAAACAAAGAGTTTATCTTCAGAATTATAGAATAGACTTATATTATAAAATTCTATAATTATAGTTTATAATATTTATTGTATTATAGTTTATTAAGTCCCCACATTTATATTAATTAATAACAGAAGAAGAAGAGTTTATCTTTAAAATATATCTATTAATAATACAACTAAATAAGAGTATTAAAGAAAAAGCAGAAGACAAAAACAGAAGAATTTTATGTTTTATATATTTTGTTATTTTAATGAGACAAATATATTATTAAATAGTATTGATAACTAAATAATACATAAAAAAATCTTACAGTAAAATAAGTAATTAAGAAACTGTAAACTTTTGTATTGTCACAATACTTTTGAGCGCTGTTGTTAATATCTAATCCTTTTGGGTTACCAATTACATACTATAAATTGTATTTTTCTACTTTTTTGAACTTTTTAAATAGAATCTTAACACTCGATGTGTTCGGATTTGTCTCGAATATATAATTAAACTAAGTAAAGTCAGTAGTAATTTCCTTCAGCAGTTAAATGAATTCAGTTGTTGGTATCCGTGGAATGTGAGATAAAATAAATGGGAATGATAAGGAATGAATGAGTGATTGCATGAATGTTGAGAGCTATTGCATGTCATCGCAATTTACATTGATTTAAGCATTTTTAAGTAACGTTAAACTCGTCATTATCTGTAAACGTATTTTAGACTCATATCTTTGATTTGTTTATGGAATACAATTATAACTCCCGCTAAAAGGGCAGTACTTGTGTGCTAAAAAATACAATTTATGCTGCATTACTATCATACTTCTACCATAATATTATGGGGATTAACACATATGGAATTAAATATGATATTCCCCATAATTTATAAAAATGAAATTTAAACTGCTCGAGCATATTTAAAGCAAACAAGTTGGAAATTCATTGCCGCCAAGTTTTTCAGTCTTTAAATTTCTGTGCCAAGTGACCCAAATGAAAAATTCCCCGAAAAAGCAATTTTTGGAAAACTACCAAAGATGAAAAAAAGTCCCAAAGACAAAATTAGAAGAGCGATATGATATTATTAAATCCCCCTCGGAAAAGTTTTCTCTCTCTTTCGACTTCTGAAAACGTTTGCACTCTTTTATCTGACACCTGAGGCGGAGACTCTTCATTCTCAACGTCCCCATAAAGGTGGGTCAGCACTGGAAACAACTTAGCAGAAGAGGAAGAAGCGCAGAAAACGTAAAAGTGGTTGAGCCTCAAAAGAGCGGAGAGCCAATAACTGCTGAAATAAATCCCGTCTTAGTCATATGAGAGCAGAAGAATCCCTTTATCATTCAAAATTAAGATGTTTGCAGCACAAAAGGATTCAATAAAGAGAGTTTCGGTGGAAGGTTCAAGAATTTCAATCTTTAGAAATGGGCTCACAATAGTCATCAAAATTTCACAGACTTTCAAACTTTCCTTCCCCTCAATTTTTCATTTTATTTAATTAGAAAAACCGCCCTAAAACATGGCCGGAGATGATTCTCCCCCGGATGCATTCGATGGCTGTTCGATGCAGAACTGTGCTGGAAAAGGGGGGAGTGGAAACCCCGGGAGGATTTCGTGTGTCCATTTGTCATGTTCGCGCCCCAATCAACTGTCAACCAAGGTTTAACAAATCAGCAGCTTTTTCTTGCAGAAATCTTGTTCGCTGACTGTCTCCCGGATTGAACTCTTCCTCCGCATTTAAATTAACAGATCATTCCGAAAATGGCGTTGCATTAACGGAAAACATGGCAACTGTTACATAAGACGACGTGGATTGCGTCGGTGACATACGTGTGACCCTGAAGAGTCACGTTGTCCTTTGCGGCAAATTCATTTGGTTCAATTTCGCCACCCTTGCGACATTCAAAATGGCGGAAAAAGGAATTTTCAATAGCGGTGGTGGGAAAACAAGAGAAGAAATTCAAGTGTCCCCGTGAAAGCCGATAAAACAATGGAAGCGGCGAAAGAGATTCAGAAAAAATAGGTTGAATTTCCGCGAAGCCATTGTCGGTTTTTTGTCTCTAAAAAACCGCCACTATAAATTGGGGTTCAAATGCATTAATGTTCTCGAGAGATCCCACTTCCTCGAAATAAATTAAATAAATGATCTGTTATTATTGCAGCCGGTTTTCTTTCTTCTGTCGAGACGAAGGGAGCTTCGAAATTAAGTTTTATATAAAGCTCCGATGGCTTACAACGTAAACTTTCCTTTCCCCAAATCCCCTTTAATGACCGAAATTTTTCCCTCCAAGAAATAATGATGCTAATTTAATAAAATTCCTCTGCGATTTCCATTCGGCTCCCGCTTTTCTCGAAAACTCAAAACCGCTTTTTTCGCTTTCCCTCCGCGATGTTCGACACGAAACGAACCCCCGCCGGAAATCGATTTCCATGCTTGTGATTGGTCGGTCAATCACCACTTCCGGTCGAAACAGTCAGTGCTGCCACCCGAAAGGCGCGAGATAAATGAAATATTTATTGGAGTGATTTTCTCGCCAGGAGCTTTCCATTGGGTTTTCCAAAGTTTTTCACCAAAAGCTTTTCAGCAAAACAAAAACCGGTTCGAATTGAGCTTTACATCGCTCCCCGCATTTAATTTAATTATTTTCAATCTTCTGTCTCGGATCGACCCCTGACTCGGGTCCCTCGCCCTCCTTTGTCCTTCTCTTTTAATTTACAATCTGCCTGGATGCGTCCTCCTGCAGCAGTTTCCCTATTCAGCAATGTTCCCGCAGCTGATCCCCGCGAGCGACAGAACCGTCCTCGGAAAATCATTAAAATTTGAGAACCTTTCGCGCCTTTTCCTTCCTCCGACTTCCCTCTGAAAGCAGAAATAAAAAAAATGCAAAACATGTTGTTTCCTGTCATTTTCTGCCGGTTTCCCCGTTTTTAAGCCTTTCCTTCATCATAAATCATTTTCTGAAAACTCGTTAACTTGGTAACAATGTCTCTGGCAAGTTGTTTTGCTTATTCAAATCAAAAACGAAAAATAGCATCTGCACGAAAAGTTTTTGTTTTGCTTCTGTTGAAAGGGTTTGTTTTGGTTGGTTCTTTCTTTGAGTTCGGTTATTGCTTTCGCCTTTTCTCTCTTAATATGCTTTGTGTGTTTTCACATTCGGAATCGATCGATGACGGCCTCGGGGGTTTTTACCACAACTCAAACTTTCTAAGGAATAATCTGCAAAATTCTTACGAAAGTTTTACAAATAAAAATACTCTAATAGCACTTCTGTTCCAACGCCTAATGGTATTTATCGAATTTTATAGAAATTCGAGGACAAAGAAATAATTTTATGAATATAATCAAAATGTGTAATAATTACAGAGTACACTGAACTACCAGCTACATAGTTTCAATAAAAACTAATCTAAAAAGCGTTCAAATAAATTATTTAAAGAATGTAAACAAAGGCCGCCATCTTTGACGCAACCGAATCGACCCAAAAGACCATAGAGTTCGAACCGCTCAATGGCGTCACTTTGCAAATTTACAAATATATTTTTATCGTACAAAATAATTCCAAAGCATAAATGGAGCTTATAAATGCATTTTTATAAAACGTACGATAAAGAATAAATCAAATAATAAAAATTATAAGGATGCATTTTTTTAAAAACTACGAAACGCCTCAATTTTCACGATTAGGCAATGCGTTTTAATAAATGGCGGAAATGTTTTTACCGGTTCAAATCAAATAACGTTTTTAACTGAAATTTCATTGGACGGTAGTCAAAACCGGGAGAAAATTCAAATGTAAACGATCATAACTCCGCAAAAAGCCCCCTTTTAAAGAAGAAACGGCGAAAAGCTTGAAATTATAATCAGTTGAATTATGATGGAAAGCAATTTCTTAAATAAATCGTTCGATTAATTACCGCAGTTTTGACGAGTTTCAGCGCTCAGCAAACCAATTTAGCTGTATAAATGAAAAAGGGCGATTCATCAAAAGGGGTGGAAAGGGGCGGTGGAAGGGACGGGACATAATGGCTGGTCGAAGACCGTAGATCTCGTTTAAAAGTCATTTCTATTCATAAATGACAACATTATTTAATAAGGAAAACAAGTAATTGCATTCTTCAATAATATTAATTTGCTTTTACCATCTTGGCTTTGAAGGAAATATTCTCGGGTGAACTTTTTCAAATTTTCCCTTTGAATAATTACAAGGGTGGGGAGAACATTTTTTATTTATATTAATAAAATTCCTCTTTAAGATTCACCCAGGGGGATCGCATTGACGGATAAAGTTTTCGGAGTTTCGGGGGCGGGGGGGACCGGAGGAAACTTGCCCGTTTTAAATTTGAAAATTAAAGGAGCTTTTCCGAACTCGAATCGAAACCTTGTTTTCATTTGGAAGCCCATCACTCTTCAGGTTGTCACTGGTTGTATCGATTTGTAATTTAAAAGGCAATGCTCATGGGGGGAGACAAATTTTCATGGTCGGAGCTTTGCGCCTGCAAAAGCCGTAAAAGCATCCCTTAAAAGAAAACACTGAAAAAAGGTCGGAGGGAACTGAATCTGTCGCTGAACAACCCCCTCAAGGAGGACATTTAAATAAATTTCCAATATGGTGCTGACGAAAAAGAAAAGATTCTCTTTAGATGGTCGCAATAACAAACGATTAATTTTATGGGATGAAATCAATCGCGATAAGTCGAACTTTCCACCGAAGAGACGAGGGTAACAACCCTCTTCTTACATAAATTCATCTTAATGGTGTTAAACATGAGCAATATATCACGGCGTGATGTAAACATTTTTTATAAATCAGAAAAGAAAGAAAAAGTGTTTTCTTAAAACCGATCGCTGTGCCATAGGGTGTTCCCTTAAAAGGAAATAACTTTGCTTCAGTTTGAAATGATTAAATGATTTCAGCGATGTCTGGATGGCGCATATGCACAAATGTCCACATTCAAAGACAGCAATTTTGTGCAAACCTCCCCCATTCCCCGAGCAATTGCCGGTTCCACCCTCGGCGCCCCAAACAACTCCGGACAAAAGAAATCCGACTGTGAATATGAAAACGTTGTTATTTTTTATTTTTCATTTTTTAATCCACGTCTGTTCCTCTTTAAAAATTTATTACATGCTCCCAGTCAGTTTAATTTTCTTTTTTAAAAAAGAAAAATTATGCCTTATGCATAAATTATAACTTAAAAATTTTTCTATAAATTCATGTGTCTTTTGCCGAGATCGGAATTATTTATTGTTTTCTTCCTCGGATAACCCTACGTGATGAATTTCCAAAAAAGGAGAGAAAACTCGAGGGAAGGGAAACTTTTCCAAAAATTAAAAACCTGGACTTGGAATGTACTTTTCCTTAAATGGGAAAAACGTTCTGACTGATTTCCGAGTTTTTCCGAACTTTTATTTTACTCCCAAACTCACTCTTTTTGTGATGTCACTTTTAATTTGAGCTTTCGGAAGAGATGTTTTTCCATCTGCAGGAGAGTTTAGGTGCAGTGGGGAGTAGAAGACACCATTCTGCTCACGGTTGGATGAAAAAGTCGCCGGGTCAGACATCTTAAACCGCTTTACGAACAAAAACAATTAATCAGCATAAGTGCGGAAAGATTCGGGCAGTGGAATTGTCAAGTTACCATTACGGCTGTCGGGGGAAATTGTCAAAGACAATTTCGTTAATTTCATGCATTTTCAATTTGATCTCAAGCGGATAAAATCAATTTCATTTTGAAACCACTCATTCTCGCAGTAATTGCTAAACCTAACTCTAGTTTCATCCCTTTTCTGCTCTCCGAGCGTATTTCCAACCCTTGGCTCAACCCATCGCGTTCCCCCACGCGCAACCCTCCATCGAAGGCCTTGTTCGACATTCCACAACTTCATTTCTTTGCTTTTTATTTTTCCCTTTCCCTCCGAGTCGGGGAAAGGATTTGCCAAGCGAAACGTCTCCGTTACATAATTCCACATTCCCGAACCCCGGGGGCAGCTTTTTCGCTCTCGGAATCAAAAATTATAATTTACCAGGGGGCTTCGCCTCCTGAGTGCTTTGCGCTCTAACCCCCTCTGGCAGCGAAGGCAATGCCCTCGTCTGGGACTGAGGAACATACAGTTTACCTATCTATATCTATAAACTGAATATACTTCGATAATCCCATTGAACATAACTACAAATATTATTTATAATATCTGAACAATCAATGCATATATCTATGGAAAATAACAACTGTTTAATCAGTCACATATAATCCACTTCTAATTCTGCTCAATTCATTTTCCCTCTTTCCCTCTCCTGCTGGGGCTTCACTTCCTTTATCCTTCGTTCTTCACTACTCTCCCTTCTATAGAACAAAGATAAATGATTCTCTCTTTGGTCTGCAATCTCTAAATTTGTACTTAATTTTGTTCAGATTCGACCTCCAACTTTTCTCAGTCTGTCACCCAACAGAGTGGATTTTTTCTTATTTTATTTTTTATTCTAAACTCTAAATATCTAACATTAACTTTAGATATCAAATCTACAACAAATTTTCTGAAAATCTGAAAAGAACCCTGAAAAAAAGTTAATTTTGTTTGTTTATAAACTTATCAATTTTGCCCACTGTACTCAAAGTTAACCCTTTAACAGCAGCAACGAATTCGTAAAGTTATCTAAACAGGTTTTCTACAGATTTCTGGACTTTTGCTTATTTTGTAGAAATGAGACATAGCGCAGATAATCCTTTGGAAATTAACTGAGTGATTCTTTAGATCTTAGATAATAGAAAACGATGCCCACACACACACAAATTTCCTTTAATAGATTTATATATTAGTATTAGTATGATTGACTCACCGAAAACATTTCCAGAGGACAAATATTCCTGAATCTCTTACTCGGCTTAAGATCCATCTGAAAGAAAAAATCTGAGAAATGCTAAAATCAGAAGGAAAACTAAAAAAAGAATGATTAATAGAAGATGAGAGGAAATAAAGTATAAAAAAGGAAAGGATCGAAGATTGAATAATAAAACAAATTTCAAATCGGTTTAATTTTAAATGAAGTGAAGATGAGAAGACATTTTTTGCAGTCAGTCGGAACATTATACGAAAGCGAATTTTTTGCATAATTTTTCTGGAGAAGGGGAAGAATTTATCGAAAGGGAGAGCGAAATCGATTCGCTCTCAGCCACAGCCAACAGCAGAATACACACTGAAGGCAAAGGGAAGAGGAGAGGAAATAAAACTGTTCGACAGAGCAACGGTCGGACATATTGTCGAGGATCTTTCCCCGTTTCTCAGCGGAGATTATTGGCGAAATAAGAAAAACCGGAAGTTCTCCCTCCCCGTAAGTAGCCTAGTAAGCTTTTATCGTCATCAAGGCGAGGGGGCGAGGGATGAAAGACAAATCGACCCTCCAGTTCAACGATCATTTCGTGCGTTCAATATAAAGCACGCCAAATAAGCTGTTGGAGAGTGATGGGACGCAATTTCGTTCTCTCATCGCTCCATATTTTTTAAATGTTATATTAAGACTACTTTTAACGGGTGGAGGAGGTACATAAAAGGGAGTTAATGTAATTGAAAAGGAAAACATCGGGAGAGAGCGAGAAAAACACGTGGTGAGCGGCGTGAGGCAATTTCGCTGAGTGATGCCTTCGGGGAAGACGTCAGCAGTTTAATATCCGCGCCTTCACCGCCGCTATGACAAGCGATAAACTCGGCTTTAAGACCTCCTGAAGGAACACACAGGAGGATGCTGGTGTCCCGTCCCGGAGGACAAATACGGGCAAATTACCTTCCTGTTGCTCAACAACAACTGTCGGACACGTAAAAATTCTGCCCCTCAAGTGCTGTCATGCATGAATAATAATGTCAACAATGCTTAATCAGCACAAACATTGGATAATTGAAGTGTAAATTTGAGCATCGGAAATTAAAATTTTTCTTATACTTTTAATAATATATTCCGAACTGTGAGATAACCCGGAGCAATAAATTTAAAATGATGGAGTTATTAATTTCCTCTGCAAGTAAATGATCAATTCACAGCAGAAGAAAATAATCTGAGAGAATTTTTTTATTGGAAATCAGTGATTATTCGAAAAACAAGTAAATATGTATTACTTTTTTTATGGGAAATTTTTACAACTCATCCAACTTTTTGAATCGTTATATCTCAGAAACAGTTGCTCTTAGGAAGATAAGTATTATTACATTTTTTGTAGATAATTTTATTCTCTACAATTTTTGTCTGAGCTATTTTTACGAAATAACTTAACATTTTTATGAAAATGGCGAAAAACTGTTGATTTCACCCTCCGCCATTTTTTCCCCGACATCAGATTTTTGAGGACATTCGTAATTTCATTTATAATTATACTATAAGCAAGTAAAGTGTTTGTAAATATATTTTAAGCATAGCTTTTCTGTTTATTCTCGTGTGTTTATCTATTTATTGATTGTCAATTTATTTGCAAATCTATTTTTATTTATTATACACTTATTGTTTATTTATTTATTATATACTTATTGTCTGTCTATTAATTTCAGTGTATCTTCTTTATGAATATATTGTTCTTTATCTAATTTTTATATATAGTGAGTAGGTTTCTCTCTCCCTAATCCGGACTTGTTATTTTATTTATTTTTTATTTTTTGTAAATTTGATGTATTTTTAAAATCTGATTTGTATTGAAAAAAGTTTGTGCAGTGAGAAAACCCCTAAAACTTAGGGGTGAAATAGGGAAGAAATATATTATTTTTATATGTTTGTTTTTATGTTATTATTATATGGTATTTATAATTATAAATATAATTATTTTACTATTTTATTATTATAAATATTTTAATTTTATTATAATATATTAATAAATAATGTTAAATTTAAATAAATTTAATTATTAATTTTATTATAAATATTATTTGTTATTATATTATTATTATATATTTATTATAATATGTTTTAAGCTAATCGATGCTCTGCTTTCCACTATTGTCGACTTTAAGAAGTGATTTGGGCAGAAGAAGCAACAGCGCCCGCTTAAATCTTTCCCTTAGTGAAAAGATGATAAAACAAAGAGCGGAGTATTTATACAGTTAAGTTTATCTTTCCGCCGGGGGTGACCGCCTGGGGTGTCCAATCACATCAATCACCCCCTTCGGTTTCCTCGAACGCTTCCCAAAGACATGGCAACGCCCATTATCCGCTTTCGCTTTGGGAAATCGCTTCCGAACCCCGCAGATTATTAACTTGCCATCGGAAGTTAATATACCACTCTCATAACCGTTCTTTATAATTCTTTTCCACACGCAGAATCCAAGACTTTTTCCTTTATTTTTTTACATCTAATTATTAATTTTATAGTAGAATTACTATCTTGCGTATATTTTGGTAATGGCCCAGAAACCAACTCATCCGCAACACTCCTGCGAATTGGTCGGAATCTCCCCAAAGGTTCACAAACCGGTTGAAGACATTTCAAAATCACGAAATTACCAACTATTACTTTTAAAGTTTAAATGAGATCCATAACCGGAAAATGAATTCCCCTTTCGTCTCCCCTTTGTCTCCTCTTTATCTCCCCTTTGTCTCCCGAGTAAATTCCGAAAGAGCCAACTGTGGGGGGGTCGAATATGGCGGGGGTTCAAGCAGAAACAGCGAACGAGGCTTCGCTGATTCAGTTGTCATATTAAGAGAAAGAAAAGGTTGCGAAAGGTAAAAAAATCCATTAAGGAGTTTTTAAAAAAAAAGGATTTTTTGTCGGGCGAAAGGAAAGGCAACGCCCGAGATATTAAGAGAAGAAATCGCACTCTGAATCCGACATTTTGACGTGAGATGAATCGTCAGAAGAGACGTTTTAAACTAATTTTTTCAAAACAACTAAAATTTTTATTATATTTCTCAGATTTATTTTTCGGGGAGTTTTCCCACTGCGAAAACACAATGACCTTTCTTCCTCATCAATTCGACGCCATATTTAAAAAAACTGAGTAACGGTTACAAAATGGCGACAGAAACACATAAATTTTTTTTGAAACATAAAAATTAATTTTTCTCGACTTTCACATTTCTAAAAATCTGATCTCACTTTTCTGTTTTTAATATAATTTTTTGTAAAATTTAAATAAATTTAAATTGTAAATATTTTCCGAGGATAAGAAATATGCGTATTGAATGAAGGAAAAGTTTGTAAAATCTCAAACACATATTGATTTTATAAAAATAAGACAACGGCGGATTCGTGTTGAGCATTTTCGCGAATCATTCTTTTTCTATTTTGTGAAATGGAATGTTCAGAGCTCTCCTCCTCCTCCCCCCCCCCCCCCGAAAAAAAAGAACAGTACGTGAAAAAGTTTTTAAAATTTTTTTAATTTCAGCGAACTGTCATTCGTTGTGAGTTTTTGAAAAACGGGATAAACAAAACTGTGAGTTTGCAATGTTTTTAATAAAAAAGAATACAATCTGATCAATGGGGAGTTTTTGCTAAGACAGAAGAAGAATCAGTGGCGTCTCTAGTGCGAAAGTGCGATTCCCCTCTGTGGTCATTTTGTAAAAGAACTCTATGGCTGAGAAAGAAAATGAAATTTTTTGGCGAAGCTCCCCCGATCGCAGATAAAACAACATAAACGTCAGAACGCAGCAACGGTTTCCAACAGAAATAAATTTATATTTTTGCTGGCAATGGACTCGGAAGAAAATCTGAGGCTTTCCTGCTGGGAATTTTGAGGGGTTCTTCTTGGATTATTCCGGACGTAAAGCGAAAGCTTCCAGATTAAATATTTCAGAATACTTAAGGGAAGTCTCTCTGCCTCTGTTTTCCGACATTTTCGAGAAATCGTCCAAATCCACAATTCTTATTGATTCAAACCCTGTCTGTATTATTGTAAAATATTTTTTATGTCACGGATGGAAAGTTTACGGCCATTTTTGTCCTCGTTAAGGAAAATTCCTATGCAATGGCACTATTATTTTGATATATTTTTCAGGGAAAATGATTTGAGCTTTTAAGGCAAATTTGGCAAAATCTTCCATGTTTATTGTGAGCGACGAATGCTTTTGAGATGAGCGATTGTTTGAGAAATGATAGAATATTGAAAGAGGATCGAATTAAAGGGTTGAGATTATACTTTTCTTTTGACTCGTCCTCTCCAGCCTCATTTTAGGATGAAACAAATTTTTATAATTCTCAATCCCATCAAAAATCAAATTGTCATTTTCCTTCTGAATTTTATTCGCTTTTATACCAAAAAAACGGCCGATGACCAAAAGCATCGATCAGTAACATAAAGTTTCGCCATAGAATCGTCAAATGACATTTATTTAGAACGGACACTCGCGTGCTTTCGTGTTTGTTAAATGTTTGCTAAATGTGACGTTGCCAATAAATTCTTATCGGTTGTAAACACGAGGGAAAATTATTGAGATATTTGAACAGGAAAAGGTTCGGATTGAGAAAACATCTTGAGCAAGAAGAGGCGCTGCCGCAATGGACGCAATGGAAACGCCATCGAACAGTTCACATTTCCGGGTTCCTCTTTTTGTCAAACACTCCACGGAATCATACAGGAAGGTTAAACCTGGCCGGAGTCGGATTTGGATTCTGTCACTTTGTTCTGCTTGGGTCTGCACATGGTCAGCAATGCGATGAGTCCTATGACGGAGGAAACCCCACATCCAAACGCCAGAGTGTTTTGGTAATAATGCGAAGACCCGTTTATGGCTTCTTTTTTACTGTAACAGTACGTCCATTAAGAGTGCGAATCAAACGAAAGATAAACAATCACAAAACTCACAATTTTTCAATGACGACTACTGCAATTCCTCCCAAGAGTTTATCAATGGCAGTGACAATACTATAGACGAAAGCTCCATTTTCTGTGTCTGTTCCGATGAGATCGGCGCAGAGGCAAAGACTGGCGACGCCTGTTATTGAGCTACCCGCACCTGAAATCATTTTTGAGATAAACTCCTCTGAAAAAAGCATAAAATCACTTCTCATTGGTTCAAATTTCACCTAACAATGCAGAAACTCCGAAAAGCTCTCCGGAGTGCACGAGTCCGATTCCAATCCAAACGCTCGTTCCGATGCAGATCAAAGTCCCCACGAAATAACTAATCTGAAAACAAAACCAAAATCAAATCCTCTATTAAAAGGAAAGAGGTGATGAATGAGCGTAAGGGTTTTCCAACCTTACTATCGCAGAAAGACCTGACTTGTCTCACCCCCAGAGACGCGAGGAAAGAGGACACATAAGACACCAACGGGACTGTGGCTATGTATTCGGTTTCCTCCCCCAAATTCTCGAGTAAGTACATCGGCATATACACTAAACTGATATTCAATACCATTCTGCTTGTGAAATAAACCAACGTCACCTGTAAAAAAAATAATTGAGTTGTAATTTCCATTTTCAGGTGTTTGAGGTTCCGTTTTGATTGCTCACTTGATATAACTGGCAAGACGTGAAGTACGGTTTTATGACAGAGAGCCAAGTTCTGCTCATCGAAGAGGGCAGCTTTTCTGATAGTTTCACTTCATTCGGAATATTCAAAATGGCGTGGAATAATATTGTGAAAGTCCCTCCGATGAGAAGACCCACCAACACGACATCCTAGAACAGAATGTACCGTCTTTTGTTATCAACAAACAGAATGAACAACCAATTAGATATCTACTAATTACAGCACAATGGGTTGGCGGCATAAAAGGCAACGCTCACCGACAGTATTTTAAAAATTAGCGGCGAAAACAAAGAGGTGAGACCACCCAGAACTTAACATCTGAAAGCCATTAAATTAAACTTTAAGGCAGAACAAAAACAGTCAAGAGCTTACAGTCAGCTTTATCTGCGGTTTTTGGCATTTACTATGGTTCTGACACCTTTAAAAACACTAAATCGATAAACCTAAACATAAAACTAACAACACCTCAAGCACATTTAAATAGTTTTTTAAAATTCTAGCTTTTTCTCCAGCAGCTGACAAAGCACAAACCTTAAACTTGAAGGAGTCTTTGGGCCCGAGAGAACTCGTGTTTCCATCGGTCACGTGGAGAACAAACCAGGTGACCAAATAGACGAAAACGCTGGAGCAGACAGTGGCCATGTACCTGAAAGAGAAAACCCGGATCAGAACTGCGAAAGCTCTCTAAAAAGAGGAATTCCTCCCTCTTGGCTTTTAAGAGCTCTCCGAACTTCCTTTCCACTGTCATTACAATTGCGACAGAATTTTGAGAATCCTCAAACGCAAGAACCCCTTAAATAAATTTCCTTAGGAATAGTGAAGTTGCAAAAAGAGTTGTTTTTCTTAGAGTAACGGTTTTTGCCTTTTTCAAGCTTTCACGTGACGGTTACGGAAAATCCTTGTGATGGGAGGAAACTTTTCTTGCGCGCTTCTTTCACAATTTTGCATTTTTTTTTTCTACGACTGCTTTCATTTTTCACGTGGTTTTTATGAGCGCACTCTGTAAACATTTCACGTACGCTCTGAGAAAAGTCACCGGGGTTTTTCCTCCAAGAAATCACGGTTATTCTTCCGGTCGGATGATTTCAACCAAAGACTTCTCAGTGCCTAAAAAGGAGCTGTACAAACACCCCCTCGAATCAACCACTTCTTGGGGGTGAAAGGCCTACCAATGAACTGCATTTCTGTCACTCTGCAGTTTTCGGTTCTTACAGAAGTTGAGGGATTTTTGAAAATCTTTGACTGAGTCCGAGGGGTTGTTTCCCCATCGAAAAGGAATCTAATCTCAACCTTTTGCCCGAATACAAATAACCGCGTTTTTTTTAAGGAATGGAAGAGTGCGATAATGAAAGGTCGGCAAATAGTCCACAACTTCCGGTAAGCTTATCCTCGGCCAATGACAATATTTAAATAAAACTTTGCCAACTTTGACTCGCGATAACTTGTTTTTGATCCCAGTGTATCGGTTCTGTTCAGCAGTAAACCCTCAAACCTTAATTCTTACTTAAAAAGCAGAAGATTACCTAATCGCGGTCAGATCGGCTCTTCCGCACTTATCCGGAGTCATTTCCGGAATGATGGCCAAATGTGCGATCTGGACAGTGGCCCATCCCGCCTGGAATATGGTGACGAGAACGCCGTAATAAAGCGCCCCCAGGGCGACTTGGGTGGTGGTGGAGTTGTTCCAGGATTCGGTCATCCCTCTGTCCGTCCACTCGGAATCGCCCGAAGAGGGGCCCCAGGGGCATTTTGAAAATATCAGGGAAAAGCTAAAAGCTATTAAAGCTGTTCCTGAAGAAAGAAAAAAACTCCTCTTTAATATTTGTAATGTTTTAGGGAGGTTTTGAGGTGGTATTACCGATCATGTGCCAGGATTTTCTGGTTCCGTAGCGGTCGACGAGTATTCCGATGACGGGCGATGCGACCGCATCGGCCACTTGACCTGCAAAAAAAGCCCGCGGTTTAAGAAACCCTTAAAATCGGTGTCAACACTCACACTAGTGAAATTCTCAAAGCAGAAACCGCGCTCAGAAATCACCATATGTTAAGAGATTTGAAGAATAATAAAAATAAATTTAAGGACATAAGCTTTCTAAATAAACCAGCATCTTTTCAAATTCTGCAAATTTTTGTATTTTGTAATTCTGGAAAAACCACCCGCCTAAAATATGAGCGAAATAAAGTTATTTTAATACTTAAAGAAAAATTAAATATTAATAAGACCAAATTTATGGTGAAATACTGAAAAAAAATGTAAAAGGGATGATGCAGTATAATTTTTAGTATTGTTAAGTACGGAAACTCATCCCCGGGGAGGAATAACATTCAAATAAACCTCAAATTCGAAAAAATTTCTACGCTGCTTTCTCCCCTTAATCCAGGGCTGGGTAAAAGCCGGCCCGTTAAGGATATGCAATTTTGTTCAAATTATTTTTGTTATTATATTTACATAATACAATACAAATATAAAAACGTAATAATTACGAATCGATATACAATAATTCGTGTCTTTAAGGTGTCTCTATTAAATGATTTATTTAATAATTTAATGGATCATTTTTCTTTTAAAATTTTATTGGGCACAAATTGTTCGAGTGCATTTTTGGGAGAAAAATTTCTGGGAAGTAAAAAGACTCCATAAAAAAGATTCGCGTGTGGGTAATACTCCGATTTGAGAGACATTTTTGGTAATTTCTTTTTGGCCCTCTCTTGTCTTTATCTTTTTATAAAGAAAAGATACAAAAGCCATTTCTAAAAGAATTCAGTGCGGTAAATTAAAAATGGAGGCTGTGACAGTTCTCTTAGAGTCATAAAATATAAATCCAAGTAATGGTGCTCACCTACAAAAATTAAGCTCCCCGCGACGATGGCCGGCATTTCTAAAACCACTTCGAAAAACAATAAAGTATAGCTGAACCACATCGCGGAGCAAATGTCGTTCATTATGTGGCCCACCCCGTAGGCCACCCTCTGGGACAGCTTCACCACATTTTCCCTATCGCCCTCCCCGAACATCGTTCCGCTCTCTCTTCCCGGCAGTAACAGCACTGTGTCCTCTGATGTGTCCTCACCGCGACTACGTCTCGCGGCCATGTTGCATACCTGCCGTCACATGGCCAGGTCAGCAGCCACTTTCAGCCTCTTTCGGGATTTTCCCTCTTTCCTTCCGACAATAAATCACAACTGAACAATTCGCGCGGACTCATTCCTTTATTAAATCACTCATCTTATTAAAAGGAGTCATATTTACTTTGATACTGAAATGCAATAGTTTCGGCAAACAATTAATTTCCTGCTCGAATGCTTTTAAAATTGCTCACGGCGTGAAGGTGAGAAGGGTTGGGGGTGGGGGGGATTAATGGAAAAGGAAAGCGAATTATCCTAAAATATCATAGGAGCAGGTTTTTCATTATAAATCGCATCTTAATATTCGTGAAAAGGGTTGGGGCGCTGTGAAAGATTTTACTGCCTCACAATTTCTCTTAAACCGTAATGACTTTTAACCCTTTCTGCCCTTTTGAGGTTCACAGTGGAAATTAACCCGTTGAAAGAAGCATAACTCCGGAGCATTGGGATTAATTGTTATCGGAAAGAAAACACCCGAAGAGCTCCGAAAGCTGATTCGAAATGTTCCTCATTGGTAAGCAATGAAAGGAAGAGCAAACGCAAACCTTTCCAAGATTTTAAACCTAATTTTTCCAGTAAAAGATTTTTTGTTAGTTTGGATTTTTAATCAAAATATTCACTTTCGTATCTCATTTATTTGTTTGCTATTCTTTGCTCAGTTCATCAATTCTTTTTTCTGTGCGATTGTCAAATCCCGCACACCGCAGCCATTTTCATTGCCATCTCGAACAGAGTTCGTCAGAACTCACGTGCGTAATTGCGGTGTAATTTTAATAAGAATTTTCAGTCATTTTGTCCTTTCACTTTTATTTGAGTTACGTCAGCGATTGCATTTTATTTGTTTTCGGTTAAATACGATCATTTTTACTAAAATTTCTCGGAAAGAAGTAATTCTCGGCATTCGGTTCGGTAACTGAGAACCGTAAATATTCAACTCACGGAAGGTATTTAATTTTGAGGCCTATGATTTCTACAAAATGGGAGTCATTGAAAGTAATTAAAAGAATTTAATTTAACCGGGCAGGAAACACCAACAAAAATTACATTTACACGACTGCAGGAAGGAAATACCACCTCAAGTTATTTGTGTTTTAAAAATAACTATTTTTTACTTTAATATAAACCCGAATAAATATAAATTTAAATAATTTTCAAGAGATCTACTTGTCCATTAGATTGCGAATTCTAACGATTTTCCCAGTAATGTACGCAGTTCAAGTGAATTCAAGTAAAAATTTATAATATTTGTATATTATTTAGCTTTGTATGTTTGTATATCATGTAACAATAATTGCAACACCCCAAAAAGGGTAACAATTTTATTATTATTATAAATATAATTTATATAATTTATAATTAATAATTTAAAATAATAATTTGATTTATAATTACGATTTAAAAATAATAATATTATTATTAGTATTCCAATAAATCATTTAAATTTATTATGTAATTAAAATTTTCTTAAATTATTTAATGAATCATTTAAATCATTACGTCAATATTTAAAATAATTTAAAGCAGAGTAGAAGTGTAAACACAATGTACATTTTGCATTATTTTAACAAATGAAGAAACCAAAGAAATACAATAAAATACAAAATTTAAAAATATTTATGAAGGAAAAATAAGCAAAAGTTTTACATGAAGACAAAAAAATAATTAATAACCAGAAATTAAAAGAGAAATATACTTCAAAAAAATTCAACTAAAATACGCACGAAGGCATTAGGAATAATAACAAAATTTCAGACGAACATTTTTAAATATTAAAATGAATTATATGAAAAATATAAGTCAGCTAAACGGACAAACCGCTAAACCTTAAGCTTTACGAGGAAAAGCTCAAACGGATATTCTTCATTCGACTGTCTTTTGGTCAAAAAATCAGCTAAAACTGACCATTCTTTGCAGGTTACATCTTTTTAATTTAAACCTGCTCTTTTAATTTTTCTTATTGTGTTAACTCTCCGTATTTTTAAGATCTTCTGCAGTATCCATTGAGATAAACACTTTCCCTTTTTCAAATTTTATGTGTTTTGATGATCCATTCAGAGGAATTATCAAAAGCGCATTAATGATTCTAAGAACTTTCAGTTTGTTCAGTCTCTGTCATGGACAAAAATAAGCACAACAACGCCAAGGGAAGGTTTCAATGAAAAGAATTTAATTATAAATATTAATTTATTTATTTTACGGAGATTCGACCATATACAATAATCTGCAAAATATAACTTATCTATAACATAGTTTTCGATGGTTCATAGTGCCTTAAAAATCACTTAAAAGAGAATAAAATATACAAACAATCCGGTACGAGCAGAGTTGAGCAGATTTCAGCTGCACGCAGCTGAAACCCACACAATGAGAACTGAAAATAAATCTACTATTAAAATACTTAAATACGAATTTTAGAATATTTAATATGTTGTATTATGATAGATAACAGTTGACGTTATGGAGAGAGGGTGTGGAGAATAGAAAGGGATGATCAATTTTTATTTTCTAAACACAAAAATAAAAGCAATATGATAAAAATTCATTCCCGCCCCATAATTCTTATTAAAACTACTGGATACGTAACGTAATTGAACTTACGTAAGGACGCATAAAAATTCATAAAAAATATCCCCGTTTGGGACCCGATTTCAGGTGATCGCCAGCAAGACGAGTGGCGGCAAGATGTGTGAGAACGACCCCAAATGAATGAACAATTAAAGAGGCTCATCCTGGGTTACTTCGATTAGGGGCAGAAAACTTTGGGGATTCTGCCTTTTGCATCCTTTCGCGCTCATAATTATAATCCCCACTGAGATGAGCTGTGAAACCATTTTCTTTTTCTAATTCCAATGACTTGTATTCATTCTCAAAAAAATCTGCATCTTCAGAAACCCGATTAAAACCGATTAATTCTAACAGTTTATTGCCGTTTATTTCGAACCTGTACAAGCATTTCATTTATTATTAAACAACATACTGTATTGAGCAATTAGATACTGTACAATAAAGTTTCGTGATTGATATGCAAACGGAACAATTTTTCATTTGGAAGACTTCCAAAAGTTTATTAACACGCACACTCGAATGACAAACACAGTAACATAAACCAATTGGTTTTGGTTAAAATGCTCCCTTTACCAGATCTCATTATGAACCCAAAATACAAATTTTAGTACAATTATTCCCCTACGGATTACACACAAACACAATCACGGTGTATTTCTTAATCATACGGTGCCGTACGGCAGATATGAATCGAAGAAATTTTCTCTTTTGGCTGAAATCAAAGTCTCAGCACAATTTATAAACTCTGGAAGTTCATCTCCTACTCATTTTAAAAGCACCAGTTACATTGTCTTTGGCACGATTCTTTCTCCTCAAATTATACATGAAATTGTTAGCTCAGATCTTTATGCATTCAATTCCCACAAAATGAACGAAATGAGTTTAACGGCAGAGACAGATTGAAAACCACAGCACAACCCCCGAATCGATGAACCTCACCCCCGTTTCGGACAACTCAATTTAAAGGTTATCATAAACTTATTACTCAATAACCCTTTGAAGAGAGAACGTCCAAATAATTAACGGCATTTTTCAGAAATTCGATAAGTTATCAAAATTATACAAGACAGAATCCCGCACTTCATAATTTGTTAAAACACATCGCTCCCACCCGTTTTTATACAGTATATTGTTTTGTTTGAACATTATAACGTGTTTTTTCTTCATTAATGAACCGCGTAATATTCGATATGATGGCACAATGGCAAAAAACGCCAGTTTAGGTGGATGAAAAAAACAGACTTTTAACCCTCGACCAAAAATTACCTCTGGAGATGATCTAAAAAAAAAATACTGATAAAAACGACACAACACAAAATTGATCAGATAAAAAACAATAGCAGATCTTTTCGTGAATACCAATCATTTTTCAAATCTCTTTAAACCAAACACTCACACTGTCTACTCAAACTCATATCATACCGACATAAGTATGCGATTCATCGCACCTTAAAATTCTCCCACAGTTTTTACTGAGTGTCTGATTTAAGTATTTTACTTGTGCCTTTGTGACCATAAGTGTTCGACATATTTTCTTTCTTACGCATTAAATTATTACTATAATTACGGGTCTTAAATAAGAAACACTACAGTTTCAAGTGTGTTCTCTTCGAGCAATTAATCCTTGTTGCAACATAATTAGGTGCAGTTTTATGGCTAAGTTTGATCCCTTTGACCTCTCCATTTCGACTGTCAGATTCCTCGACGATGACTTTCATTCTCATCACGAAGTCATCAATGAATAAAATTTAATCACCACTTTTTGTCCGGTTTTTCTCATTCATACAAGTGATAAAGAATTTCTACAATATGTGCGGTAGAAATCGGACTACAGTGTAAACTGTATGTGGGCAAAACATTTTGGTGGAGAATAGTAAAAATAATTCCTAATTTTAAGACTACAAACACACTTTGAAATGCAAATCAAACCGGTTAACTGTAATTACCCAAAACTGTAACATATATTTCAATTATGGTTTAATTACTGTAATGCTCCCTTTTATTGGCAAAAAGAATTGAACGATCAATTCTCATCTGAACTGTTAATAGGCAAGAAACAATTATGGAGATGATTACACTTTCGTGTTCTTTTAGTCTGGACAACTCAAAACTCGGGAAGCGAACTCTCCGCTATTCTGTCCTCATTTAATTAATAACCCCGCGCGTCATTTAATTAAGTTTGCGGGTCATTAAGATTAATGTTATTCCGTTGAAAGAACAGTAGCCGTGATATTATGTGCTTTTGAACATCACTGAACGCTATCATTTATTATCTTATTAACCGAGAGTGGGATGTTAATTAACGAAAATGAGCTTTCTTCGAGTATTCATTTGGTGACGTGGCTCGTCACTGGCTGCTCAACAATTAATGCGACTCTTGAGGGTAAGAAAGTGACTTGGCAATCGGCAACCTTTCAAAGGCTTCATGTTCGCCTTAACAACCCTCTCGCGATTCAGAATAAATGACTCTGCTCTCTCGGCGGAGAGAAAATCAACCACGCTTGTTTTCTACAGGCAAATTCAGTGTGTCGCTGAATGTCAGTCACTGGAAGTCACTCTTTTAAAATAAATCCATGACGCGCAATTTTCGTTCTAATTTTTTGGGATATTTTTTCATCCCACAAAAAAAAGCCAACAGAACTGAGAGTTAAGCTTCATCAAAACCTTTTCTCGTAATTACTGCAATTCTTAAAAAAACAATAACAATTTTATAAAAATAAAACCTCGGAGACAGTGTAAAAAATAAATCCAAAACATTGTCACTTTCACTTTTTCGTAAAAAAAAAAAAAGAATTGGGTGAATAAAATGCGTCCCACAGTTGACGTATCCCTAACGAAACAAAATGAGTTTTTCCTTAAAATTACCCCACTGTTACAAAGACAGAGAGTATTCTGCCAAGGCATTATCCTACATTTAAATTTACATTACAAACACTTGCTCATTTCACTAAAAATAGTTACGGGACGTCGTTGTGAGCAATAAAATCGTCTTCTCCTCGAGAAGAATTATAGTCAATTTCTTTTAATTAAACGCGGGAGAGTAAAAAAAGGCAGAAAAATACGTTTATTACAATTTTATATTTTAATTTTAAATGTGACGACGTCCGGTAACTGCACATCAGTTCGCCCCTCCGCCACCCATTGGCGAATGCCGGTCGGGGCCCCGCACATAAAACATCCGCAATTAAAATCAGAAAAGTTATTTCTAAATCTGATGCTCTTTTATATTTGGCACATAAAGGAATAAAAACTTGGGAACATACAGAAATTGTGAACATCACAAGGCCAATTTTGAAAATAAAAAAATTTTATATATATGTACAACGCGATTCGTATTTATAAGGGCTCATTTACACAAGTCGAACCATTGTATCTTCCCCCCAAACGAATTTCAACAAGTGGTTTCGATGACTTGTTTCGCGTCCGATGAAGTGGCCAATGTCTGCCCACCGGATTCATAATAGGGAGCTTTCTTATCGGACTGCTCCCAAACTTCCTCCGCCTCGTTTTTCAGAGAACGGCTCGAAGATCTACTTGATTGTCTCGGTTTGGCGCTGCACCGCGCTTCGGGCTCCCCCGCCACTTCCGAATTCTGTCCCTTCGCCACCTCGTCTATTACTTCGCTGACAACCGAGGAGGACTCGCTTCTGAATGCTGACGCCGCCTCGGGCTGAGAAGAAGCCTTCTTCCGAGAGATGAGCTCCGGCATGAAGTTGGCGAAGTGTTTGACGGGGCTCGAAGTGGCCGAGTGACTCTTTCTCACCCCTTTCAGCCCGCGGGACTTGACGCTTTCCTTTCTGCTCTCGGTTCTGCTGCGGGATTCTGTCGGGAAAATACTCTTGTTTGAAGCGTAATATTCCATTTCGGAGGCGGTCTCGAACAAAGCCGAATACTGTTCAGACTTGAGGGCTTTCGTATTGTATTGCGTTGGGCTGTCTGCGTTCAAAGAGGAATTGTCACAAGTTGCTGATTTCTCACTGCTGTCGTTTTTCGATGAATTGAAACCTCTTAAAAAGTTCGTCTCGTTTAACAAAGGTTTGACTTCGTTTGAATCGGTGCCAATTTTTAATTTTTCTCGTTTTCGGTCCCCACGAAAAGCTGCGGTTTTGAGGGATTTATTGCGAGATTCCACTGTCGGAGACTCTGTCGAGGGCGTTTTCAATTTCCCCTCTTTTTTTTCTCCTTTGAAAAGGTCCTTTGCTGACTTCTCATCACACGGTAAATTTTCTACATAGTTTTCGTCATCCGAGGAGGCCTTCTGGCCGGCTGACTGCTAAAGCAACTTCTCCGTGAGGGAACTTATCGTGCCTGAACTAAGGGTTGATGCATCCTTGTCCTCCTCCTCCTCGCCCATCAGTAGTTGTCAGTTAACCAGCTCCACCGTCACGAACTGCTTCAGACGATCCAAATACTGGTGGTAAAGTTCCACGTCATTGTGTCCGGCTCCCTGTTCAGAAAGAAATTATTAATATATCGATTTCGGATCGCCGAAGAGAGAGACGGATGAGTGTGAGCGGTGTTTGCACGACATTAACGGAGCACGAGAGTGATAATGAAAATGTTTTTACCCCGGGATATCAGAAAATAAAACCACTGCCTCTTAAAGAGATCAATTTAATCCCGCTGCGGCGGAGCTTCCAAATGAAAATGGGGGTTTACAATTTTCTGAGAAAGAGCAAAGAGTCGATTGATGTCGTAAATGTGATCTCCAGTTTATGTTTCCTAAAATTCAACCCTTTTCTTTGATGAAATTCCTCTAACTTTAAAAATTAACCCCTTTAATAGAAAAATTATGGATTCATACAAACTGTTGATGGGACGACAGCTCCACAATAAAAACGAAAACACAAACCGTTCGGTAATGAGATTCAAATTAAAGGTATTTGAATGGCATATATGCAAAGCAGAGCGTAAATCATTAAAATTATGCACCGCTAATTCACAACAACGGTGGTCGTTCTATTTATCGACTAAATTTCTTCTCGTCGAAAATCTTCGAGAATGAAACCTTTTTAATTTTTACCCTCAAATAAAAGTTTCAATGGGTTTTACGATAAAAACACGTTTAAGTGGAAAAACAGTGAACCGCTTTCCGACAGAGATGACTTTTGCTGTAAGAAACATTCAAAATATATTGCGATTCATTTTTTTTCTAATCTTTCCAACCCATAAGTTTTCCTCGCATTAGTGAGAGAACAATCAAAGGCGTAAAAACCGACTCCCCCTCCTCCCCCTCTCGGAAAACATACCAAATTCAGGTACATTAACAACGAAACGAGTGTATTGAAATGAGGGTTTCGGATTGCAGTAACTTTAATGAGTTGAAACCCAATCAACCATAAAGTCGGTTTCATTGTCTGGGAAATGTTTTTCTCAATCACGAGCCGGACAACTTCCATCGCCTGCAGTGTTTCACTGATTTTTCCCGTCCTCTTAAATGGGAAGAATTCACGTCAACAGATGAGGAAAAAAAAGAAAAAAACGGAAGTGCGGACATTAATCGATGGAGATTTGCTAAAAAATTCATTGAAAAGTTGAGGTTTCGTGCAAATCACAAAGGTATTGTTTTCTTGGCTTACTGAACGATTGGACTGTAATAACTAAATTTATGATCCGTTTCGAAAGAATAATTTTGCACTCAAAGATTTCCAAAATTTTCGAATAATACTCGTGAAAGAGTTTTGGCAGATTCATTAGCTTCATTATTCTCTCTCTCTCTCTCTCTCTCTCTCAAAAAAAAAACCTTTCCGTCATATTAAAAAATTCCTTCACATCAGCAAATTATGAGTTGATAAGTGGGCATCATTTTTCAGAAGGTTCAACGGAATTTTCTCCTTTCGTAGAGACGTGAAAACCAAAACTATTTCAACCCTCACACTTACCTCAACCCATAAGGGTTCAACGGCACGTGGACATCTTTCGTATATGGCAACGCCGTGGGAGTAATCCACGACCTCATCCTCTGTGCCGTGTATGACAAGGACTGGCGATGTCACCTTAGGCACTTTATCAATACTGAAACGAGAAAAGGGCGGAAATTAAAAACAAACCTAATCTCACACCGGCTATCGCACGTTTTATTTAAAAATCCCTTATTTAGGTTTGAATTCCTGAATCCTAAGAGGCGAACGTTTCGCTGATTTTAAGAATTAACTCATTTGTTTATTTATTTAAATGCATTGTGTACACGTCAATCGTTAGACGAACCAATTATGCCTATTAACAGGCTCCTTTTCAAACATACACCTTCTCTTTTTACTGTTAGAAAGTGGCTGCAAAACAATCCGACGCGTTATTAACAAAGTAAACAGAGAGAATAGGAACCATAAAATCTGAATTTACGAGGGAGTAAAAATCAATGGGAAAAAAATAAGGGAAAACTTGTGCAGGTATTAAAAAAAAAAGTATTCCCGAACGAATCTCGACAACAAATTCAAAGTTTAATCCTTCTTTTTCTGTCCTGGAGCAGTTTCTTTCCTTTCTCATTTAATTAAAATAAGTTAATTCAAAAGTCTCCTCGATGATTTTCAACAACTTGTCGTTGCTTTATATTCTTCCTTTCTCTTTTCCCGAGTGGGCCTAATTCTCAATGTGCCCACGTAACTGATAAAAATTTAAAACCGAATTCTTTTTTTACTTATCGATTACCGTTTAAGCCCTCGTAATCGCATTGCAATGATTCAGCATCACGGGAGTTTTCCCGGAAGTGGGACCCATTTGGGGTCCCGCCCCCGCGTTTTGACCCCGACATCGCACAACCCCTTTCGTCTCCCCTTTCAAAGACCATTTACAAAATCCCAAAAGCCCTCTCCAACTTTTCATTAATGAAAAGAATTTACCAGATAACCAACTCAAACAAATTGTTTAATGAAATTTTATTAAATTCCTTTATATGATTCATTAGATTTAAGTTTCAAATGGGTTTATTAGAATTTTTCTCTTTCTTTTTCGCTTCGAATCGTTTTTTTTTTCGTTGTTCAAACCGGAGATCCATTTCTTTCGGATGGGATAAAACCGACTGCACTCGGTTGGTGACAAAGATAAATATTTGATTAAAAATAAGGCCGAACACTTGGCCGAATGGAAGGATTAAATACTTGGAGAAGTAATAGAGAAAATATAAAAAAAAGTTTTTAGTGAGGTCTTAAAATTGTGCCCTCTGTTCACTTCCAAAAATAAAATTTTTTAATGGTGAATTCCTCAACCGTCAAAATTAAATAATTAAACGCATTCCTCTAGAAAAAAGAGTACTTTTGACAAAGGACCGACTCTTACATCAAACGACATTTTGATATGCGTCCTGCACTTTGGGGGCACCCAACACCGTTATTCTCTACTTTGGAAACGGTTGAATAAATCAATTCAAATTTTCTCCTCAAAGCCTTTCTTCCTTTTCACTGTTCTGTCCGTAAATTCATCAAAATAAGTGTGAAAAAGCACAGCGTCTGGACGCCGTCGTTATGTTTATAAAAATTAATGCTTTCACTGTTTTAAAATAAACTTTCCCATCAATTTGATTATCTCTGCCTTCATCTTTTCACTCGTTGTCATCGAATGGACATTTTCAAAGCGATTTTATATTAAAGCAAAAACGAACCGATGGACTTTTATATCCCTGCAGCTGTCTCCAAATAGGCCTTAACTTAATTAAGAGAAGTTACTTAAGATAATTACAACATGTCTAGAATCGTTTTCTGAACTTGTTAGGAGAACACTGGACGAAATAGATTGCTTAATTCTAACATTCTTTACTGCAGTAAAAAATTATAATTTAAAGCGAATATTCTGTTTTGAGTTTCTTAAGTGTTTCACATTCTAAAACACCAAGAGGTGGTGAAATATTCTCAACAGATACACGATTTGCTTCTTCTGTTCGTGTTCAGCGACAATCCACGCAAATTAAGAGTCCAATTAAATGTATGAATTTGTCTATTTGCATAAAGGTTTCCTGTCAACTCATTAAATGAGGACGGTTCATTCGCTCTCATTTTTCCTTCTTTCTCAAAACACATTTCACTGCACATAACTCAAAGGAACGTTTTCTACCATAAAATCTAATGAATTTGCTGTGTCATGAGGGCACAGACCCCGACCCGTTTCCACCGAAAATGAAGCTGATTAAAAAAATATCCAAAAAAATCCTCTCTCATTTTTTTTTGGTAAAAGCATCGGATTTGTTTCCTCCCCCGGTAATTCTTCTCCGTTCCTTTGTCAATTCGATTATGTTTTCATTTTATCTAAAAATAAGTCGTAATAAGTTATCAACTTGATTTTTCAAACACGGAAACGTTGAGGCGTTTGGATAAAACATCTTCCCACGACCAATCTTGATTTTTTTTTTTCGCCTCAAAAACGAAAGCAAACAAAATCGTTATTGGAATTTTTGCAAACAAAACTTTCTACTTTTATTGACTAAATTTTTGATTAAAAATTTCTTTATTCATGAAAAGGGCACAACTAAAGCGAAATCAATTCCAAAGCTATGTCTGTGTAAGTCTCAGGTGTTACAATTTTTAATTAATTAAAAATTATGACTGTTCTTAATAAAATTTTGAGAGGAATTCCTTATCATAGTCATTAATAAAGACTCTATTCCAAATGCTAAGTAATGAAGATACCATAAGAATGCACCACTTCATATTCAGAACATTTGAGTAATCAAAACAATTTTCTTCTGAGTTCAAAATGCTGTAAAATATAAAGTAAAACCTCTGTGTATCTTTTCCAACTTTATTTCATTGTTCCAATTTAATAACTGATTGGTTTATTGGCATTGAAACTGTATCATTTCCAAATTTGCCTATTTCCGATATATACTCATACATTTTTGATCTGCAAAACTGCATAAAGCTGTAACAACCTCAAAGATTATTTCATAATTATTACAAATCAAAACTAATTGCAACTCTCAAAGTCTTAATAAAATAGAAAGTACAATTATAAAAGAAATAAAATCAAAACTAAAACTGCAATTACTTTTCACAACAAAATGTCACTTCTGAGTTTTACAATTATCTCTTTCACTCCCAAATTTCTTTGTTAACAGAAAAAGAGTACACAAAGAGAAAGTAAAAAATGAAGTTAAGCCCAATTTTTCCGAAATTTATTAGTAAACCATGCAATAATATCTACCAAAAAACCACAAGCAAAGAAAACAAATAATAATTATAAAGAAATTTATTAGTATTCACCTAATATTTACAAAAACAAATTGAATTACTATTTCAGAAGGAAAATTCAAAAAAAAAAATAGATATTTAATTAGTTCTTACCTTGGAAAGGCATCAAAGAACCAAGTTCTTTTTGTGTTTGGGAAAGCAACTCTCATACCAGACATTAGAGGTGAATGTAAAATAACAGCACCAACTTCATATCTGCTGGCAAGATCAATTGTAGGCACAGTTCCAATACTTTGACCATAAAGGATGATATTTTCAGGACTAATTCCGTAACTAGTTCTTAGAGCATGCCATGCAGCATCAATGTCTGCATAGAGATTTTTCTCTGAGGGTTTTCCTGAACTGGCACCGTACCCAGAATAGTCGTAACTAAATATGTTGCAATTTATTCTCGTTCCTAATCCAAGATAAAAGCTGCTCATTTGTCCTATATCAACAGCATTACCATGTGAAAATAATATGGTAAAGCGAGCATTAACACTGCACCTAACAAACAAGCAGGCAATTGTGTTGCCTCTAACAGTCCGCGCATAAAAACCTTCTAAATTTTCCTTCTCGTGCTCTAAATGTTGCCACTCTGCCTTCTCCGTGAAATTTAATATATATTTAGATCCTGTTTCACTAGCCTGAAAACTGTATGTCGGCTCTGGAGGAAAAAAAGCCAGTTTTGCTGCGATCCTAGATGGACAAGGGGGACAGCAAATAAGACAACACAATTCACTTATACTCAATCCGTTCATTTTTTAATCAATAAATAGCCAATTCCTGCTCCAACTATAGCTGACCCACGGTCACAAATAATGTAGAATTTAATTTTTCTTGCCAAAAAACTGCAGAACAACATTAGTGAATGCAACACAAACTCCACGCGAAGATATTGTCATCGGCAGTGTTGCCAACCAATTTTTTTGAAGATATAGAGAGCGCTTCGAAACCAAAAACAATATTCCAGTTTTAGTAAAATAAAGTTTAATTCTTTTCTTACTTTTAGAATTTCACTTAACACGCACATATTTAACAATAAATTAATAAAATCCAATTCTTTTAAAAACAGAAAAGAATGGAAAATGAATTCTCATAATTAAGTAAAATCCATTAGAAAAAGCTGCTTTAAATAATTTTATAAATTTAAATTTAGATGGACAATGTTTTTACGTAAAATTTTTGAACAAAATTTTGTAAAATTTGCCAACAATTTATCCGAAAGAATTCTTTTGATAGAGTAATGATAATACAAGGAAATTTAATGGCGCCAAGAAGATATTAGGTTGTCTGCTAATTCAATTTCGTCTGCTGTGTTTACATTACACGTAAAATCTGTCACCACTGTCACACCATCTGGAAGGTGCATTTTTTTATAAAAATCCTTTAAAATGGCTACGATTGAACAACTTCAGGAAAAAATTAAAGAGCTCGAGGAAGAATTGGCTCGAGAGAAAAAAGGAAACAAACTTTCAAGAGAAAAAATCGAAACAATGTCAGCAGAGGTTGTAGATTCCAATCCTTACAGGTACGTATGAGTTTTTTTTACAGTAGTTAACATTCACTCGAATTATATTATTTCCGAGTATTAATCTACTGTATTATTTCAGCCGACTGATGGCACTGAAAAGGATGGGAGTCGTTAAAAATTATGAAGATATTCGATTAAAGGCAGTGGCTATTGTAGGAGTAGGAGGTGTTGGAAGTGTAACAGCGGAAATGTTGACTAGGTGTGGTATAGGAAAGGTAAAATTCTACTTTAGCTAATGCTTTTCATTGTAATTATATCACTTAACTTTACAAAATAGACTGTCACTTTCGAAATGTGTTGTATAAATGAAAATTCATATTCGATAAATCAAAATTTGACTACTTTAAATGAATTATTGAAAAAGTTTAAAAACATTTTTTATTATCTCTAATTTTTCTGATATAAGTTGCAAACTTGTTACAAATGGGTTTTAATTAAAAATTAACACTGTAACAACCACCATTAAATTGGAGTAAACTTTTACAGCTGGTACTGTTCGACTACGATAAAGTTGAACTTGCAAACATGAATCGTCTATTCTTCACACCTGATCAAGCAGGTCAATCAAAAGTGGAGGCTGCAGCAATGACTTTAAAAAACATAAATCCTGATGTAGAAATTGAAACACATAACTTTAATATCACAACAGTGGATAATTTTGGAGTTTTCATGGACAGGATAGAAAAAGGAGGTTTAAATGAGGAACCTGTGGCTTTGGTGCTTAGTTGTGTTGATAATTTTGAAGCCAGAATGGCCATCAACACTGCATGTAATGAACTTGGTCAGCACTGGATGGAATCTGGTGTTTCTGAAAATGCTGTCTCTGGCCATATTCAGTTTCTAAAACCTGGCAGGACAGCTTGCTTTGCTGTAAGTTGTATTCCAAACAATTTTCCCTACCTAAATTCTTATTGTCAAGTAATAAAAATTATCCATTTCTTTTATTAATTGCAAATTTTGAATTATTTCCAGTGTGCCCCTCCTTTAGTAGTGGCAGCTGGTGATGAGAAGTCACTAAAAAAAGAAGGAGTTTGTGCTGCTTCATTGCCAACAACAATGGCAGTGGTAGCTGGTCTTCTGGTGCAAAATACTCTGAAGTGAGTTGAAAATTTTCTTAGCTTTATAATAACTGCCATCTTAAAATAACCATGCTGATTTTATTGGACCTACAAAATTCTAAAATTTCCTTTCTGGTTTCAGATATTTATTAAATTTTGGAAAAGTTAGTTATTATTTGGGCTACAATGCACTCTTAGATTTTTTCCCACACATGTCCTTAAAACCAAACCCACTGTGTGATGACTACAACTGCAGGCTGAAGCAAAAACTGGCTGAGGCAGAGCCAGAGGAAGAAGAATCCACAACTGAGATTACCACTCAAGAAGTCACTCATGAAGATAATGAATGGGGAATAAGTTTAATTGATGAAACCCCATCTGAATGTTTAGCTTCTAAAGAAGAACTCCCAGAAGGATTAAAAAGAGCTTATGATGCTCCAATAATGAGTGAAGCCACTTCAGAAAGTGTTGAAGAAGTTCAAACAACCTTGGAGGATCTGATGGCAAAAATGAAATCAATGTGATTGATTTATTCTTATCATTCCAGTGCATTTATTTCAGTTAAGATTTTATTTTATACATTTAAAACTTTTATAAAAATAAAAACTTTATGCTTAATAATAATAATTAGTTAAATCATTGTTAAAATTCTGTTAAATGAAATTAACAAATAATGCATACTCTAATATTCAATACACAGCCTCTGTTGCAATTTTAAAAACCATCCTTAAATCAGGCACACAATTATGATTATTTCAGACAAAAATAAATGACAGTTTGTGCCTTAAATGGAATAAAAACTTAATGATTGATTTTTGTAGATTACTGCAGTGTTGGGACCACTTATTTAGTTTTTAATGAAATTTTAGAGGAATGAGAAGATAATTTTTTTAATAAATATGCAGGACAAATTGCTGCCAAACCAATTAAGGTAATGTTCAACAGTACCCTCCAAGTAAAAACATCATTGACTGATCTTAGAGATGCCAGCATACCACCAGCACTAACTCCTACAAAATTGTAAGGTCCAAGTCCTAAAATGATTAAGAATATTGAAATCCAATAGTTTTATCCATTTTTAAATTGGAAGATTGACAACACTTACCAAAAAATGTGGTTATAAAAAAAATTAAAAATGGAACGTCAACAAGTGGTGCAACTACATTTATTACCCATCCTGGTGTAACAGGAACAAGTCTTATTAATAACATAAAATACAGAAGATTGTCCTCATTCTTTTTGACCTTTTCTTGAAAGCTGGAGGTCTGTTTTGGGAAGTAATGATAGACCAAATCTTTTGCAAATGTTCGAGAAATTAAGTAACACATTGAAGCACCAATGGCTGTAAATAAACAGGCAAAGAAAAGCCCTCCAATATGACCATACAGAGCACCAGCCAATAAATTCTAAAAAGCAAAGAGTTACATTACTGTCACAGTTAATATTACAAGTTTTATAACCCAATTAAATATGTAAAACAAATTGTCATAGAAAAATACTTATGAAGCACACTGATGTGACGTAAAACTTACCAAAAATATCGATCCTGGTATGCAGAATGATTGTTTATAAATATAAGCACTGCTGAAAATGAGCAGGACATACCACCAGTGGTTAACAGAATATGACTTGAGAATAAATGCAACATCTTGAAGTTCTTTTAAATTGCTTGGGAATTTTAATTTCCCCTAGAGCATCAAAATCATAATGTAGACCACATTATCGTTAACAAAACATACATAAAATGCTTAGGATAACTGACTACTTACATTCACTGGTTCATCTAAGTCTAAACTTGGTGCCAAATGATGCAGAAGGTATAACCATGATGTAAACAAAATCACAATTAAAATCAGAAATACAAATTTTGCCATGTCATTGAAAAATCTGCAAAGAAGATATTTCGTACTAATTTCATATGTATCACTGTAAAATAACTCAAGATTTTTCGTCAAGCGATTATTTTACCCGAAATCTTACCAGTCTGTCTCCTGAAGTCATATTTCTGTTAAAAAAAATCTTTAAAAAACCGTTTGAAAACCTTTAGGTTACGTAGAAATTCTGAAAAGTGGGTTATTCGCGTTCAGTTACTGTGTTCCTTTTTCTTTTCTGTTTGAGTACTGAGATAAATAAATGTATTTTAAGTATTGACAGATTTTCTCTGTGTTTCACATGCCTTTGATGGAAATATTTTTTATTAATGAATCTGATAAGAATGATTAGCGTAGTTTCTCTCCAATATTTCCTACAATACCTTTCGAACGCGCGCTTTTTAAATATTTCCGCGCTATTTTTTATCTGACAAATGATTTTCACGAGATAACTGCTGTCATTATGATGAACTTTTTAATATTTCAGAACAGTGTTTTTACATGAGTGCATGCAAATAATTTTTTATCCACTTTATCACATGAATTGGAAACCTGCAAATGACTTCATCCCAGAAAAACAAAATATAGATTTTTTAAAAAGCATTTCCCGCTGCCAAATGGAAAACTCTGCGTTACCCGATATTACTAATTATGATAAAATAGAACTTTAAAAATATTAAGGTGACGGCTAAAATTTCTAATATCAAGTTTTAATTCGCTTAAAAATATTTGGAAAATTAAGGAATTAATTATAAAATTAATTTTTAAAGGAATATTAATATAATTGCGACGAATTTTTAGATTTTTTAAACGTACGTTAGAATTTGCACAATTTGAAAGCTTGGTGGGAACTACGTTGGTCATTCTTTTTGAAGCTGTGAGTGTAAACTAGTCTCGTGCAAAAATAAATTAAATTAATTCAAATGAATTCAAACAAACTGATTTGTTTTAACATTCAGAAAGATTACAATTAATGAGAATTGTTGTAATTTAGTACGTCTAATCATTTTTGGGGAGTATCCGGTTTTCAAAATATTGACCGTTGGAGTGAATGATTATACCTTTCGACAAGGTTAAGGTGAGTTGATTTTTTATTAACTGTACGCGAATTATAAATTATATGGCAGTTCATATATGAATTATCGCGTTTTTTGGATTTCATCCAAAGGGCCATGTGATACACCTAAATCTGTGATTGCAACCACATCAATCGTTGCTTTATTAATCAGCAGATCACTAACAACCAAGTTGAATTATTTATAGTCTGCTTCTCCCAAAACTTATAGGTATGTTCTTAAAGTATATTTCAAAGAAAACAATCACTTCAGGTTTAAGGATGGCTCAGGAAAAAATTCAGGCTTTAGTTCTGTGTGGACCATCAGGAAGTGGAAAGTCCACTTTAATACAAAAACTCTTCAAAGACTGTCCAGACACATTTGCATTTTCTGTATCTCACACCACAAGAGCACCCAGGCCAAAAGAGATAAATGGTGTTCATTACCATTTTACAACCAAAGAAGAAATGGAAGAAGCAATTAAAAATGGAGAATTTATTGAAAGTGCAGTTTATTCCAACAATTTATATGGAACAAGGTAAACTTTTTCATTTTGATGTTATGTACAAGTATTTTATAAGAGAGAATTTGAATAATATTTTTTTCATCTTATGATGAAATATAATTAATTTATTACAGTAAAAAAGCAGTTGAAAATGCAACCAAAGATGGAAAGGTTTGTGTTTTGGATATTGACGTTCAAGGAGTAAAGCAGATAAAAAAAAATACTGACATCAAAGTTTTATATATATTTGTAAAACCACCTTCACTGGAAGTCCTTGCCAACAGAATTAAGGCCAGGGGTACAGAGACTGATGAAACCCTTCAAAAAAGATTGAGTGCTGCTGAGGAAGAGATTAAATATGGTATTTACAAATGGAAATTTACAATAAAGTGACCTCTTCAAAAAAATTTTGTGTTGAGTCATGTTTTTGATTTCAGGTGAAACTCCCAATAACTTTGACTTGGTTTTAGTGAATGATAGCTTTGATAAGGCTTATGCTACTCTTAAAGATTTTATTATGCAGAAGTTGTCCACATGCAATAATCAAGGAGGTAATGTCTTATAACTCAATCACTTTATTATGCTCTTCACTCTTTCTTTTTACAATTTTGAAAGTGTAATTTTAATTTATTGTTTTGCAGATGCAGCTGAGCCCTAAAAGAAGTCACTTACTTCAAATCCTTTTACTCTGAAAGCAGGAATTAGATGGAGTCTCATTTCAGTTTAAAGTAAATTACAGTGGAAACTGTTTATGAGTATGTCAGTTGTATTTTCTATAACTGAAGTGAATCACATTCTAAAATAACAAAAACCCTTTTTAGTTAGGGTTTATATAATAATTTGAAATTGTAACGGCAAATTGAGATGACAAGTACGATTGTTCTGTTAAAAGCCAATCAGTATGCTCTCTAATTTAATATCAAACTGTTGTGCTCCAGAGTATGCAGTTTAAAGGTGCATACATTAATGCATTTACTTTTAATTTCTACTTTTTCATATCCATTTTATTTCAACTCTCTTTTCTCTTCGCCCATTTTTCCGTGGTCTGCTTTTCGCTCTTCGGTCTATGCTTTCTTTGCTTCTTCTAATTTCTAATTATTTATTTATTGGTCAAACATGGCCAAATTTTCTACAATTTGAAGATTCCAGACTAAGCAGTTTCTGCTGATTCCATTTTAACAATAAAGTACTGCAATAACAATTTTAAGTATTTGCGACAGTTTTCTACTGTAATTTAAATTTCGTTCCTAATTAATTATTTTCAATTGTTGGAAAATATAATTAAAGTGTTTTTTAAAGTAATGATTATTCCCGTAGTTTCGACCGTTTTAAACATTGTATTACATCATATAGAGCGTCAATTATTACATCTTTGTTTTAAATTATTTCAAATAGTGAATATTAATATTATTTTTATGTATGCTAAATATTACCGTTGAATAATTAAACAGTGGAAAACGTTTAAATAAATAAATCGGACTTAGTACACTCCATATTTTTTAAAGCTTCGGCCTCAGTAGATTTGTATTTTTCAATCCTCATATTCATATGAGTAAACTTTTCTTAATAGTAAGCATATATAGTTAATAAAATAGTTTTAGGTTGTTGTCATTAATTAATAAATTTTATCTCTTGATTTTTGTATTTTCTTTTTTTTTAACTCCCAAGAAATGAATTAAAAGGGAATAAATAATGATCAGGATCTAAAAGAGAAAACTGAATAGTGTAATAAATTTTTAATTTAAAAATTTAATACTCCAATTACGTAAATTAACGGAACAAAATAATTGTGAGTACTTTAACTTTCAAAAAGGCATGCACGTGTACGTAAAGCACTTATAAAGCTCGTCGCTAAGTCTACGTCATGGGACATAATTGAGAAGGCAGTCACTTAAGGCTTTTCACATAATGTTTCCGGACGGTCAGCCTATTCGACCAAAACTTCGTACTCTGAATAAGCGATTTCCTCCCCGCCGTAGGGGACGTAACACACTTTGTGACTCGGCTGCACCTGAAAAAAGACACAAACCATTACCACCGACCTCCCGATTGCCCGAGCACGGCTTCCCTATGCACAGCATACCTTTCCGATCATGAGCCTGTCCTGTTCGGCCACACGGCCAATGTACAAGGCCTCTCCATCTTCGCTCTGTCCGCCGACGAAGGCGTTGCTGGGGATCTCTCCGTCCGCGGCTTTCACCCATCGGGGTTCCATCCCGCAGAGGATTTCGTACTCGTTCTTTGCGTGCTCGGCACCGCCCCAAGGAACATAGGTGACGCCGTGAGAAGGCACAAATTTCCCGGGAATGAGGGCTCCCTCGTGCTCCGCCCTGGCGATGAGGATGAGATCCCCGCTCTCGCTGTCAGTCCCGGCTGAAACGCCCCCTTGTGGAATTTCTCCGTTTCCTCTCTTCTCCCAGACCAAGGCCGCTTTTTGGGGTGGTTCTGTGAAATTAAAGACATCCTCTTAAGTTCTCTTTATGTGGAAAAGCCTAAAGTAAACACTCGAGCCCTGAATCGATTTTGCAAACGTAAGCAGGAAATTGAACCTCCCGAATGAGGCATTACGTCATTCGACTGCATTTCCACTGATGATCCAACGAATGATGCGGAGTGCCACAGCCATTATGGCAAAAGAACACGTAATGCAATGCATCAAAAATGCATGGGTTCCCACTCGTAAAGTTTAGCCGATGATTAACTTAGGCCAAATTTAATTCGTATTTATTGATTAAGCGCGGAATGTTGCCATCCACATGATTGCTTATCTCGTGGTAAACAACCGGGGACGAAAAGTGCAAATAAATTCAGATTTATATTCTATTTTGTTTTCAAGTACGGCTGATAATCGTCTGAGTGTTTAATAAGCACAGGCGAATGTTTTTACAGTTATCGAGGATTGCTCAACTGACTGAAACAATCCACTGAAGGTAAACTGTCCTCACTATCGCTGACATTAATACAATGAATAATAACTTCCTTCCACGAAATGGCACTGCTTACCCTCGACAGTCCAGTCACCGGTGGCTCCCCATCCGGTGCAGAAGCCGACGAAGGCCACGTTGAAGAGATCGGGGTCGGCGTGGGTCATGAAGGGGTCCTCTTCGCCCTCTTTGCCCACTGTGATCCTGCCGTTGTCCCATTTGATCCAGAATCCCCTGAACTCGTTCTCGGAGAGGACGTTCGGGGTGTCCACTTCTACGACGTCGGGCTTGGTCTTGTTCTTTCTGATAACAGATTTGGAGTTTCTCCATCCTCCGATGAACACCTAAAAAGAGGAGTTTCTTGATAGCAACTTTACCCTTCGAGAAAAATCGTATAAATATTTTATATACTGTAAAGTGATATCTAACACTTTTGAATATGAAAAAAAAAGTTAATAAAAACCGAACAAAAACGACATCAAACGCCTGTGGGAATTCACTTTGTGTATTAAAGATGATTCGAATGAAATAATCCCGAGTAATTTCGCCGGTTTCTTTGACAATAACTGAATGAACAGATTGCAGGCAAGTCATTTGTAAGTAAATTGTTAGTCTTAAATTCTCACTATGGGGCAGTGAAAATATTCCTAATTTGGCTGCTGCAACTTTCCAGTGGGAAAATGTCGGTCCGGAGAACGGAAAGAATGCACTCACATAAATTGTTTATGCAGAATTTTGAGGTAAATATATTATTTTATAAGATGACTTTTCACTCAGAGTAAATGGGACAGAATCTTGGAAAAGTGCTTTTATTACTCATCACATTCCAATAAGCTTTGCTGGTGGGTGCAGCACAGTCCGCCTATGCACTTATATGCACAATTCAATTAAAACTGTGCGTGGCTGACATTTTCCTGCTCTTACGCGCGGTCCCACTTTCCAACTTTTCCGACGTCCCGTTTCGACTCGCTAACCTCATAATTGGTGTTAATGCAAATGACGTAAACATGAGTTGGGGATGTAAACAGAGAGAAACTCACCTCGTAGATGGGATCTGCCTCATCCGGAGCGGTTGTGAGGGCGATGTGGGCATCATTTGGTGCTTTCACACGGAATCTGCACACTCCTCCGGCAGCCGGATGGAATTGGTATTTCAATTCGTTGGGAGTGGAAAATTCTGGAAAACAAAGACAATCGTGAATGCGAGAAGTGTATTGATGGCGATGTGAACCGAAAGCGGGGAACTTCAATCCTCAATGACCCAGAAAGTTGCCCACTTCATTTGTCAATTCCGGCCCACGTTTTCGTAACGAATCCCACGGAAATGATTCAGGTCTATGAGAAAATACAAGCGCAGAAAATGAATGCGCGCGAACACTTCCCTGGGAGAAAGACCTTCAACGTATTGCGTGTCGGCAACCTCTAACATGCCAAGGAATTCCATTCATTGGTCATTCCGGACAGAAGAACACCCTTTTATAGTTTTCGTAGGCCCCAACCCATATTTGAATCCCTCGGCTTTGGAATAATACCGGAGAATCTGATTCCACCAGTGTTAATTAAAAAAATTACAGAACACCAAAGAATTAAAAATACATTATTAATAGTATGTTTAAACTCAAAAATCTTCCCATTAAGTCTAAACCAATGTACAGTACTTATTTTTATATTAATTTATTTAATATGTCATTTGTTCATATTCTACAAATTCGATTGTTTATTTGTTAATTACTTATATTTGTTTATATTTATTACTAATGTTATTTCCTTATCTCTGATTGTTTATATTTTGTAATTAAGTGTATTTAAATGTACTTTATCAGTATAATTTTATACACCCTCTTGAATTCCTCCATGGCAAATGTATTATACTCAATTTTAGCGTAGTTACATTTTGTAGATTTTAATGCCTTATGGCGACAAACAAATTTACTTAATAAGTGATTTTTAATTACAAAAGCTTTCCAACTTCATGACCCCTTCTGTTTCCCAGAAAGATCTTAGAGTTGGCAAATCAAAAGAAGAAAAAAAACATTGATCAATGGAATCGCCCCGGATGTGTTTACAGGAAAAGCACACTCATCTCACCCGCTAATGATCTCCCGTAATTAAACAATCATTATTTTGAAAATGCCACTTCTTTGTCGGTTGTTGTTTTGCATTTGGCTCCAACTGAGATCGATAACGTATTTAATTCCAACCGTCTTTCGAAAAATGGCGACACGAGAGGAAATTCTGCGAGCGCCTTTTTGTCAGACTTCCCCCCCGCATTTCCTGCGTGTTCATGTCAGAGCCCGAAATAATCACTCCGGTCAGAATATCCTCTCAACCGTTTGAAACAATTAAGTCGTGAAGAAAAAAAAATGTGTTTTTTTTGTCCCGGCTTTCAGGTGGGAAAATAATGCAAAACGGAGAAGCGAAATTCAATTGACCCATGAAGGCAGCCATTGAGACCGGAGCATTACGCCGTTCAATTTCACGTTTCACATCTGCTTCTGCTAATTCTTTCCTGTCCGGCCATCTTTGGTGGGATTGGCCAATGGGAATGCGTTCAGGAGGGCCAAATAATGCGGGCAGGAGCCGACAGCCCCGTTCATCGGGGCGTGCATAAACGAATGCAAATTCAGCTCTGTATAATTTTTCACAGAGCGAAAACTATGATAATAACGCGGCGTTAAAACAAAACGGGGTTGCGAATTGTCTCGCTTTTCGAGACGGGTCGTGACCGAAACACAACGTGTATTCTCACAATACGGGATGATTAAAAAAGATTAATCTTTTTTTTTTAGTCCATAATATGTATTTATTCGTCCCGCGGTTAAATCAGGTCTATAAATAGCATAACGAGTTTTTGTTGGTGGAATCGCGAAACGGAACGCGGAGCGTCTCCTGTCATGAAAACCACGTGCACGACTGGATTTGGCTTTGTATTTGGCGCAAATTTGGCCAGGCTTTGCTTGAAGAGGTTCCTGTTTGTTTGGCGACAAACTTCCCCCCAGGAGGCGACATGTTTGCAGGCGGTTTCGGTCAATGATCCGACACGCCGACGCCATTACCCCGTTTGACCGAGGCTTATTTTACAACCGACTTTGAACTCTCGGCCCTTAATACCTATTACGTAATGCCGAGTAAGAGAAATCTCGAGACAGTTCTTGGACCTCAATGGAGCCGATAAAATATTCTGACCTTGACCCCTGAGAAATTCTTTTCCAACGAGTAAGTCTTGTTTTATATGTAAATTGAGCTTTTACTTCATTATTTGGTATCCAAACGCATATTTGTCTGAGAAAAGTGGGAGAAGATGAGTTCACTGCATCTGCCTCTTCTTTTCCTTATGGAAAAGGTGGTTGGCATTGTCATTTATCGCAACATTTCTTTCAGACGCGTCCATTATTCTTTTTTTACTTTAGGCTGTTCCCCCCTATTCGACCATATTGTAAGACTGCGTCCCCTCAACATTATTTCATTCTCAAATCATAATCATCACGCGTTTTGTTTAATTATAAACTAACACCCATTTCGTTTAAAAAAAAAATTATTTCCCCAGAAAAAAGACTAACTAAGCTTCCAAGAAAAAATCGAAGTGGGTTCGACTAATGGCAAGCATAAAAATAAATATTAAACGACCGGTAATGGGCGGATGCTCTTCGTGCCGGCTTGGTATGTCTCCTCAGTTTACAACAAATTATTCGCCCTGATAATTAATTCATCGTTGATAAATTACAGAAAAGGTAATTTCAGATAGCCTCGTGTGTGTGTTTGAATTTGCAATTAGTTAGATTTTTGGTGCGCAAGATTGCTCAACATCACCTTCACAAAAATAGATCTTCTTCAAATTAAGTTATTCGTTATTTTGATAAACGAACCCAAAATTATTAAAAAAGATCACAGAGTTTCCGTTGAAACTTTTTTTTTTGATTAATAATTTATAAAACCTCAGTCGATTTGATAGACGTCACACCCTCTAAACACGATACATTTACCCATCCGCCTTCCAATTAAATAATTCATGCAATCTGATAAACAAACATGAAATTACCCGCTGATATTTCTATCCGTTTTTATTTCTTACCTTTTGCCATTTTTTTCAGAAAATGCACAAATCACCGGTAAAAAATAAAGTACAAAACTGTCGATGCAACTTCTACCACTGACAACCAAACGAGAATGGAATCGACTCGAGAGTTGTTGCGTCATTTAAATAGTTGTTTCGTTTCGCTCCAGACTGCGCTTCTTTAACGTACACGTCAACATGGCGGACACAAAATGGAGGGCGCGCGCCATAAGTTAAATATGAGATGAGAATTTTCGCGGCTCGGTGCGTCGCTTGGGTTGAATCATCTAAGCCGATTTGGCGGAGTTTGCGAAAAACAGTTTTCATTGTTTTGGGACGCTGGGATCATCTCCGAGATGACTTATCCGATTGCTAATGAGGAATATTTCCCAATTTACAGCGGGAAAAATTTTAATAAAGAGCTCTGCTTCCTACATCAGCCTTAATAATATTATTGGCTTAAGCTCAAATTTATGAGAGCCGAGACAGTATTTAAATAAAAGAGTTAAGATATTCCCCCTTGAGATCACAAACGAAAATATACATTTGATAAGCTTGCTATTAAGGCACTCCTTGAAATATTTAACCGTTAAAGATTTTTTTTAGAGTGGTTATCACTGTGATACACTCACAGTAATTTTCTTTCAGATGTCCCCCTGTGCTATTGCGTTGTAACCCATCTCTACCCCCTCTCGTTTTCTACCCCCTTGAGATGTTCTCTGGCCAAGGACACTGTCGTAAAACCCTTTATCTACCTGTATCGGACCGCTTCCTTTGTTTAAAAAGATAATCGAGCAAATTTCTTGGCAAGGGGATGAATTCAATGATGGAACCTTTGAAAACAAAGGTTTCATTTTATTTAAAAAAAAATAAAACCATAAATTAGTGATTCACTTGAAAAACTTCATCCTCCAGACTACAATAATTGATAATAAATGCTTCTGAAAAAGGGCGATTGGGGGAAACCTGATATTAAAAATATCTATGTTCTTTCTAAGAAATATCTGCGGAATCCAAGGTTTTCTTCTGCAGGAAATTCCATACAGAAAAAGATCGTTGAATTTGAGGCATTTATGAAATACTTTACTAAAATTCATTTTTAATGAGTCCTTTTCTGGAGACCAAATAGTTCAAAAAGTACCGTTATTTTGTTCACCGAAGCCAAATACCTTCGCGTACCTTAAAAAATTATTCAACAATTAATTCTCCCACTGCTTTCCTCATAAGTTTTTCTTGTATTTAAGTTCCAAATTTTTTGAGGGATTTCACAATTTCATGCAATACATTTATATACTTAATGCTATTAATCATGACGTCATGGAACGATTTTTTCAGTAATTATAAATGCATTGTTATAACAACTAATGCCGGGAGGAGTTAATGTCATTGTATGAGTCATTTTATTACGTAGTCAGTGGGAGCCAATGGCTAAAACTACAATATTACGTCACCGTTTGAATTATTCTTCGGTCAGAATGACCGGGAAACTTAATTAAAGCTGAGATATGAGTAAATTAAATGAAAATAATTAACGTCGGCGAAGAGAAATACAGTCAGTTTATTTAAATTATCTTTGCGAGACTGTATGTCTGTATTCATTTCTGTCTTTAACTGTTATTGGAGTCAGTGTTACTGACTTTTGCCTCTTAATTAAATGGTTTTCGTTGTAGTATACGTTTACAAAGGCGTTGATAAAAAACAATCAATACATCTCTGGTAGTTAGAATGATTTTACTGAAATTTACAGAATTATGAAAATTCTAAGTCGTTGAAATATAATTTTCACAAATCCATTATTCAATTAAAAAATGAGTTATGAATAATTTATCAGTTAGAGATTTTATGACTAATCCTACGGAACTGAAATTCGCCGAAGTTTTCAGACATATTAAATGTTTAATATCATTTCAATATAAAAGACATCTTTAAAAGTGATGTTTTTGATTGTTAATATTTCTTTATGCAAAAATTAAAAACAATATAGAACGAGCATTACAAAAGTTAATTACTGAGTTATCAGAAAACAATTAATCGGATATATAATGCAAATTTATTTTAAGCTTGCTCGAGTTGATACAGTTGAAACCCTATTTGTTTTCCGATAAATGGAGATTTTATCAGTTTTTTAATATGTATTCATGTATAAAATCCGTTATTAAATTTGAGAATCATTATGGCGAAATAAAATCGAATTCGATAATGACACCATTAACTTTTTGTGTACCGGTTTTTTTAAAAAATTATTTCAACTTTTGCTTGTGGAAGGGTTAGAAAGATTCCACCCTCTGAACATTTTTGTCATTCTCAATATTGCATCGGTCAGAAGGCATTTCCTGACCGTTCATTTGGAATTTGGATTCAGTTTTCTAAATACTTTAACAATTGTGTAATAGTAATTTAGAGAAAAAAAAGTATTAAAAATTGTTTTAAGTTAGTTTTTTTTAAATTAAAGTAAAAAAATAATATCCCCTACGAAAGGGTATTTAATTATACGAGAGGACATTAATATATAAATGATAAAGAGAAAATAAAACGAGGTTAACATAAAATTATATAAAAATTCATTTATATTCGGCCCTTAATATTCAGTCATCATATAATATCATATAATATTCAGATTGTTTGATGACATCAGAGGGCGAATTTCACGCCCTTAAATAAAATGTGGGCTTTTCTTATTGATTTTAGATTCGTTTTAAAGATTATTTCATTACGCCTTCTGAAATGGAATTTAGGCTTAAGTAAATTTGAGGGTAAAAATCCTTACAAAAATGGATAGAAAACTCGTTCTGAAATAAATCGGATCATTTATGGGTTAAAGAAAGAATCAAAATTGAATGAAATAATAAAAACTGAATTATGAAATGTTTATTTTATTACCATTTGAATTTTTCAATTTATATAACAAAAATTCCAAATATAGTCTCTTATTTGTTCATGTGAATGTAATTATTTCAATAAAACCCGAAAATCAGTAAATGTCAATTAATATCCTTTACAATGCCTAAAATTAAAAAATACAATGAAACTTTTCCTCGACAAAAACAGGACAAAAAAAATCATCAATTTCAATATAGGATTGAAAACGAGAAAGATTTTTATTGATTAAAAAAAATCTTGCTAAATTAAAACTAAAATTGATGTAAACTTAATTTATATTAAAGCAACCGAGCAAATATTTCAACTTATGAAGATGAATATATCGTCTTCCGCCGGAAGATCGAAAAATATATCACAAACTCAACGAACAAATTTCAACCGGTGTTCTCATTATTCTTTGCTAACTTCCATGGCTGACACTTAACTATAGAGATCGTCGTCCCCGTCGTCTTGGAAGTTTCCGCCCTGGTCTCCTCCTGTGCCCTGACCCATGTTTCCACCTGCAGCTGATGGAAATCTGAAAAATGCCAACGGGGAGAGATATTAATAAAAAATACCTTAATTTAGTCGTTTTTTATTATTATCCTTCTAAAGCTTTTGTACGAAGGAGTTTATATATTTTAGGAGTAATGAGAAAGGACTAACGTACCTAAAATTTGTACCGAAACCTCTAGATTGTTGCAAGGTCTGTGCAAACATTTCGTATTTACGAATATCATTATCGGAGACTGATCGTCGAGCATATCTCATCGCTTCCTCGAAGTGAGCCTTCGTTATTTCTGGCACCGGATCGTCTTCGTCCGTCTGGAAAGCACAATTTCAAAATGAAAACACGGCGACATCGCCTGGGGGAAAGGTCATGGCTGAGGAATACCTCCATGGCTGCTGAGTTAGGATTCTGAGCTCTTTCCCGTTCTCGTCGTATTTCCGCTTCGATCGACTGACGAATGGCTAGTTTGCATGCGCGCTGGCAGACCTCCGTCAGATCGGCACCTGAGAAACCGTGAGTCACTTTGGCAATGTAACTGAAATGAAAACAGCCAATGAGAGAGGGGATGAAAAGCCGATTCGGCTTCGCCTTTGTTTGCAAACTCACCCTAAATCCACGTCTTTGGCAATCGGTGATTTCCTTAAGTTTGCTCTAAAAATAGCTTCTCTAGACTTTTCATCCGGGAGAGGAATGTAAATCAATTGATCTAATCGACCAGGACGTAGGATTGCAGGATCAATGATATCTGTAACAGAGATAAAAAACATACTAATTCTTTCCAACTTCAATATTTTGAGAGAATTTTCCAAATTCATACAATCCACCTTATTTATAATTAACTCATGCAATATGTATCTTTATTTTTTCAATTAATAAAGTGTACAACTTTTGCTGACACAGTATTTTAAGTGTCTTTATTGTTTATCCTTTAACTACTACACAATGGGAATTATATTTAAGCTCTGGTTACTCCTCCAGGTCTATTAAATAATTTAAACTTAATTTTAAACTATAAACAATTTTTAAATTTAAAACAATAATAAAATGTACACTGTGATTAGGAAATTGTTAAGTTTTTATTTAAGTTACTGACTGAAACAACTTTTTTGGCTGTCAAATGATTTACGAGTGCAAACGTTAAAACACACAATAGAGCATTTAGTGAAAAGGGCAACAGTACCTGGCCTATTAGTAGCTCCGATAATGAAGACGTTCCTCTTGGCTCCCATGCCGTCCATCTCTGTTAGAATTTGATTGATAACTCTGTCAGCGGCGCCTCCCGCGTCTCCAAGGCTCCCGCCTCGAGATTTTGCAATGGAATCCAGCTCGTCGAAGAAGAGAACACAGGGAGCTGCCGAACGAGCCTTATCGAAGACATCCCGGACGTTGGCTTCGGACTCACCGAACCACATGGTCAGCAATTCTGAAAAGCGTCGCGATTAATGTGTGGTCATGCCCGCGGCAGAAACACCAGTCCTAACTGCGACCTTTGACGGATGGTTACCTGGTCCTTTGACGGATATGAAGTTAGCCTGACATTCATTGGCGATGGCCTTCGCCAGCAAAGTTTTACCACAGCCGGGAGGGCCGTAGAAAAGCACGCCTCTGCTCGGTTGCATTCCGAACTTGAGGAACTTATCCGGGTGCTCGACGGGGTACTGAACAAGTTCTTGCAGTTCTCTCTTGACGTTCTGAAGCCCTCCGATGTCGTCCCAAGTGACGTTCGGCACCTCGACCACTGTCTCCCGCAATGCGCTGGGTGTGCTCTTCCCCATGGCGTACTGAGAAACCCAAAGAGATTAATTATTTCCGAAGGTAATATAATCAACAAACAAAGAGAATAGTTACCCTGAAGTTATCCATGGTGACGGCTAGCGAATCCAGGACCTGAGCATCGATCTGATCATCTTCTAAGTCGATGAGGTCCATTTTTTCTCGGATTTGTTGCAGAGCTGATTCGGAGCAGAGAGAGGCCAAATCGGCTCCGACATGGCCGTGGGTCTCCGCGGCGATCTGCTCCAAATCGACATCGTCCGCCAGTTTCATGTTCTTCGTGTGAATGCGCAAAATCTCGAGGCGGCCCGTGGCATCAGGAATGCCTATGTCGATTTCCCTGTCGAACCTTCCGAACCGTCTCAGTGCGCCATCGATCGAATTCGGCCGGTTCGTGGCGGCCATGACGATCACGTGGGAGCTTTTCTTCATTCCGTCCATCAGAGTCAGGAGCTGGGACACTATTCTTCTTTCCACCTCGCCGTGGGTCTTCTCGCGCTTTGGCGCTATCGCGTCCAACTCATCGATAAAAATAATAGCCGGAGAATTCTTGTCGGCTTCTTCGAAAGCTTTTCGGAGGTTGCTTTCGGATTCACCCGCCAGTTTGCTCATTATTTCCGGGCCGTTGATCAGAAAGAAGAAAGCTCCGGTCTCGTTGGCCACGGCTCTTGCTATCAACGTCTTCCCGGTCCCGGGAGGGCCGTAGAGAAGGATTCCCCGAGGGGGTTTCACTCCGATCGCCTTGAACAAGCTCGGGTGTCGAAGTGGAAGCTCGACCATTTCTTTGATCTGCGCCAGCTGCTTTCTGCAGCCTCCGATGTCGTCGTAGCCCACAGCGTTGGAAGCCTCCTCTTCTTCCTCTCGCTTGATTGGGTCCCCTTCGCAATGAATTACAGTGTCGGGGGCGACAATGCAGTAAGGTTGGGGATCGGTCTCGACGACTTTAAACTCGACAGCTCTCATTTTGCCTCTCACAATAAAGATATCATTTTTGTGGATGGGTCTGTAGGCTTCTAGAAAGTAGGGTTTGAGGAATACTTCGAACATATTCCCGGTGAGGCCCTCAACGGTGTCATCGATGGGCAACACGTGAATTCTTTTGCCGTATCTTACTTCGGGGCAGGGCTGAATGGAAACTACGTCTGCTATTCTTACTCGAAGATTGTTTCGGACGACTCGGTTCATGCGGATTTTCTCATCGGAACATGTATCGTCGGACAGGACGATGCATACAGTTTTTCTGTGGCGTTTGCCTTTCAGTAGTACAGTGTCTCCCCGAAAAAGCTGAAGTTCGTCCATTTTGGCCTGGGACAATCCAACCACGGAGTTATCATCGTTTATCGCTTCTTCCACCAATAATCTGTTTGGGTGCTCTTTTTTACGAAGAATGGCTGTTGCCAAATTATCAGGACTGTAAAAAAATATTTTTTTAATTAGTCATCAAAGTTGTGAGATGAAATACAACTAACTGATAATTCTGTCAGAGATTATATCAACTGTTCAATGTGCAATTTTTAAATTTTTTTAAATGTAACAGAACAAACAGCAAACTATTTATCTGTTTAGAGTTATTAGTTTCATTAATTAAATATTTCACAGCAATCAGAGTTTGCCTCTGACATACATACATTACCAATCAGTGAACAATAAGCTTTCTTTTAATAATTATTGCATAATATGACAACTTGCAAATTTTTAATTATTTTTACTTCGACAATATACAAACACTTCTTTTATTTCTATAATTCTTTTCTTCATGTATTCCCCTTTAAAATAATTACTTATAACCACATCTAATGTTTGAATTTAGATAAGAATCAATTACAGTATCTATATACAGTATAGACTTCCCAAGCCATTTTGACTTATTCTGCATATATATTTTACCAAAGTTTCCTTTACCAATGCATCAAATTGAAAGCTAATTTATTTCAATTGGTTTCTATTTCTCAAAATTTAATGTTTCAATCCTCCCCAATCCTATGAACAGTTTAAAAATATGTAATTCTCATCAATATAAAAATAAAGGAATAATACAGCCGCATTGAATTTGCCAAATACAGTTTGAAAGAAATTGCATTCTTAATGCGAAGGATCAAATGTAATTGTCGTTTTTACAATGGACATTAAGAGTGAACAGGATAAAACATGTACTTCATTGGAAATATCGTAATAATGAAAAAAATTTGACATAAAACTTATTTCAAGCAGTATTATTATATCACATAAAGAGCTGATAAAAAGTGGAATGCTCAGAAAAACATTTTTCTCTCCTGAATCGTTTTGGGTAATCGACTCTATTTCATTTTAAAACGTAATTCTTAAACGAAAATAAAATACATTGTAAAATGTTTATCAGTTGAATTGCTCAAATTCTCAATATTGGGTGGCGTAGAAAATCTATTTAGCGTTCGGGAGTGTTTCTTAGTAAAATTTCAGCAGCGAAACATCAACGACATGATGACAACGTACAATTGAACAATTCGAACGAAGCCATCAATTAGCTTTCAAGTATTTGAAAGTATAACTTAAAAGCTATCATGAAGTTTGATTATCAATTTAAAAAATATGATTTACTAATATGCCTTACTTTTTTCCCTCCGCCATTATGTATTTAACAGCAAATTTTTGTAAAAACTCCTCAATATATGTGCTTCACTGAATTGACAACTTTAAAGAAATCTCAGTGCGACCAACGTTTTCCTTTGACACTTACATTAATTCTATTCGTCGAGTGGTACTTTCAGAAAGGAATTTTATATTTAAATATTTAGGCGGGTTTTTTAAAAAGTTATGATTATTCAATAAAAATAAGAAATAACGCCTTTTAAATTATGTTCAAAATTAGGATTTTCAATAAATTTGATCTTCATTAAAAAACTAAATAGCAATAAGTTTAAAAATTTCTAACGAAGACGCATTAAAATTTGAAATTTAATATATTTGGCGACACCTTTCATAAAATGTCGGACCTAAATGGTCGTTCCGCCATATTCAATGTACAGTAGAAATTATCAATAAATTTGGGGGAGAAGATAAGATTATGGGGAAGATTGATATTTAAAAATTGCTATGAAGCGTTTCAGGTAATTTTAAATTTTTCTTAGATATTTTCTTATGAACGTGGTTGTTGTCCGTTATTTAGAAATAATTCAAAGGGGCGTATTCAAACGAGCAAGAGATTGATGTGTTACAAGTTAAGCTATTCAAATTGTCACTCGTATCTTTTATCATTTTAAAATTAAAGTAAAATCTATTCAAATTATCTTCGATAGAAGTACTTGCACAAGTCATGGGTTTTAGCATTTTTAATGATTTTTAATAATTAATATTAATTTTTTTTAGATGGGAAACTGAAAGAATTTGAATGTTTACTTGGTAGAAATGATATATAAACCGGAAAGAATGTCTTTTAACAGAGATTGTTCAAGTGCTCTTCATTTACTTGAGCATATCCAGCAAACAATTAACAATACAAATGATGCCCAACTGCAGATGCAAACTGCAGAAGACATCAACATGCTCATATCTGTGTTCAGTAATCCTATCTTGAGGAGTATTGTTTCTGTTGAGGTAAGTATTAGGTTTTAATTGAGTCAGGTATTTGGTTTTATATTGAAATTCAAATATGTCAACAGTATAAGCTTTCAGTCAAACACAATTATGTTTTAATTTAGCATTACATCATGATTTTTTTTGCTCTGAAGGTGTAAAAAATATTTTAATGCAGAAGAAGGAATATAACATAATAACATTATATATCTTTATGAGTTGAATTGAACTTATACAATTTAATTTTGTAGGATTCCTTGACAGAGTTGAATCAACAGTTGCAACAGCATCCTTCCATACTGCCTGTGGATTTATTTGTTAGTCCTTCTGGGGAATTATCTCTGAATGTGGTACCACCAGATGATATGTATGATCCCCATTATGACTCAAAATTTATACAGCGTCAAGAATTTGATGATCAAAGAGTTCCAGTTGCAAAATTATCTAACAGCTCTTCCACTGACACTTCTGCTTCACCACAGGTATACCATTTGAATATTTGTTTGCCTTTTAATTGAGATCAATTTTAATATTAAACGACTGACATGAACTCTAAATAAGTGCAGACCACAGAAATTTACATTTAAAAATAACATTTCATTTTTAATCCCAACAGTTGGGAACTTCTGGTGTTACCAATGGTACTCTGCCTCCTATCACCACTCAAACATATGCAATTGAATTTCAAAAAGCCATTGAAGAGTCATCCAGAGGTCGTGATATAATAAATGTTCAGGTACGATGATATAAAATATCTTATATTTTGAGTTAATTTTTGAAAAATATATAAAATCACTGTGAGGACTGTTGTAGTTTTGTATTAGAAGCTTTAGTAGGCATTGGTGGGTTACTTTGTGTACCATCAGTCATTTTCACATGTTTTTTATGGTTTGCAAAATAATATAATGCAGAACTGGAACAGTTTGTATCTTCTGCAGTGGCAAAGTCATATATTTGAGTTTTTTTAAATAAATTATTTGTCTCTATTTTGTCAGTTATACAAACCAGAAGGCAGCAGTTTGGGATTTAGCGTCGTTGGACTCCGAAGCGAAGAAAAAGGAGAACTCGGGATTTTCGTTCAGGACATTCAGAACAGCGGCATCGCTGGACGGTGAGTAATTCTTTACGTTTGTGGTGTTTAATATTAAATTTGGAGAGCCTCTGTTGAGGTATTAATGATTGGGCTTCTGATAAAGGTACCAAACAGTTGGCTAAAACTTAGTAAGTTAAAAATAATCGAAATGGAGATACTGTAATTCCATTGTTATGCTGTTTCACTCCTTTCAAAAGGTTCCAAAGTTTGATATTTAAGTCATCGTGGGTTATTATGAACCGTAAATGTTTCAAAAAGAGAGCTATTGGTTAGAAAATAAGCAAAATAATTTGTAAATCTGATAAATTTTCAACTGACGAAGATGGGGTAATTTCTCATTCAAAAGTCCGGAATTTTGTTCTTAAAAAATGAGTGCAAACCAATATTTTACAGAATTTTGCAAACTCAATAGGAATTAACATTCAGTGAAGTCTGAGTTACTGAAAAAAGGACTATAACTGTCATAAACAGTCGGGTGTATTTGGACTTTTGGTTCGGACATTTTATTATCAGTTAAATGTCAACGGTATTAATGGGGGGCATTAAAAATTTTCATTTGCGGACGTAAAAAACACGATATTTGAAATTGAGAGAGGGATCAGTCAGTTACGTGTTTAAAAACTCCCCGCAGAAAGTCATGCGCTTTGGCCTCTTCCCTTTTTAATTCACTTTCCGAATCAGTTTTACCGCCATCTTATAATCGCTCGGACCGCGGTGGCGTCACGCGTGTTTTCGAGGGTGTGTTTTGCCCCCATTTATTGCAACTTGCCCCCAATGCGGGGGTTGCCGATGAAATCATTTTTCACTCGTACGTATATTTCGGCGGTTGCGGGTTAAACATGGCTGCCCCCCGAGATCGATAACACTACCCCTTTCCTCCGGATGATTTTCCTTTTTTTTCCGTTCCGTCCGCTCCGTTTGTTTTTCTGCCATAGGTAGATTTTTTTTTTCCTTTTTTAAATGGTCGAATTATGGTGGAGGCGGAAACGGGTTGGTTTTGGCGTCGTTGCCGTGAATCCTACCGTGAATTGTCAGGTTTGTTGTTTTTCTTCTTGCATATAATTAATTTTTCATTTTAGTTTTTTTTTGCTCGAATGGGTTATCTGTTTGCTGTGCAGTCTGCAAACGCTGCGATTTAATTCCGTAGGGTTTTTTCGAGGTGAAAAAGGAAATTTAAAGTTGGGAGCTTTATGCGGGCCAATAAATTGGATCTACAGGTTGTTTCTTCATTTTGCTCTGAAGTTCCCCCGAAAGAGGAAATAATGAGCTTAAAAAATAATTAATTTTTTTTTCTTAAATAAGGTATTCTTCATCATGTTCGTGATTAAGCGCAGTTTTTTTTTTAAATTCCACTTAAGTTTCGAAAAAAAAAAATCGAGATTTTCCGCTGTTGAATTTGATTTCGATGAAATTTTAAAAATGTTCATTCTCTCAATGACTACTCTCCCAGAGTTTACTAATCAGGAATAATGGGAAAAGTTTCGCTTAAGAGGTTTGTTTACTCAATGGGCGGAGAAAAAAAAATTTACTTTCGTTTGTGTTTGACGCAGAATAATCACATTTCTCTTTCTCTCTTCATCTTCCGTTGATTATTTCGGTTTTGTTTCAAAACAGTCACATAAGTATGTTTACGCAAATGATTTTTAACTTATTTTTTTTGAAGACTTTTCCCGTTTTTTCTTTTTTTTTTTCATTCTCGGCATTTGAGATTACGGTTTGTTTATGTTTTTTTTCTTTTCGAGAGGAATTTGAAATGTTTTTGCCGGAGGGATGAATATCGCGATAAAAAAGATTGAGAAACGTTATTTTGTTTGGCGCTGTAATTTTCCCGAAGGAATGTTAGTGTTTTGTTTCAAATGGGTTTGAAGGAAACCGTTTCATTGCATCGGATTATTTGCAGTTCTGAGAATTTAGTCATTTGTTCGGATGTACGGAGTCATATAAAACGAAACGCAAAAATTGTGCCCTCATTGCACCAATAACATTTTCCAGCTTTTATTTAACAACAAAAACAATATTGTTATAACTGGAGAAAATAAAAGGGCTCCAGAGAATCGGAAGAGAGAGAGAGAGAGAGAGAGAAAGAAAGAAATCGTTAACCTGCTTCTTCTAAAGTTGAGGAAGGTCTAACATCGAAATCGTGACTTATTTCTGGGATAAAGTTAGCTTTTTTTTCGGAACCATAATTGTTTTAAGTCGATATCGAATGCAGTTTTTATGTACTTTTCAGAGAAAAATCGGTAATTCGGCTCTGAGTAATTCTTTATTAATTCTTCTCGGAAAAACATTACAACCATTTTCAGACATAAAAGGGATTTTTCATAAAGCTGAAGCACCCTTTGAAGAATATTAAGGGTAAGCTTCTCTCAGCTTAATTCACTCTAAACAGCCTTTCTGTCCAGCGAGTTAAACTCATGGAACGAAGCAAAAGAGGAGGTTTCTTCAGAATAATCGAAGTGAAACAAGCTCGGATTTTGTTTCGTTTATGAGATTACAAGCTGAGAAGAACAAGACACTGTAATTCGAAAAATGCCTGAAAGGGAACGAGAAATTCCATAAATATCAGAGCCTTACCGCCTTTATTGCGAATAAGCGATAAGGGCGGGAGGGGATCGACTGTATTCAATTCACTTAAGTTTCACGTATCCATCGTTAGGGGTGAATTTTCAGATGAATAAAACGGGGTTGGGATTTTTGAAAATTTCGCCGTATTAGCAGAAGGGATTTCGGTTTCACCGAAAAAGCCTCATTTTTTATTAATGCGGTCTTGATAATGTTCCAGTTCATGTCTCATAAAACCATTTTGTGGTAATGCCATAATCTCTTTAATTATATTTGTGACTGGAGGGCTTCGTCCCCTGAGCGCTTCACAATGGGACTTGGGACTGTATATCTATACTTTAATATCAAATACAGTAATGTATTTCCTGAAAAACTCTTCCTTCTACAGAACAAAGATAAATGGTCCATCCGAACGCAAGAAACAAAAGAACATTAACCCTTTAACAGCAGAAGGAAACACCCATTAACAACAAAAACGGTGTACACACACACACACACACAAACCCCGAAAATAATGTATTTCTTTTGAATATTTAACAACAAAATTAAGTTCAATACAGATTAGTGGGGTCAATTGTTTAAATTGATTTATCCAAACATTGGGGACAGCTTTTGACAATAATTACAGTATAATTTCACACGTTTGATAAAACTCGAGGAGTTAAAAGTTCATAATTTTAAGTTGGCATAATTGAGTAAATTCAAACTCGGAAAATGAAAACAAATATTAATTAAAAGTAAAAATTATAATGTAAAGCTGAATTGCAAATAACTTAGTTTTAATCCGTCGAAGCTCACTTCAGCGGGTTTTAATTTGTTTCTGACGTTTACTTTTCGTAGCAATTCCGAGAAAAAAAAAGGTATTGGTTTTCAATCGGTTGCCTTATTTACGGGAAAACATTTTTTAACTAAAATTAATTATACGGCGTCGATTAAAAGCCTGAAGTATTAATTGCGCGTTTGTTTTTTTTTGGTAATATTCTGCTTTTTGTACGAAGTACAGCAACTGGATATTGATTTTCGTTAACACACAGAGGAGTTTCCGTTAATTTCTAATTTTAAGCCGGTTAATGAGGCTTTGGCAAATCTAAAACAGTTGTTCTTTTTTTTCAAAAGCAATTTTTTATTTTAAGTAAAAGAGGGAAAACCAAGAAACCTAGAGAAAAAGTCACGCAACTCATCGGTAAAAGCCACTTAAGGACATCGATGTAATTAATATTTCTGTGAAGCAATTTAATGATAAACTGCTTAAGTCAATAACGTTCCTCCAATGTTTGGTAATTATTGGTTCTCCATTTAAATTATACTTCGTATTTTGTTTGCCTTTTCAAACGCCAAGTCTTTATTTTTTTTTTCCTTGTTTATAGTTATAATGCCAAAGTTTTCATGATCATTTTGCGCATAAATGAGAACGGTTTGTATTGATTCAAATGAACAAAAGACATTTTATCAGGTTTGCTGAAGCGAGACTTTGTGCCAAAACCGAAGGACTTAAAAGCGGTTAAAACGATTTTCAGTCTTAACATCGATACTCGTAATATTTCCACTTGTTGTGGGGGCGGGTATTTAGCATCGCAATCGCTTTTGATTATATAAAAAAGGTTTCCATTTTATTATGTAAACGATATTATGTACGTAGGCTTTTCCGGCAAAGTATTTTTCGGTTTCATTGCGATTGTTCTTCAATTTTTCAAAAATATTCTTTTGATTAAAATCCGACGAAACTGGAAAAAATAATGGTTATTCAATCAGAACACTTGTCAAAATTACATAATAATTTTATTTGGAGAAGTGGAAAAATAAGTGTACGCCAACTAAATTCGTTTGACTTTTAAGTCAGTGCTCTATTTTCTTTCGGGAGTATAGCGATGATTCAGGAGCGATAATTTTGCATTGGTATCTTTTTGTAAATAAAGTACTTTCTCAGTTATGTCATTTTATGTCGGGAAAAACAAAAGCCTCTTTTAGAAATTTCTAACTTTTGAAAATACTGCTTAAATTTGGATTCTAACCATGTCTTAACAGGCGGAACCGTTGAAAGATAATTAATTAACAGCACTCATTATTCGTAATCTGTCATTAGTTGTGAAGTCTTTTCAGCTTTCAGGTCTTTTTTTTTCCGGAGTCGAGGCTTATACTAATACAAATGAATTGATGTATTTATTAGTTGTCTTTTCCAGTTATATATTCAGATGTTTATAAAGGCTTATGATTTTGTGAAAGTCTAAATTCATCGCCTCTTTTATTCTTTTCCCTTTTTAATAATAAATATACTCCATTCTTAGAGAAATATTAATTTTTGAAAGGAAATTTTCTTTCCATTTCGGCATTAAAAAAAGTAACACTCCGGGCTCATAAAGTTTTTGTATAAATAAGTAAAAACCTGTATAGTCTTGCGCAAAGGAATGATTTTAGATATTCTGCTTATCAAATGCATAAGGATGAGAAGAAAATTAAATAAAGAACAGAATAAAGGATTTTAGTGCTACAGTTTAAGTTGGAGGATTTCTTTGCCGTGAACTTTACTCGTGTACGGATCGATTTTTAATTTTTTATTATTAGGAATAAAGCGAGTCACGAACTTAGTATAACCCAGGGATTTGCTGGTTTAACCAAAAAAATTTTTTCCTATAAGATTTATTTTCAAATCGGAGATTTTACCCCCCGAAAAAAAGGCATTCAGTATTTATTTTGCCGTCGTCCGGGGAAAATCTGAACCTCTTTCATGGGCATTATGTAATTTTTAATTGAAAAGGGCATGGGAGATCCACGTTAAAGGGTTGAATTTAGTTCTTTCCATTCGAAAACATTTTCGGCTGTTACAATAGTTTATTGTATTTTGTGATGCGCTGTTTTTTCCGTTTGCTTTTAAAATTTTTGTTTTATGTCAGCCATAATCAGAATGTGTGGCCAAAAACAAAAAAGAAGTGGAGGAATATTCCGTTTTTCGCATTACGAAGTTGGAGTGTCATCAGTGGAGATTTATGTCACCCCAACTTTGCAGACCGTAATAAAACAGCAATAACAGATGCTCATGGAATTTTCATAAACTTTTTTAAAGGACTTCAGAGACTGAAAAAAAAATTTGAAAGCGTTGAAAGTAGTTTTTAAGATAAAGTAGCACTGATTAGTATTCATTATGTTTAATGTTTTTTTTTCATTATAACCATCGACGAAATAATGATGAATTTTTACGTCATCAAATGCCCGTCCAGAAAATAAGAAAAAGAAGGAGGAAAATGTTGATGTGGAGACTGAAACACACTGAGAACTAAAAATTTTATTCCTGAAATTTCATTTAATCCAAACATTCTTCTTTCATGTTCTAAAATGATGAATTTAATGAATACGAATTACGGTAAAGTGAGGCTAAAATAACGTTCATTTCTCCACTCAAAGTTCGAAATGGCATTTTCCAAAAAGTTTATTACTTTAGCTATATATATCTATATTGGCATGATGAAATTCGATGAGATAGCTAAAGTTATGTACACAAATTTATTGATATATAGATAGGTGGAAGCATCAATCTTGTTTTTTCAAGCCTTTGGAAGTGTATAAACATGTCTCGGATGAATTTGAGAAAGAAATTGAGACTTTTCCTGAAAGAAAACACTCAGCGTCGCATTCGAGTACTTCGCATCCCTTAAAAAATATTCTCATAACGGAGATTGTTCGGTTATCCTTTGCAGAGACGGTAATCTTCGGGAAGGGGACCAAATTCTAGCCATCGATGGACAGCCACTGGACTCGAACATCAGCCACCAGCAGGCTATCAGCATTCTTCAGAAAGCACGGGGTCTGGTGGAGTTGGTCGTAGCAAGAGGAGGAGAAGAGGAGGCACCCCAAACTCCGTCCCCAATCGCTCGCTCCCCATCAGCTGTCAGCGACACCTCCAAAGCCGGCTCAGACATGGTGGTAAATCAATCATTATCGAATTTGTATTTTGAGTCCGAAGAAAAGAGTTTCTCCTCTCCACAATCGTCATGACAAATCCTTTGTACTTTAAACCTCTTTCAGCTGAACACGGAATGGTCACAAGTGGAAGTGATCGACCTTGTCAACGATGGATCTGGACTCGGTTTCGGGATCATCGGTGGTCGGAGTACAGGCGTCGTCGTTAAAACTATTTTGCCTGGTGGTGTTGCAGATAGAGTGAGTTTTATTTTCTTCAAAAATACACGATTACTAAATTCCTCGTAAAGAAATACGGTGGATAGCAGTCAAAATGGCATAACATTATGAAAACTATTAGTTGTTTTTTTTATAGTGAATTGTGGGTTTGATTTTCGGATCATATGTTTCCTTTCAGGATGGCCGTTTGCAAAGTGGCGATCACATTTTGCAAATCGGGGATGTCAATCTGCGCGGAATGGGTTCAGAACAAGTCGCCGCTGTGCTTCGACAATCCGGAAGCCATGTTCGGCTGGTGGTTGCAAGGCCTGTGGAACCAACATCTCCCGATTACCAGGTCATTTTAATACTTTATGCTAAATTAGTCCGATTTGTCGCGATCATTAATAATTAATGGATTCTGATGACAGGCATTGGGGAGTCACGCTCCGATCGTACCCACAAAAATTCTCGGAGATCCCGAAGAATTGGACCGCCATCTTTTGCAGAATGGTTACACGGAAACGCTCTCTCGTCAGACTCCCATTCTCGACACCTACAACGATCATTTTATATTCCGCGAGCATTCACAAGATATTGAATTGCGTGTAAGTGTAAAAGAGGGGGATTTCCATTATTCAAATTTGAAAAAGATGCACTGCAGAAAAAGCAAAAAAAAATCAATACATAAAGGAATGAAGTTTTAATGAGGGTGACGCTTTTAGATTAAAAGTCTCGTGAAGATTTCTCAAGTATATGTCATAAAACTTTTTTTTTTCATGTGTCGTGGGCGGGTGCTTATTTGTTTGCGTGCTTTCAGTTCTTTCTTACTTAAAGATTTAAGTATTTGTCATAAAAATCTCCAATTTTTTGGAAAATATTTTTTGTCAAGTTTTATTGGCTGAGACCCTACGGGTAAATAATTAATATTTTTCGAGAATTGAATCTTTTTTAAGGTTTGATAGTAAAATTGAAAATCCTTCGCAGACATCAAATTTGATGCCGCCCGTAAAAAATTTAAGATCAGAAGTAAAATTTTATGAAATTCCGAGAAATACGGCCTTCTTGAGTTTCCCCACAATATGAGTGACCGTTAATCTCTTAATTTGTTCGCTTTATAATGGGTGATTACTTTTTCCGTCAGCCTCAAGCCACTCTTGTCGTGGATGCAGTTCGAAATCCGATCGGTTCCTCGGTTCCCCTGCTCACAACGCCTTCCCTTCCCGTTCTCACAATGGACATGCTACCCCAGAATTTAGAAACTTCCGCCCTTCCCGAAATGGAAAAGTTCACCGTCGAATTGAAAAAGGATCTTCAAGGATTGGGCATCACCATCGCCGGCTACGTCTGTGAAAAAGGTGAGGACGTACAAAAAAGAAACGTTTTCAGAACGGAGTGTGAAACATATGTGAGAACCTCAGCGAATGAAAAAGCTTCTTTATTCGGAAGCGTTAAATCCTTTTAATTTCGTCGCTCTTTTCAATTGGATCATTAATCACATCCTTCAGAAAGAATTTTAGATTATCTTCGCACAGAATGAGGACTTTTAATAACTTACATCCATCCGAGTGTAAATGTTTCTTGCAGAGGAGTTGTCGGGCATATTTGTTAAAAGCATCAGCGAAGGCAGTGCCGCTGACCTCTGCAAAAAAATCCAAGTCAATGATAGAATCGTTGAGGTTGATGGGAGGTCCCTTCAAGGATACACAAACCATCAGGCTGTGGAGGTGCGTTTCTCATCCTGGGATTTTCTCCTTTTTCGAACTTTTCTCACGCGTTGCATTCATTACAGGTTCTGCGATCGACGGGTCAGACCGTGAAGTTGTGTCTTGAACGATACCTGAGAGGTCCCAAATTCGAGCAGTTGCAGCAGGCCATCGCTGCTTCCGAATTAAAACATCCAACCCCAACTTCTCCCCCAGCCGTGATCCTGCCTCGTTTCCCCACGAATGTAAGTCTCCATTTTGTGCGCCCAAAAGTTTCGCCTGAGTCTCACGAGAATTACTTCCAACAGGAAGGAGATTCAATTGCTGTCGAACACGAAGAGGAGCCACATCCAGTTATTGATTCTGTGGGACTTGAAAGCATCGAAGCCGCTAATTTAAATATCGAACTCCAGGATTTGGAAATGCTGATCGATGAGGACTACGAGGGGACTTTAAAACCAACGGTGGAAGCGGCCATTCAAGCCAAATGGAATAAAATAATTGGGAACGATGCAGAAATAATTGTAAGACCGGAGAATAATTACTTTGAGCCTTCATCTCTTGTGTAACTTTTTTATAAAAATTTTTTGACAACAGGTTGCTCAACTCTGCAAACTCAGTGAGGGTGGGGGATTGGGTATTAGTTTAGAAGGCACCGTTGACGTCGAGCATGGGCAAGAAGTGCGACCACATCATTACATTAGATCCATTTTGCCAGAGGGACCAGTAGGCCGAAATGGGCGTCTTCGCTCGGGTGACGAACTGCTGGAGGTAAACGACGGATGATTTGAAAGACGGTAGCCAGTTCATTAAACGGGGATTTTTTTCCTCCAGGTTAATGGTCACAGACTGCTCGGCATGAACCACATAGAGGTAGTTAGTATTCTAAAAGATCTTCCAATGAGCGTTCGAATGGTTTGCTCCCGCAGAAGCGACAGCACCATGCCTCACAGACTCATCGATACATCTCAAGACAGAACTGCTTTCGCTGCGAGAGTCAGTATTGACGGGTGGACACAGTACAGTTGTGTGTAGGACAAACACTCACCAGTTTGAACTCGTTGCAGAGTATTCTGGGCGGAAGTCTCCAGAATTTGATCCCCGCCACCGACCGACTCGTCAAAGCTAAATCCGACGGCTCTTTGGCGTCAACGACAACCGCTTCGGCAACCGATGGCAGTTTTTCCAAAATGAAATCCCGCTCACTGGAACCACTCACGGGACTCGCCATGTGGAGTTCGGAGCCTCAGATCATAGAATTAGTTAAAGGGGAGCGCGGCCTCGGCTTTTCCATTCTCGACTACCAGGTAAACTCCAGAAATAATAACTGTTCTTTACTTTATCGGAAACATTCAGAATGTTCTCACCATGGCCCTAAGGAAAAGTTTCTCGAGAAAAAGCAGCCATGCCTTCAAAACCCAGGGAAATTTTCTCACTTCCCGAAATCCGCATTTCAAAATCCACTCCAAAAGAAAAACCCCAAAGATCAACACGTGAGGTTTAGTTTTAACGGCCAGGGCAAACGATACCTGCCTCGGGGGATTAAAGAGCGTCTTGACGATATTGCTTCGCCATCCCCCGGAAGTCCTTGGTCCGGAAGTGAAGTCAGTGGGACGAGCTCTCCTTCTAATACCAGTAATGAAGATGGGTCGCGGTCTCCCATGGTTCCCTTTAATTATCATATCTATATTTAATTTTTAAACTTTTACACTCAGGATTATATTAATATTTTTTTATGAATTCTTTTTACTCTCTCTTGAAATTAACTTCCAAGTATTGTTTTTTTCAAATTTCGATCTAAATCAAGTTAAACAATTTCATTATTTCCGCAATTCTAAAACTTATATCGAATTAAAACAGTATTTTATAGCGTTCAACTTAAATTGAGAAAAAATTAGTGTTCTCATTTACGTCCAAACGTTTGTTTGGAATTTTAAATTTATCTGAAAAATCATTTTATCCAACCATTAGTTTCCCTATTCGTTTAATTAAATTTTATTAGAAGGCAGTAGCTGTTAGGGCTGATAGTAGTTAGTAGGCGTGCTTTTCGCGGTCTGAGTTTGATTCTAATACAGCGTTTCAATAATGATTATGAAGTTCTAAATCTGATAGAAAGTAGGAAATGAAGATTAGTGCCATCGTAGAATATTCTGAGTCTGTACGGTGTTGGAGCTTTGAAATCTTCGGCCATTTTGTATGTATTTCTGGTTTTTTTGATTCATGTATACATGGTTACCTTTTGTTTTAATAAAGTTTCAATTTAAGTTAATTAATTTAAAGATGACTTGGTCTGTACGTCTGAATAAACTCATTTGAAAAACGATTTAAAATGTTATCAGAATACAGACTTGAAATACAGGATGCGTTTGTCCTTTAAAATAAACTTTGGGGTTTTGTATTGGTTTCCACATGATTCATGATAACTTTTTTTTAGAAATAATAGGTATTTGCACATCTTTAATTCCAAAAAATTGTTTAATTCGAATATCATAATTATGAAAATTAAGAAGGGAGAACATCAATAAGGGAAATATTCAGTTTTTAGATTGTTGGGTCTGTTGGGTTAATCACAGGGTAAATTCACTAAAATTTTCTGAACTGATTAAAAACTTGTCCAAAGACTTGGACTCAATAAGTGTAATCCATAAATTTTAATTAAAATTTTCGTATTATAATCTAAAATATCAATAGTTTCAATCGTGAATTTCTGACTTTAACTTACCTTAATTTATTTTAATTGGGTGGTTTGCAGCATCCGCATTTATTTTCACTTTCATTATTCGGTTTTAATTTGTATACTCCCCTTTTAGTTTTCTGTAGGTGCATTGGAATTTATGATAGAGCAGGGCTACTTTTAAAATTGAAAATTTTGCAGGTCAGTTACGTTAAGTTTCGGGAGCAGTTGAATTTACTAAATACAATTGCGGTGAAATATTCATTCTCTTGAGCATAAATGTTTATGAGTCTTAAGGCGAGTTAGTGTTAATCAGTTTTTGTCTTTAAAAAGTGGTTGTGTGGGCTCCTCTTGACTTGTGGCTGAGGTAGTTCCTTTGGATTTATAAAGCTGTTTTCTTATATACTCCAAAATGCTTACCTGTTTCATCATTCTAAGTCATGGGTGGGAATCTGCCGCCTCCAGGAGGTTCTTGTTCGGCCTTGTGAACCTGGGAAGGGTTGCATTAAAGTGTTTATTTTATTTTTTGTGTATAGTTCGATAAAAATAATAAATCTACAGAAAAGCAATAACATTCTTGGGTCAGTCAGATTGTGCGGCCTCTCATACTTGTGCCTGATTCAGGTGCGGCTTCTAATAGTAAAAAGGTTCCCCACCTCTGGTCCAAATTTTCCTGTATTTGATTTATATGAAAAAGATTGTCGGTTGTTTTATTCATTGAATATTGTACCTATTCAAAGCCATAATGGCAAAAAGCTTTTAATTTTTTTTTTAAATTTAGTTTTGGAATTCATTTTTGAAAAATAGTAGAAAACAAAACACAGGAATTTTAGACAGTTTATGTTTGAAGGGTTGAAAATTCAACTTTAGAGTTGTGGATGTGGTTTTGTTTAAGATGTTTTAAAATTGCTTTTGGAATTTTTGGAATTTTTCACTGTATTTTGTTTTGTCTCGAGATTGACCTTTTTGGACGAAACAAAAAATTAAAAATTTTTTTTGTTGTTCATTGCCTCGTCATGGCTTTAATCAAACCCTATGACTTTATTTAAATTCAGTTGGTTGACTTTTTCTTTAGAACTCCGGAAAACTGAATTCTTAAAAATACCAATGAGCTTTCCGATTCGGTGGAAGTTCAAGCGAGTTACTTTTTCGATTTTGGATTTTTATTCAATGAAAAATCTCATTGGCGTTCGGATTTAAATTTGATCGAATTTTTCTTTAAACCCCACTTTTTGGAAAGATTTTGGAAAGATCACATAAATTTTCCACTCCGATTTTATAAATTTTGGTTTTACTTATTGCGAATTGTCGATAGTGGCGTTGATTAAACCGGAAGTTCCCTTTTTGTCTTATTGGAGTTGAATGTATTTCAGCACAGTCATTTTCAAAATTATTACAAAATTTGTGGGAAATATTTAAAACAAGAAAAATATCCGAGAGCATTTTGAAATAAAATGCAATAACACTGAAAAAGATTAATTCAATTTCGGTTAATTAATATTAATTAATCCGCGGAATAATTATTAATTTCTCTGTTTCTAATAATAACAAAATTTATGCTTAGAGTTAAACGCCAATGCTCAATTTCTTACATTAATATGATTTTCCGAAATTTCCACCATAAAAAAACCTTAAAATTAGTGAATTAAATCGCTGAGTCGTTTCAACCCAATGTAAGACAAATCGTTCTTTTGAGATGTGAACTTTTCTTTTTGTTACTTCCGGTAAATTTTCCCCTGTCAATCATTTTCATGAGGTGTTTCCCATGAGATAATTCGTTAGAGGGATTGTTGAAGATTTACTGCTCAAGTAAGGGATAGTTAGGATACTTTAAATTTCTCAATATTTCCTTTGATCTCAGTATCACACGGTTAGGTTCTTCTCTGTTGTTCTTATGTTTACGTGCTTCGTTGAACTTCTTCTCACTGTTACTCCCACTGTATCTGATATTAGTGGCAGGTCTGAAAGTGAAAAAAAAAATCCTTTAAGTAGTTTATAAGTCTCATCATCCGTCATTTTCAATGACGTGATACTATTCATCAATTTGGATTTATTCCCCTCAGAAGAAAAACTTCTCAATTATCAGTTTACATTTGAAATTACTGTTTTACTCGAATGCGGATTATATTCCCAAAAAATTGAAAAGTGAATAACAAAAAAAGAAACACTCGATTCAATGAAAAAAAAATATATTGCTGGATACAATATTAAAAATTGTTTTACTGCAATTTATATTTTATTAGAAAAATAATTTCAGGCGTTCGGCGTTCACACCTGAAATTCCTTTCTCATTTTTAGATACCAGGGTGAAATATTTAATACTCCTGTCACTGTTTTCACTTGAAACATTATCTTTCGGAGGGAAATTTTATGGAAATTGTTTCGGAAAATTAATATTTTCGTTTGACTGGAAGCTACGGCACAATCTGTTCTCAAAAGCTTTTTTTTTTATCCATCGCGGTGGTGTCTTGGAGGAAAATAATTTCACTTTTTTTCCCCTCAAATAAAAAAAAAGGATTTTATATTGCTTTCGAAATCAAAGAAAAAGAATTTTTTCCCGAGTCTGTTAAGTACTGCAGAATTGCCGAGGCGGTGTGAATAATTCGGTACGGGTTTCGCCTTTATTAAAACATAACTTTGGAAAGGTTTTATGGGCGTGCAGTGAGCCCCGGGGAATGTTAATTTGAGTTTTTGGAGTTAAGGGAGGCGTAGTTTACAAGAAATAAGGGACCTATTTTGATCGCTTTGAGCGAAACCCACCAACAAGGAAGAATTTGTTTTTTAATCAGATAAAAACCTAGTGTTGTATAAAATTGGGGGAAAAGGGGAATTTGATAACATTCATTAAGTAATACACTAATTTAGATACGACCCTCATTAGCGGGTTTTCGCTTTTCATCATTCGCAAATTGATATTCACCGTTGAAATTTTCATTCAAAATACGATAGAAGATGTCCGTTTATATTCTCTATCAAATATGTATTTATGTTTAAAAATACTGTATAAAATCACGTTTTTTTAAGGGGGTAATAAATGCGGAAGCGATGTAAAAATTTTCATTAAAAAATGTTAATATCCGACAGATTTTCATTAAAATGTAATCTGTTTTAGTAATTCGTTCTCTTTACTAAGACGTTTTAATTTGGAAATATATTCGTTGTAGGTCACGTTTTATAACGTGTAATCTATGGGTTTTTGCTCGTGGAGAAAATTACCCTGAAAGTAATATTTTAAAGTATTATTTAAGGGATGCGGCACTCTTTCAAATTCGCCCACAGCTTATTAAGAACGTTTTGAAGGTTTTTAATTGTTTTCTTCACTGAAAGTTTGTAAAATGTCCTATAAAAACAAAAAACTACCTTATTTGCGAATCCGTTGGAAACTCCAAAGGCCACTTTTGTCGACAGTGTCTTCTTAAAGAGTTTGCTGAATGTAGAATTTTCTCGAAAGCTCAGTTCTCAACTGAATTTTTCATGGAATGATTTTGATTTCGCCCGGAAATAGTCACCTGAAATTGAAATGAAATTCGCTTTTACATAAGTTTTTAATTATGTGAATTTAAGCAATTATTTATTGCAAAATCTTAACTTTTCATTTTAGTTTTTGTTCGAACCGATGTAATGCTTTGGGCCGAATGAGTGTGAATGAATGAAAAAAAACCTGAGACACGGGATGGTATATTGTTTCAATATATCCTTTTCGCAGGAAAACGTGTCAAAATATTTCCTTTTACTTTAACTGATGCTTCAAGTCATTTGTCTTCCTTTTGACGCCGTTTTTGCTTTCCTCTCTTTGTTCGACCCATTTAAACGTGACTCAAGACCGACTTTTTTGACATTGTCTCTTCTTTTGAAGATCTAATTTTGAACTTTGGTTCTTTCCAGTTATTGTGTCAGAAAATTTTCCCCTAAAAATGGATCCAAAATTTTTTCTATAAAAGAACGCGTGAAAGCATTTATTGTCGTGACATATGCTGCAGATTTGTAGCAGCTTTTTCGACTTCAGATGAAAACACGTTCACTTAAGGTTGTTTTAATGGGCACAATCGAATGCTGTGGTGAGGAAACTCCGTCATTATTAAACCCAAAAATCACTCCTTTAAGTATTTTTTTGAATTGTGGCTGAAAATTGGGGTTAATTGGAGCCATAAGATTCTTAACATTATCTTTATATTTTTATTATATTTCTGATTTGATAAAATATTGAGAAAAACAGTAAATAATATTTTTTAAATATTAAAATAAATACTTGAAAGGTGTGTCAATTGATTAGTGGTTTTTTAATTATTTATTTTAATGAGTTTTTAAGTAAAATACGGTTCTTAATACGGTTTAAAGAATTTTTAACGTTACCAAGAACTTCTATAATTTTTTAATTGCCCCATCTCGATGTAGGCAAGAGGCATTAAAACATCAGATTTTCACTATTTTTACGAAGGTCGAGTTAAGGGGAAGTTAAAAGCCCTTCGCCAAAGTGTTATACAAAACATAAAATAACACTTTTTGTAACGTTCATATTTTTTACACGAAACATTAAGTTTTTTATCCTTCAAACCGCCACCCACCTCCAGTTTTCATCTGAAATTTTATTACATCTAATAAAAGCATTTTCTCTGGAAGTTATTTCGCTTAATCCATTGCGTTGTAATTCAAGGAATTTGAGTAAAGAAAGGTGAAAAGAAGTAAAGCAGATTTTTTCGCCTGAGTAGTTTCAGTTGATTTTTTATTTTCTCCTTTAGCTATTAATAATAATAAAAGTTTCGATTCGGATCACTGCTACAAAAGGGGGGATATTTATGGGTATGAGTTCGGCGATTATCAGATTCACGTAATCCATGTTTGTTTTAAGGCTCTAACATTATTTATCCAATTTGACCGCTAATATTGTTAAGGGCTTAGAAATAAAAATCCCTTTTTTTAGTCAAATTCAATCTCATTATTACTCTCAAACCTTTTACAGTGGAAAAATGTGAAGAAACAAAAGCTTTTGATTTAAAAAAAGCCCCCAGTGTTTTGTTCTCTAACACAATTACAGGACTTCGTTCCGGTTTTTGTCTTTACTTAATTTCCTTTTTTCACCCGAAAAATTTAATTCGAGGTTTGAGGTATTTCCACGGCGGTAATAAAGAGCACTTCATTTTGAAAAGATTCTTGAAAATTTATTTTTGGGGTCTGAAAAATATTTTCCCGTTACGTTAATGGGCGGTTTTGCTCCCCGACTGAATTTAGCGGTGATTGGCTCATCGCTTTTGCACATTTTGGGAAATAAGAGACTATTCGGGATTATTTTTGTCACGTCTTTCCGCCTTTGAATAAGTTGTCCTAATTAAGAAAGTGTTATAGAGTGATTTGGGTTTGAAATATGCTAAATGAGGGTTCTCTTTTCATTCGGTTTTGGCAAAAATCCATTTGGAGTCTTTGTTTTCTAAAATAATTATGAGCTCCACGAAAAACAACTTCTTGATAAATTTGTTGATAAACAAAAGAGTTGCGTACAAAGACGCCTCAGTTTGAGTAAATAATAATTATTTGGCCCGACAAGAAAAGATTCTTTTCACAGGGAAAACTGTTTACAACTTTTGCCAATGCATTGTATTTTATTTTATACATAATAATAAATGGGTGACTGGTTGACCTTTCTTGTTTTGTTGTCAAGCCTGCGCCCAAACGCGTAAAAATTCAATTTGAAAAGCGGAAACATGTCTTTGGACTCTTCTGCATAAGAATGATTTTTTCATCCAGATGACGTGAAAAAGATATGAGGGGTTCAAACATTCAATTTAATATTTTCATGAGAAAAAGTCAGGAGCTTTTAAAAGCGTTTTCGCAGTGAAATTGTTTGTTTACTCGTAATTGGAAAATATAAAAAATGCTTTGTGCTGAAAATTCTCACACACACGGCCAATTGAACGGATCCCAGTTTTCCACTAATAATTACATTCGTATAGAGCCTAATTAGATTTTTCTATTTCACCTCGGGAATATCAAAAGGCTTTTGTGAAATAAGTTTGAAAATTGGAAAGTAAAAATTTAGTTTTAAGCTCAGTTCCCGTGGAATTTTCGGAAAGTTTGGTTGAAATTTCTTATCACGTAAGAGCCTCAAATCGTGTATCCCATGGCTTGAATTTGTGCCAGGATATTTGTTTGTGACTTTTCTTTCTTCGGAAATCCCTTTTCCGTGGAAATACTGAACACAAGTCTCGGATTAATATTTTCTTTCCGACTTGGAAATTTTCTTCTGAACACTAATAATTCATTTTTTTGGTTTCCCCGTGGAAAAGTTAGCCAATATTGGATTTCGGTGACTTTTAAGAAATTCATAAACGGATCGGACAAAAATCAAACGATTAAATTGGATCCGGTTTATTTATTTATTCAATACCGAATTCCATTAAAGTGCTGCAGGTGAATTTTCGATTGCACTGTGGGCTTCTTTACTTACCTAACATCGAAGTGAATGTCTCGGAATTTCCTTCCATCTATGAAAAAAAGCAAACATTTGTTATTTTAACAATCTTTGAAGCAATTACGTCTTAGCATAAACCGCTCCTTAACAGTGAGAAAAGTAACTTCATTTGCGAAAAGCATAACCGAAGTTCAAAGGTACGAACTGTGGGGGAAAATAATGCTGAGCTTATTACGGGGAAGTTTTCCCCCGTTCCTTTAGGTGAAAATCTGTGCTTTTATTCCATTCTGTTCTTTGTTTAGAGAAACTAATCAGATTTTTAATGCAAAATGAGCTTGAAAAAATTCATGAATAATTTACTCTGTTTTAATGTATTTTAAAAATGAATGGGAGAAGGAAAATTTTATCCAAAAGTGAAGTCTGCTTCAGCTGTGTTTCTTTTTGCGTTTCGGGAATATTAAACAACAGAGTCTTGCATCAGATAGACTTTAAAATTTCCCATTTAGAGAAATTAAATGTGAATGCGTAGAATGAGATACGCAGTTTTCCGGCCTGTTTAACTTGAGTAACTGAGAGGTCTTTCTGTCTTCACTTTGCTGAAAATTATACTCCGAAATTGCCTTTCTTACCTGTCGCTAAGGGGCAGCTCAGTAGACTTTGTCTTGTCTTTGGCTAATTTAGTCACACAATATCTTCCCGGTTGAAGTGATAAGTGTCAAAGTTATCTGTCCAAACAAATAATATTGAGTTTAAGCATATGATTTTCTTTAGTTTCAAATCCGGAATGTATTTTTACAAATGCTTATCGTGCCTGGGGTTAATTTAATAGTTATTTCACCAATAATTGATATTAAATTTATTGGGGATATATATTAACTTGAATGACTCAACCAAGTGAAAATGTGAATAGTGCGACACGGTGAAAATAAACTGCTGAGTTTGCTTTTAACTCATTTACACCCGGTTTAAAGTTTTAAGAAAATTGAAAGGTTACGATGTAATTTTGCCGCAGTTGCAATTCTCCAGTGACAGTGAAGCAATATAATTAAGTAATTGGCTGACAAAATTAGGTAATTGCCATTTTGTTGACAGTTTGTGCGGGAATTCCTAAGGAGGGAATGAAGGAGAAAGTTAAAATCAACTTTTTTCCACCTTTATTTGATTCGGTTTATTTGCCTTCGTTTGCGAAGTTTTTTCTCGAGAGGAGATTAAGCTTTTCTGAGCTTTTATTTTTTCATTTTTTATTCTGATTTTATCGCTCAAAAGTTGAAAGGCTTATACTCTTGCCCGTATGCTCTTTTAAAAAATTATGATTTTTATATGTCCTTGTAAAATGACGTTTATGAAAGCTTTGCAAATTTTCTGATAACTTATAATATTTTTAAAATTTTATTTTCTGATTTTAAGAAATCATTAGCTGTGTAATTAATTTAATAGATCCAAGGTGAATCTATAAATCTTTGTTGCCTGGATTTCCTATCGAAATTTTATCAAATATTTAAAACTTTTTTAGTGTACAATTTGCTGTGTAAAGTTCGCTCCACTGCCTAATAATATTTTTCATAGTTTAACTTTTGTTCTTACAAACTCAGCCTTGAAAAACTTTATAATGTGACAGTTAACATATCATTTTTTTATTTTTATTTTAGTTGTATTAAATTTCAAATTTTCTTATATAATCTTTTAAATGGAAGCGTATGGTATAAATACTTTGCATAAATAATTTCTAATAATTTTATGAATCTTTTCTAGCAATTATATAAAGTGACAGAAACCAATTAAATAAGTTCCAGAACTTTTGTCAGACAGCTGAGCAAGTCGAAATTTTAAAAAGGCCTTCAGGTTGAAACCTTTTGGGGCTTTTCTGCAAGAACGCTTCAGTCGGCGTTGAATTTGAAACCCATCTTCGGTTTCAAATTTGAAGATTCTTCCGATCTAAGGCCAATCAACCAATCAACCACTGACGGGCGAATTGCTATTCTCTCGAGCTTTACCTCTCGAGGCGATTCTCACAAAAGAATTCTTTTTCTTTAGAAATATTTCAGTCTGACAGCTAATAAGCCTCCGAATTAGAGAACATAATTTAGTTGTTGAGGGATTCTCCAGAGCCCTTACGCATGAGTTCTCTCGGAAACCAATAATGTAATACGCTGGTTTTCCCGGAATTCGATCTACAATTGTGATGCTTTTATTGGGATCTCTGTGCCATTGGCTGGCTGCGGACACGAGATCGAAAGCCAAGGCTCCATTTCAGTCATTAATCAAGACAGGCAGAAACAAGTGGATTTATTATAATCTCATCCCGAGCTTATTCCGGGATGAAGAAGACGGTTTAGGGCAAAGCTTTTAAAATTGTCATTTTTCATCGTTACAAGCCGCGGATTCATTTGCTTAAGCTTGTCTGAGTTTATGATAGCGAAGGCTGAGCAAATATTTTCCTTCCATACTTTTCTTCCTTTCCTCCTTGAATGGAGTCGGTGTTTGCTCCCTTTTCGCTGGTTCCCCAGGAGAGGTGTTTAGCACATTCAATTGAAAATACTAGGGCGAAAATTTAGATTATATCGGTAAACACTTTCAAATTTAGTTGAGTTTGAATTCCCCTTTTGCAAAGCGAAAAGAAAACCTAGCAAAATTCAAAGGGGTAAAAATACTGGGGTTACGGTGTACGATTATACGGGCTGATATTGCTACTTTTGTTATGGCTAAATATATAAAAATTTAACTCTTTTAAAATAACATTAAACGGGTTAATTGTATTTACTTAAAAAGCAAAAAACTTGATTTTCGCCTATTCCGTAAATTTTCATTTTGCTGCAATTGTTATAAACATTTAAAGTTAGGAGAGTTCGAAAAAATAAGAGGGAATGTTGTCATCAAATTGGGAAGAAATCAGAAAGGGTGTTTTATGTCAATTTCGAAAAAAGACAGTCAGTTCATTTATAAAAGTGAAAGAGTAAGTCAAAGCAGGTAAAAATCCTCATCCATATTTATAAAGAGATGACATCAAGACCTTAGAACTTGATATACCTTAATACCTGCTCTTAGGAGTATTATTAGAATTAAAAAAACATCAACATTAATGCTTGCGTTCTAAAAGTGTTTAGGCACAAAGAGAAGTTTATGCGATGATACAGAATTTAAACAATGTAACACCAAACGGGTGGGTCTCACATAAAAGCAATGCAGTTTTGGCTTATTTACTACGGTTAACATCTTATTAATGTTGATCAAAATGTGCGGTTAATGAAAAACCGAGGAAACGGGGTTTAAAAGTTTGTAAAGCTCTGTTGGCGCATTCGCTGTTGGCTCCTCAACACTATAAAATTTTAATTATCTCCGTTAATGCGATTAAACGTCCAACCGTAAGAAATTTTTAAAACTCGGATCATCTCCCTATTTTGTTACTTAAAAGATATGTTGCTAATTATGAAAATGGAAAGTTCGTATATTATTAATCCGAGAATTTAAAAGTTAACTCAACTTTCTTTAACGGCCTCCGTGTTGTGTAATTAACTGTTTTGTTTTCGAATATTTGAAAAATTTCATTTAAGGGATGTAAATTGTATTAAATTAACTATTAATTTTTTATAGTCGTTCATTAATGTGTAAAAGTTTGTAAAACACTGTTATAAGGCAGCAGCTGAACTTGATGGCACAGATGGGAGTGCTGGGAGAACAAATGTGAAGATACGCGTATTTCGGGGAAACATCAGAATATTAAGATTAGTTGTGGTTTTTCGCAACAATACTTTCACCGGTATATGAGTTTATAAATGTACGTTCCGCTTAATTTTATTAGGAATTACGAAAACTATCTTTAAGCGAAATTTTAAGTTTGCTTCCTGTCTGAAAATAACTGTACAGTGTGAAAATTATAGAATTTACATGGATATATTCGATTGATTTAGAGGAGATGAGAGGATGTAAAATTAGTTTTGAATGTGCATTTACAGTGTAAGGCGCCGGACAGGTCATTACAAATAAAACTACAATTTTAATCAGGATATTCCGTTAGCTGAAAAGGAAATTCCCTCCCTTCTTTCACTTGAATTTCCCGGGAAAGCTTTTACAGGCTAGACAAATGATAAAAGAATTTTGTTAAGTCGTAAAATTCACCCATTGGCGAGCTCGAGCCAAAGCTAAATTTTTCATTTGCTGCGTCGCAATATTCTCAAAAGGGAAATAATAGCGCTATCTGGAAAAAATCCTGCGGCCAGTCAGCAATGCTCTAAAGCTCGAATTTAGCAGGCCCTTCTTGTAATTTATCCTCATTCCCTCTGGAATATCTTCCTAAAAGCTGTTTAACTTGGACTTCTTCCAGGGTATTCTATTACAAATAGAGTTTTTTTTTTTGTATAAAAGTTATTTCAGTTTGTAATTCCTTTTAAAATATTTTCTATTGTACAGTTGAAGACAGTTGTTGAACGCGATCTCAGGGACAGTATTTCCCATTTTGTTTGCAGAATATGTTTTCCTGAGATAACTTTTTACCGAAGTGAGATGAAAATTAGGGAAAATTTCACATTTGTTTCATGGAATATTGCGATTAAAATCTCTTATTGGTTTTATGGTTTCGAGATTCGAAAACAAAAGGGAAAGTTTCGGTGAAAAATCCGATGTGATTTTTTGTTTTCCGAGCTTAGGGATTCTGACCTCGAGAGCTTTGACCGACTCGAAAGTCGGATCTTTTAAAACGTTGGAAATCCTTTGCTCGATTTTTGGAGAAATAAAAGAAGAAAGAATATTTTGAATTCAGGGATTAGAAGCCGAAAGCTGAGGCGAAAATAAAAGAGCATAAAAAATGAAGCAGATGAGAAAGCGGAGTGCGATTAAACATGAAAGCAATCTGGAAAGAAAGAAAAATCAGAAGGGAAAAATGGGCAATAAATGTCTTCGTTTGAATTTGCTGGCTCTTTAGAAATTTCTTTGGAAGGTCTCATCTCTGAAATCTCCTTAGGGAAGCTTTTCTCACGAAGTTTTAACGCATCCGGTTTGGATTTTTAGTTTTTCACCGTACAGGCTGTGGCCTTTGCGAAGGGTTCCGGGAGTCATTTCAACACCCAAATTGCACATCGTAAACACTTGCCGAAAGGTTGGGAAATACGAAAAATTGGAAGCGACTTTGATTTTTCGAACGGAAAATAAAACCCGAAATGATATCAGATGGTGATAGTGCTTACGAAGGAAACATTTTGCTGCGTTTCAAGAGCTTTTGTGATATGTAGATTTATTACCAATAATTTGCGGTGCCATTTTCCTGTCGAAGATTTATTATTTCCATTTATTATTTCGTTTCTTTTTTCATTAGATTTATCAGAGAAATTTAATAAAAACTCACCGAAAGCTTTGAGCTCCCGTATTTGGATCGGTGATTTTTGTATTTTCATTTCGGAGTGCCCAAAAAAAACCATCGAAGTGCCCATGGATCTGAAATAAAAATAAGATTTAATGGCTGTATTCCTTCTGAGTTCAAACACATCCATTGGACTGAATTATTTATGTTTGATAAGAACACTACTAAATTTTCATAGTTTTGTACAATTTGGATTATATATTTTAGTAGTGTAAAGTTTTCATGCAGATCTAAAATTTAAAGAAAGGAATCGGTTCAAGTTGAGAGTTCCTTCACTAAATTATGCATTGAAAAACAAAGAGATTTTTTCGAAGGTTCTTTTTTTTAGATCCTTTCAGTGGGCGATGAAACATCCTTTTAAAACTTTACGCTTCGTTCAATCCTTTTTATATTCATATTTTGCCTCCCGAATTTGTTTAATGGCAGAAGGCATTGATATGCCGTTTTTTAATGGTTATCACCGAAGTCTGAGCTTTTTGCTTTTTTCCTAATGGCGATTCCTTTTAAAGTTGGGAAATTGTGACTTTTTCAGGATCCGATGAATCCGAACGAGACTGTCATCGTCATACGGAGCCTTGTGCCCGGGGGCGTCGCCCAGATGGACGGCCAGCTCATCCCGGGCGACAGACTGGTGTTCGTGAACGACACCAACCTGGAGAACGCGTCCCTCGACCAGGCTGTCCAGGCGCTGAAGGGAGCTCCCAAGGGAATCGTCAGGATCGGAGTCGCGAAACCTTTGCCCATTCCGGATAGCGTTTCTCATTGTCAGGTTAGTGACGAGAGCCGATCTCAGACGGTCGCTCACGAATTTTACAACGATCAGCACGATAAAGAGGGGATGATCGATCATATTGGGAGCAACGGAGACGAGGGTGGCTCACCGACGCAGAACGTCCTTATGAAATCCGAAAGTTTTTAAAAAAAAAGCCACCAGTTGCCTATTGTTCGACTGTTTTTTCTAAATGACATTCTAAGCCATTCCACGTTGAGGTCCTTTCCGAGAGCAAATATTTAATTTTTTATTAATTTATTAAAGATATTAACACTGAATGCGATTTTGACTGTTTAAATCAAAACCGCTTGAAACGGCTTTTATTTTTACACACCGACACAACGTCACTTTAGGCATCGCATTTTGACAATCCTCGAATTTGCACTGCACTGGGAATTTATTGGGGGAAATTAAAAATCAATCCTCATTTTCCGCAATTATTTGTAAATTATATTTTGGGAGAAAATCTGCAAAATGGCGCGCTCACACTTTCCTAAGCTTTTTAACCACCATTTCGCCAACTTTCTCATTCACTAAATTGAGCACATGTCTAATGTCTCACTAAAAATTATGTAAGTAAACCATTCGAGCTTTTAAAGCTTTAAATTGAATGATGACTTTGCAGTTCTTCCATTGCATTTAGTGAATGATATTTAAGGGTTGCACTTTTTCAGCAGATTTTTTTCATCGAGTCAATTAATTTTTAAACCAAATTTAATGTGATTTCGAATTCTTTTCAAACTAAATATCGCCCATAAATTTTCTCTGGTCACATCAAAGTTTTCTCTATGCACTCGAAGGAAACGGTTTTGTATTTTTTAATGTTTTTTTTTGGTCGAAAGCCTCCAATTTTCACCCCCGCAAAACGAGTTCGTTAATACAATGCATGTTAAAATAAGAGCGATATCATCACTTGTTGATGAAATTTCCTAATTAGTTCGATTACGTAAGGGCGCACTTATTGTTATTATTTCAATTTTAATCGGATAGTCATATTCCCAGGGGATGTGCAGGAAGAGTTTTTTTTATTTTTCGGCGGCCTTTTACGAATCACACGAAAACCGTTAACACCTTAGGCTGTCTTTGGGTGTGAGATAAAGAAACTATGGTGTTTAGAATATAACTGAATAATATTAGATCCGGAATTACGGGCATCTTGTTTTGAAATTCTCGCGCAAAAAAACCTCTCAACTATTCTGCAGAAAATGGGCTGTGGTTGTGGATTGTCAAGTCAAGAGCCATTATTATGTTACACCCTCTCCTTTTTTTTTTTCTAACGTCCGAAGATTTTTTTTTTCTCGCGGTTTTGTGGTTGTTTTTTTTCGTCAAGTTTAGGTTAACATTGATCACTTTCAGCTCACCTAAAGAAGAGGGTTGCTTTTTTTTTCTCTTAATTTTTTACGTTTCTTCACGGTAATTGCTTTTTGTTTGTGCCCGGAAGTTCTTTAAAAATCCTCCCCCCCGTACTTAAATCAGCAGCCCGTGAGAAATTTTAATGGGCATGAAAAGATAAAAAAATTTCCCCCGGAAAAATGAAAAAAATAATGATGTGGCCGACTCCGTTCGGCGGGTTTTGCTTTTGTAAAAAAACTGGTCAGGTTTTCAGGTCTTAAAGGCGCTTTCTACGTATTGCATTCCCTCCTTTACTATTAGCGGAGGCCACTCGGAAATAAAAACTTCCATCTCTGATTTGGTTCTCTTTTTGTTGTTTGCTTGGGGGCTTAATTTTCTAAAATAGTGTACTTTTGATTCCATTTACCTCAGATGAAACCTTTCACAAAAGAAATGCTTTTTTCCTCCTTAGAATCGTACGGGCTATGGTTGGTTAAAGGAGTTAGCAAATACGCTGCTTCGGCTTTTTCCTAAAGTCAAAAACCGTCTGAAAGCCCAAAAGGATTGGCAGCCTTTGAGAGTTAAAATTAAATTTCCACTTCTGTGTAACTACTCACTGTGAATATAAAATACGTACCTGAAAGACGGATATTAAATCGTATAGGGACCAAATATTGTTCGTATTGGCATTCGAATGATTCGCGGGTTATAGTTAAATCATTATTAAAAAGTCAGGGACCAGTTTGCCTTGGTATTATAACATCTAAGTATTCAGAACTTAAAAGATGGTAGTACAGAGGGATCCCCTGCAGAAAATTTTCAAAAGGCAATTGCCAGAAAAATAGAGATTTCAAACAGCATTGTAGGCAATTACAAAATGTCATATCATTCATTCCTTTTTGCCGAGCATGCTTTTTAATAACCTAAATAGTTTTTCCGAACATTCTTTTTCACAGAGTACATATTTCGCGTCACACTGGCGCCATATTTCCCATCTCCAGTGCGTCTTTCGCTTTAGAATGTTGCCACCCTGTTTAATAACAGTGAAATTATGATATGAAAATTGCTGGAAGGGTATCGTAATCTCATGAAGTGGTGAAAAAGTGATTAAAAGTTGAGATGAGTCGAAAAGCAAAGGGGATTGGGGGTTGTTAAGGCTTAATTTGTGTATAACTGAACCAAGGCCAATGGTATTAGATATATATTTTTTTTTAAATCCGCAATTTAATTAGAATCTACACAATGAAGGATTTAAAATTTAAAAAGCACGAACGAGGAAGACTAATTTAAAAAAAAAAAATCCAGTCGGGTGTTGACTTTAAAAGAATCCTAACGAATTGGGAATTTTCTTCCTTTATTCTATTCTGTATTTGTTTTATTTATTTATTGATTTACCTAAAAAGGCTTACTAGTTTTATCTGGCGTGGTGTAGTAGCTCATTTGACTTTTTTTTATTATTATTATTTGCACGCAGCATTTGACATAGCCGTTTTCTTGGCGTTTTCTGTCATTTACCTCTCGTAAAAACACGGCCTAAAGACATAACAATGTTTGGGTGAATATATGCGTTCGCTTTTGTATTGTATTCTTTTTTCGGAGGGGGAAAACTTAGCGGTTAAGGGTTGTTTCGCCATTGTAGTGATTGCTTGGGTTGGAAAAAGTTGGTTTGTAGTTTGTCCTGGAGAAAACTGGTCGACTTGCAGAAAAATCCCAGAGCTTTAGGACGAAACTAAAATTGGGGGAAAATTGAAAAGTCAGGTCTTTATATAAAGAAAAAAAATCTGTTTTCGATTCTACTGAACTTAAATAAGTCTGCATTTTCCGTTTATGTTACTGTTTAGGTATTTTAATTTTAAATGAATTTTAATTTATTATTTATTTTTTAAATAAAGTTAAAATCAATTTAAAAATTGTTTTTATTCTGTTTGTGACAAACAAGTATTCGATACTCTCTTCCTTGATTATGTTTCTTTTGCAAGCGACTTTCAGTGAAATTTTGGTGGATATTTTGTCAATATTACAACTTAAAATAGTTGTTAAAAATTTTCATTTAAATATTATTCTTCCAAACACTCTCAAGAAAGGCATATATCCTGTCAATGGTTGTTTTTTAAAAGTTCGAAAAGTATTCAAAATGAAGACTATAATTTATAAGACAGAATGATTTGAGGAAGGGAGGGAAAGTTGAATGTTTTCGGGGTATTTATCAAAACCGGAAATAGTGTAATGGTTCAGGGTTTTATCTAAAATATAAAGTTAGAATTATATAACGCAATAAAAAGATAAGATATTCAATTGAGCTTAAATGAGAAGTTCAGTAGTTAAAACAATTGCCAAAAACTCAGCACAAACTCCTCGCAAATGCAATATTTACGGACGCAAAATATAAACCAACTCAGCCTTAAACCCTTTTCCATTAAGTCTACAATACTTTCTTTTTTTAAAAGTCAGCAAATCAAAAAGAAAAGTGACAATTTCCTGTTGAACATAATAAGCGTATTTTCGGATAAATTATGTTTTTCACGGAGAGAACAGTCCACTACTTTTAACTACTGTTTTAGATAATATTTATTTAAAAAGATGTAATCCCTGTCAGTCCACAAAAAATGCCTTCAGAGCTTTTTGTTGGAGTTGTCTTCGATCAATATGGGATTTCACTTGTTTTTGCATTGCATTATTTGTGCGTTCATCACGTGGAGTTATTGTCTGGGAAAAATTAAAATCCTGAGAGGATTTATGCCTGAGCTTGAGTATACCTCCGAAAGGTCCCACTCTTTGGTTTACAGGTGCTCAGGAGGTTAAGGTGATAGCTTTTTATAAAGAGGAAGCTTTCAGAGTGAAGATTTTATTTTTTTGAGCAAATAAGAAGCTTTCACCGTGTGATGGATTCCATCCAAAGTGTTGTGGAGAAAAGACCAGTGAAAGCAAAGTTTCGCTGAATTCGCTTGCATTTCCATTTCTTTCTTGTCAAATCGGCCTGCAATATACTTCTTAACGAGAAGAAAAGAAAAAGAAAAGAAAACGGCGCCAACTCGCATGGAGCTTTTATTGTTTGATCTTGTTTAGTGTTAGATATTGTTACATTTATGAAATAGCATTGGCATCTGTTCTTCCTATTATTTTAATAAAAATAGAAAAACTTATTGGAATGTTTTGTTTTCGTTTTGTTGATAACAATGAGGTTTCTCCAATAACAATTCAGTAGGCAGGGTGACCATAATTTCCGGTCTCCGTTTTTAAATATAAATATTGTGAGCCGATTAGACGGGAAATTTCCTTTATTTACCTTTCATTGTACACTGATTCGTCGAAAGGAAACCAGAACGATGAAACCGCCCGAAGCCTTTTTGGAAAATATGGTCACCCCCATATGATTGTACTTCTGCATCGACTTTATGGTATGTACTCAGTGTTGTCTTTTATTCTTTTTTGTGTCAGTACCTTCCGTTGCATGAGCTATTGTTATTTGATTCGGGCTTTAATATATAAGTATTTGTTGTTGTCGTAATTGCATGAATACCTTTTTTTCATCACGTGATATAATGGGTTATATCGTAGAAAAATTTATCTGTTTTTTTGTGTAATTAGCCGAGGCTGTGTGTTTTCAGGTAGAGTTAAATATATCGGACTCTGAAATTTGTTAGAAACGTGGAAACGTAAATTGTCATTCATTTCCTCAGCGTCAAAGTTTAGATTCAATTCGGATTGAAAATTAAATTCCGCCAACTCAAATTTGCTTTTTGAGAAAATTCGAAGGAAATCTCCTAAAATTTCACAGTAACTCAAAATAATGTCTCGAATATTAAACATTATTATCCAATCACCTGAAATTTTCGAGATTTCACAAAGTCAACTCTTTCGGCCATTAAATATGGAACAGTTTCAGAGTTCCGCGTTGGGGACTTTCGAAAATTGATTCTGCATTGATCGCATGTAAACGGTTTCGCTTTCTCTCCCCGAATTTTTTATTCATTTTCCTGCGTTCACTTTTCGTATAAAACAGCGGTTTTGAGTTGTGAAATGTTTTAGAAAAAAATATTTCGCTCTTTTATGGAAATCTCAGCAAAACACATTGAACAGCGGCACTCCATTTTGGTTTGTTTCCGCCCCCTTTGAACACATCAAAATTTTTAATCGAGTTTTAATAAGAATAGGATGCAAATTTAATTAATGTGAAACCGGAATTTTTTTGCCTTTACTCATGTCTCTGGTTTTATGACTTTTGCAAGGTATTTTTGAAAGGGTTAAGAGCACGATAAACCGTATGAAAGTATTCCACTAGAAGTTTTCTGTTTCTTAGTACGGTATGAATATAGAATCTGGGAAAGGTTGCGGTAGGGGAGGAAATTCAGGGGGTGCGAAATTTATTTCATGATTTAAACCAAAATAGTTAGCATGAGATCCATACTGAATTTCAGTTTGAATAGAACTGCGATACAGTTCTGCTCTGAATTCATTCCATACAGTATCTAGAGAGATAAAAAACTAATATTTTAGCTAAAAATTCCAGCTTTTTTATATTCCCCTCGCGATGTCAGCGATCCCGGAGGTATCTGAAGAGATTAAATGAAATGAAAATACCCAATGGGACAATGATTTAGGTTTTGTACTTTTTTATTAATGTTAATTTAGTGTAATTCATTACAAATTATAATTTTATAGGTAAAGTTTGTACAGTAAAATTCAGGTAGGTAGGAATTATAACCCGAAGAGTGAGACTAATAGTTTGCTTTGTGGTTTGTTTTTTATTTGCATTTTCAAACGCATATTTGCTCTTCATCGCTTCTGCTTTTAAATTTTTTTGAATGTGACAATTAGTGCAGATTTAAACCGCGATTAGAATTGTTTATTGTTAAATTTTGCCTTTTTAAGAGTGCCGATATGAGGAAGCGGTCCCTCGTTTGTGCTTTTTCTTTTTCAGCACTTCCACTGTTTTTATAAATAATCGTTTGGAGGAATTTAGGGAAGAAATGAGTTCTATTAAAACTTTTCCTATAAAGTCGTTTCAAAGTGGCTTCCTCCTTTCGTTGAGTTTTCTCTGAGAGGGTCCCTTAACAAAGTCTTCAATGCAAACTTGAAACCTCCGAGGGACGGAGCAAAAGCTCCAACTTTTTCCGGGGAATTTTATTTCCAGCCATTTACATAAATCCTCGCCCCCTCGCCCGCCTGGCCCACCTTTTTAAAACAGCCCAATATGGGGGGGGTTTAGGGCATTTATTTTACATTCGGAAGCGATATCTCTTCAGTTAACGTATTGTTCCCAGCTGATCTTTGTGTCTGTCAATGACAGGACAATCGAGGGGTATTTTTTTTCTAAGTACAAATGAGTTTTTTTGCTTGGAACTTTTCCTCCGATGTTTTCATGGGAAACGGAAGAATTTCGCGTTTCTGGGCTTATGTGTGAGTGACAGAATTCCATTTCAGAAAAGTTCGATTCGCACCACTTGAAGGGATTTTCATCCCTTTTGTAAATGTCCGTCTTGACGTGGCGGCTGTATTTGTGATTTTATACTCCATTAATGCGGTTGTCTGTTTTCGAATACTAATCGTCTGAATCACATATAAGTGTTTAACCGAAACGCCATTTTATTTTACACTGTTTATTATTTTGGAAAAATTTCCAAAAACGATCGAAGGTTATAACTCCCGAATAAACTCTTTTTTACGTCAAAACTTTTTAAAGAAAATTCATTTTTAAAATTTTCTCTTAGGTTTCAGTGAAATTTCGGTTTTGGGTAAGATTTATGACATTCATTCAGTCTTTTTTTTCATTTCTTCGCTCTTGAAATGTTATGCCCCCGTCAGGTTTTCAATTTTCCCTCAAAATTCAAATTTGACGCGAGGAAGTTGCTCCCCGCGGCTTTGAAGATTTCACACCGGAACTGGCAGTTAATTTTTGACTGTGACAAATCTGTTTTTTTGAATCATTTCCCGGGTTTATATCTTCATATTAATTTTCTCAAGTTCTTTTGTGAGTTTCATTTAAGGAGAAAACGCTCTGGTTAATCTCATTCGCATTTGAGAAAGTTTCGCTTTTGAAAATTCTCCCTCGCACAAAGGTGCACCATCTTGTAAAAGATAAAAATTATTATCGGAAAAAACGCTTTTTTGCGTTACAAAAACATTTTCACAGATCATTTTTCGCTGTTAATATTTATCTTTCCGCTCAAAGGTTCGAGGAGTTGGTTCCCCAGAGATGATTTGACGCTTTGTTCGGTTTCAGTGAGGTCTGCATACTGCAGTGTTCCATTATCTCAAATCCTTTCGCCCTTTTTCTCTCCCTTTCTCTCTCTCTGTGTGATTTTTTATATTTTAAATTCATTAATGCAATTTCCCTGGGGCTCTTCGCTTCACCACATTCATTTCCAAATTAAGCAGGATTTTGTTTTGACCACTGAATTGCATTTTTTCCTCATGTTAATTAATTACTCATTCCTGAATTCATTATTTTATTAATTATTTAATGTTCCCCTTTTTCAGAATTCATTCTAAAGAAAAGTGGACAATATAACGAAGGCTGATAATAATAAATTGAGTTTGAAAAGGCCGTCTTTAATGATTTTTCGAAATTTTTCCGGTATTTATGAAAATTTGGTTTTGTGTTTTATATTCAAACTGCGGTTTTTTGGGAGGAGATTTTTTGGATGATTTCCCATCCACACAATTTTTACTTTTTCATGTTTAAGCAGAAAATTAAAATACAGGAAATTGGGGTTAATATTTTAGTCGGGCTTTAACATTAATATTTCGTTGGCTTTGTTTTTGAAAATGTCCAAGCTTATCGCATAATATCTGTATAATATATTTATTTTTGGACCATAACCCACCACCAATGTTGTACTCCTATCTGTATAAACAGGAAATTCCTCCGACAATGATTCTAAAATTGGTTTTCACTGTTCTAAACAACTGTTCGTAAGCTTTTATTTTTCTCCGCTTGGGAGCAGAAGCAGTGCCTAATGTTAAATCTTTGTCTTCTCACACCTCTCCGAGATTAAATTGAAACTGAATCAAAGTTTTCGTCGCCCTAATTTTCTTTCAGTTAAAGCAGGCAGTGAACTTTTAATCTGAGAATCGAGTCCTGAATTTGCTCCCCTCCCCCCTCCCCCACCTTCCCCCGCTCACCACCTTTTGATTTAGTCGCAGGCAACCTTTCGTAAAAATTCTCTCTTCAAACTGACTAAAAGTTATTATACATTTGCGATTTCGTTCACAGTTTCTGCTTTGTTTGCGGTTGTTAAAGTATTTGCTCCGCTCCCGAAAACTTGGAATGCTGTTTCTTGTCTCCCGGTTGGTTTATTTCGTTTTCTATTTACCCCGCTATGAACTAACGCGTTTCTATTAATTTTTACTCCCGTTTTTTACAACTGCTTTATGAATCGCTGCAGGAAAAGCTTTTTGCTTTAATTAGCAGTGGCTTTCGTTATGCGACTTTCGCCTTCATTTTCCGACACGTTTTATTGCTTCTTCTCTTCCATTTCGTTTTTAATTCAAATTCGGAGTTTTTCCTTCAGCGACACATCACGCAGCTTCGAAGGGAAAATATTACATTTTTCTGCAGGGATAAAAATATCCCCTTTTTCTCGGCATTTTTTTTTAGAATTTTACTTTTAAATTAAATTCTTTAGGTTAGTTCATTCTCAATAACTAAAAGTACTATGTGAATAAAAATGAAAACGTGTTTAAGCCCGAAACAAAGCAACAGGGATATTAATTATACGATGAAATATTAATTTCTAGAAGAGGTTTCCGGGAAGGATTCGATGCCAAAGCCTTTATGAATAATGGCTTAACAGAAGGAATAGAGCGAAAACTATAAATTTGAAAATTCTCTGTCCGGGATTTTGTGGGATTTTATCGATGTAAAAATTCCGAGGTCGTCCGGCCTTTCGGTCGAAAGCTTGAAAAAGTTCAACCCTTTCGAATTCATTTAAATTAAACCCAAAAGGGTATTCCTTGTAAAGCTTCGGGGTTTATAATCAACAATGGACTTCTCTTTAATTTGCAAAATTAATTCGAATCAAATGTCTTAATTTATATTTTGCCATCAATCTACTTCATTCACGGTAGAAGGGTTACATTTACCAATACCTTTTCCCCGAATGAGTTCTAATTTTGAGTTTCTTTAGAGTTTTCAATTCTATGTATGTTTCAATTCGGAGTCGTTTTTCGAAAGAAAAAATTCTTTATAATATTTAGGTTGCGGGAAGAAATAACTCCGGTCTTCTATGAGTAGAAAGGGAAGTTCGTATGAGATTTTCCCGGGAGAAAGGAAAGGGTCTGAATAGAGTTAAAATGACAAAAGAATCGGGTTTAAACAAATGAGGATGCAGTGGGAGAGATATATGGGAGTTCAGTTTGGGTAATGATTTACCGCAGTATTCCGGTCGGAATTGTCTCAGTGGGAAAAACCTTACTGAAACGATTTGGGTAGAGAAAGAGCATACAGACTTTTCAGGTTGAGCTTTTATAATTAATTAACGCCCAAAGTTGAGCTTTTTAATACCAAAAGCCCATAAGGCCTCAGAAATGTGAAAAAATAGGAAAAGATGATAATAAAAGAAAATAAAAAGGTGTTTCTCCGGGGGAAGATAAGTTGAAACGCGAAAATATCATGTTAATATGAGAAGAAGGGTGGAAGAAAAAATCGCTCGGGGGTGCAAAGAAAGTATTTTTTATGAGATAAAGTTATTGCGGTTTTCCACAGCCATTGATTTATATTCATCCGTTAGTCACGTCACGTTAAAGCAATTAATTAGGGCAGGATTTTGTGGGAGCTTCTGCTGGAACTGAGCCTCAATTTTTTTCTTGCGTTGTTTAACAGAAAATGAACATTACATTGACCTGTTTATGAAATTAAGAAGTTTTTACGGCGGTTTACAACTTTCCGAATTATTTTCTTTGTCTTTTTTCCTTCAGTATCTGTGAAAAATATCGATGGTAATCAATTAAACCTAGCGAAAATCCTAGAGCTTCTTTTTCATCAGATTTTACCAAAATGGCCGATCGCCACCAAAACAAAACCGCCTCCCAAAGTGGTTTTTATTGAAAAAATAAAAAATGTTGGTTTTCATTGTGATTTTGTAAACAGTTTTTCAATTTTTGAGAATTAAGACATTTCCCTTTTATAAAGGCAAAGAAATAGAAAGTGCAGAATCGTGTTTAAATTATTTATGAGCCGCTTTTACAAGGCCAAGAATTTCTCCTTTCGTCACAGCGACACTTATGCAAAAGCTCCCTTTGAAAACGTCCGGATTGTGGCGACTCATTTAAGTGCCGAACTTTCCCGTCGATCAACGGGAAACCCCCACAGAGTGCACTAATTTTCGAGTTCGCTCTCTCAGCGTTTGTCAGCGACAAACTCACTCTCGAGGTCGAACTTTGATCGTTTGAGATGTCGGAGAACATTTCCATGTCACTTATCATAAAGCGGAAACATTATTTGGCTCCGGTTAAAGAATAATCGGTTGCTCAAGCACGATTGTTACAATCATTAAGCATAATCGAGCATTAGCTGAAATCTTTTTTCTTATTGCTTGCAGTAAAATAAATTTATGGAACGAATGACATAAATGAGAATTATGTCTTCGCCTAATGCGACGCGCCATATTTTTTTGTTTTGTTCATATTATTCGAGTTATTTGCCACTTTCATCCGGAAGGTGAAATTTCTCGTGCATAAAAGCTGCTTGGCATTACCGCTACGATAATCCGTCTGACAGACCTGAAAAAATTGTTTTGAAGGAAGGCTTTACCTAAGCTCGGTTATTACTCCACTGAGGAGGGATTATTTTCAGCGCTGTGCTTAAACCTCTCCTTAAATTTGTTACGCAAAAGATACTTCCTTTTGCCGTTTTCGCGTTGGCCGATTTTAAGAACAATTAAACTAATTGCCAATAATTGGCGAAAGAAAAGGAAATTTTGTTAAGGTGGAAAGGAAAAGGGAATCTTAGCAAGAATAGAATTGTAGCAAAAGCTCGGACGGTCACTAAGCTCTCTCTGATCCGAAACAAATGAACGTTTGCTTTGAATTTACAGATTTTTTTCTTTGTAGCGGCGTTCGTTTGGAACTTTCCTAATCCCGGATTGAGATTCGGTTGCTTTCTTCTGGGTCGTTGCTGAAAGGGAAGGAAACGAATGTTCAGTCTCAGATAAAATCGGTTTGTCGCTTTGTTTTTAGAAAACTTCATTTTCGTGAATTCGAACTTTTGCTTCTGAGTACAAAAAGAGTTCAATATTTATACTGACGATTCCCAATTCAAACTGAACTAATCGGTTCAGTGTAAGCTCTTGTTTTGAGTGTTTATGATTTGAATAGTTAGTAAGAGTTTTAAGGAATCATAAAACCAAAGCACTGCGAAGGTCAGCTTTTGTGCTTTTTGGATATTCAAAAGGGAAACTTTCGCCAGGGAAAGCTTCAGAGAAAGTGACCCACGAGTTCAAACGCGGCTTTATTAATTATCACAATATCGATTAACTTATAATTAACTCTGTGCTTTAATTAATAACTTCAGTATACACCCAATTATCCTTTATTTTTTTTCTTAGCAAATTTCATCATCTGCGTGAGCAGCCGCCATAATTTTCTTTCGCCTTTTGAATACATTCACAATTTGTCAGAATTTAATATTTTGACGGTTGGATTATTCAGAAAGGTTCAAATATGTTTAAGCTTATTCGAAAGGAAATTTTTATAAAAGTCAGTGTACCAATAAACTAATTTATAGTTGAAGGAATGTAACGAACAAAGGTCATCTTTCCGGTTCGGTTGTACCGAAATTTCATTAAGGTTTGAAAAGAAGGATTTAAGAAATAGAAAAAGCTCACGGATTTTTTCAATGGTCTCCAAATAAAATTGCGGATCAATTTCAAAGAGAGTAATTATCAAAAAATTAGATTTAGTTTGAGGAAATTCTTGAAATATTCTGTCGAAGTCACTTGAAAGGGATGACATTCTCCAGCAGCACTTTCTTAACCCTTTACAGTCTTTGCCATATTTTCCCTTTGACGTTCGCTCTTTAAAATCAGAGTCTTGTCTAAAGTGTACTTAAAGCAACCCTCTTTCGTAGACATTAAAAATGTTTTTTCGGGAATGTTTCTTCAATCGATTTTTAAAACTCTGCTTTCCACAAATTTACCGCTTTTTCGTCAACTCCTACATTTTCCGCTCTAATATTCCTAAAAGAAATCCCCTTTTTCGCTTTATATCCAACATTTTACTTTGCTTTTCATTTTATACCTTTATTTCTTTCTTTCCCTTATCCCTGACTCTTTCATTTCATCTTGCTTTTCCTTCCTGATTTTTTTTCTGGTGTCATTAATTAAACAACAGTGTTACGACAGTAATTTTATTGATTATATTTATAGTCTTCACTGGGATAAATATTAAGTAACACCTTTGCTTAAAACAAAATTAAAAATCAATGAGTTTAATGTTTAAAAGTCATTGAAGCATCGGAAGAAAAAAATGTGAAAATATAAATTATTCATTCAAGTTTCCCCTCCCCGGGTAAAAAATTCAAATTCGTGGAAATAAGTTAACTGAATTTCCTAAAGGCGTCCGACACCGTTTACCTCTGAAATTTTTTTTTTTTTAATAATTCTGAGCCGCCGCCGTGAAAAATGAGAGGGGAAAATTAAAAAGTGAAAAGTGAAATTTTAAAATAATAATGGATTACATATCCATATAATAGAAACGGAAGGGGCTGTTTTGCTAGCCTTCATCTCCACCTCACTTTTGCTTTCATTCATATCCACAACAACGAAACCAAACTTTCACCATTAATTCATCGCCCTTTTCCACCTTTTTTCGGTTTCTTTCCGATCGTAACTCAAAGTGTGCTTTTGTCTTTTGCGCTCAACAAATATTTTCAGGCTTAATTTTAATTATTTGTTTGGATGTAAATTTTGTGCAAAAAAACTTTTTAAAAAGTAATTTTTGAAATTAATGAAATTCCGTAATTAATTTTAAATTAGCTTTGCTAAAAAATTAAAAAGTAATTTCTTAGCTATGAAAAAAGTTTAATTGGCGGGAAAATTCAGCAAAAAGCAATTGAGAATCCACTGCGGGATGTTTTCTTCTTTTTACTGGAAATATCAATTACTTTTATAAAACCATCCTGTTAATGGCGTTGCATAGTTGAAGGTACAAAACTTTAGAAATTTTTTCAATGAATAAAAAATAAGTTGCGGTCTTAGCGGTTAAAGTGAATTGCTGATTAGTTTGCATAATTAATGCTATATTTTTCTATATGTTGGATCGCGTGCATTCAATAAAAAAGTTGGGCTCATTAATAAAAAGCTCTTCCTTTTCTTTCGTCTTAGAAATGCTGACCTTAAAGGTACCTTCGGGAAATACTTTTCCCAACTTTTAACTTTTACTCGAAATCAGAGGGATGTGGTAAAATTTATGAAATACAATGGATCTCCAATTCACAAATTTTTTTAATATGGAAATAGAAAGAATTAGATTTTAGACAAGTGAAATCATAAGTCATTCGCGATTATTCCCATCCTTTAGGGAGTGAAAGTTTTCAAGTGCCAGAATTTCGCGTTGAGCGATTTAATATTAAGTTTTAACCTCTTCAAGAGAAGTTGTAGCAATGTTATACATAATAATTTCTGGAGATAATTTGACTTCGGTGTCTTTCGCCCACAAGTTCAGTTATTTCTGAAAAAAGTTTGCGGGTTCGGAAGTCGCTGCAGTTGCATTGTTAAGACTTAACTATTCAGTTGAAAACGAATTAAAACAGTTTAGTTGGAAAGAAAATAGAACAAAAGGAGGTCATAATTCGAGATTTTGGCAATATTCGAGCCCAACCCGAAATGGTGGAGTAGAGGTAACGTTTACGAGTTCGAACAGAACGTGGTTGTGCCTCGAAAGGGTTTATCGGTTTGATGGGAAATTTTAGTAGGAGAAGACCCATCCATAATTGTGTCGAGGGGAAGTACAAATTGGAATTCAGTCCCCCCTGGATGTCCACATTGAATAACTTTTCGCCCCGCTGCGTATTGACTTGAAAAAGATTAGTTAGCTAATCCTCGCCAGCGTACAATGCGTACTTCAATGGGAAAAATTGGTTTCCCAATTTGTTGGCTAAACAAAACATTCGGATGTTTTTTTTAGGGAAATGTCGCCGGTTTTTACTTCGCCTCTCGAAAAAATAAGGGAGTTTTCCGAACATAAAAGCGTTTAATTAAACTTTCTTCCGGAACCGAAAGAAAAAAAAGTGAAAGTGGCTCAGAGGAAGTAAACCATCCCCGAAGAGTTTTAACTTTCCTATTTTTTACACAGTTTTTGACGTTAATAGTTTTTCAAAAAGAAAATTCTCTCAGACCCGCATAATTTATTTTAAATTGTTTGATTTATTTACATAATCAAATTATAATAGTTAATTTTTTCCGGATAATTAATGAAGATTTGTATTGTGTAAAGAGGGCTTAATTGAATAATGTAATTAATATGAATTTATTAAACGGCGGCGGTTGTTTTGATGTGACAAAGGAAAATAATTAATTCGCGATGACAGTAAGTAAATATCATTAGCGCTTAATAATTCTCATTTCAACTGTCAGATTGTTAATAAACGTCACTTCGGACAACACTTTCAATTTTTATGAGACACAGAGAATACACAATCTTTAAATTTCATTTCTAAATCGTTATTGCAACATGTTTGGAAAAAATGAAGCGTTTTCTTTACACTAATGTTCTTTTAAATCTCGTTGAAAACATATTTCCAGATGGATTTAATAGTTATATAAAGAAAAATCCAACTAATCCGTTCTCCCTTTATTAGAAATATCAAAATTAATCTGGGAAATTGTGAAAGTTTTCAAATATTTTTTTCGGTCTTTGAGATGGAGATACAATTTTTAGAACGATGTTCCTAAAATAATACACCGATCTCTTCTCTTCTTTTGCCTTTGAACAACCACACGTGTTATGTTCGGCGTTACCCTAACAACCTTTTAAAAATTGGGAATAGGGTTAACTTTTCGATTTTTGGAAAAAATAGTCGGCTCTTATTTTCGGAAAAGGAATCAAATTTGTATCGCCGATGAGTACTTATTATTTTGATTTCTACTTATTCACTCAAATTAAATTGTAATTATCTTTGTCGGTTTTGTTTGGAATTCAAATTTATCTACTTTAATCTCTGAGTTTCTCACTTTAAATCTACAATCGTCAGTTGTTATTAATACTCTTTTTCACTGGAATATCGTTCCGGAAGTATTTGGGGATAGCAGGAAAAAGAACAACAAAAATTCATTTTACTTACTCCGTTTATAAATTTTAATTGTTATAATCCGAAAATCACAATTATGAGTTTACTTTTCGACGCAAACAGCAAATAGCTTTTTAATGAAAAATCCTGAGCGTTGAACGACTGCTATGAAAATTTAACTGCCACTTCACAATTATAAAATTCCCATTTTAAACTTTTCGCCCTGTCGAGCCTTAAATTCAAAACATACAACCATTTAAAAAGTTTCCCTCTGAGAAACTTTTCCAAATGGCGGAAGGTTTTACCTTTTTCGATTAATCCCGCTCACGTAGAAATTTTTTAATAATGAGAACACCACCACCGTTTATCAAAAAATGTGGAATCTTTTCGTCGTGTGTAAAATAAAAAAAAAAAAAAAGAAAAACCGCACAAGCGAAATCGACGATGTCTGCCTGAATTGTTCCTCCAGCAGCAACCGAACGCCGCCAGCTTCTCCGTGCGATTAACGTTAGCGACTTTATCGACGCCTGGAGAAGTCTGCGGCAGTGCAACTTTTCTCCGTGTCATAAACAAAAAACATTTTATTATATTATTTCGGTGCGTCTTTCCGGAATTATTTTTAGGTCGTCTGGTTTAATTTTCCGCTCGAAAAGGACGGGGGGTGGACATTTCTGTTTGGTTTTCTCCCCTCGCTGACATTTCACTTTCTCCATGAATGTTCGTTTTGATATTTTTAACGTAAATTACGCATGCTTTTCAGATTGATTTTGAAAGTTCGATTTTTGTCGCCGGAAGAAGTGGAATTTGTCGGTAATCAGATTTTGTTTTTTATTGTTGGCAGACTTCGGTTAGACAAAACCTGGTCGAAAAACATTTATGATATTTATGCAGACCCGAATTTTTGGCGATGTTATTATTTTTACTCTTTCGGTTTCCTGAAAGTAATTCCTATTAATTTCGATTAGGTATTAATGTAGTATATATATATATTTTCTCCAATTGGCACCAAATAGAGTTACAACCTTATCAATACAAAAAAAATAAAAGGAACGAAAACAGAAACAACAAAACAATAAAAAACAAAGACAGAAACCACAAGTTTCATGGGTTTCCCTCCAGTACCATTCTCCTTGGCGCCTCCTCTTCCCTTCACTCTCTATGTCTCTTTCTACAAGGTCTTCTATAGTGTTTTCCCTCAAATTTCCTCGCTGTAGTATTCATTGTATTTTACCCTCTCCTCCATCCACTTACTCTTCTGGGGGCTTTTTCCACCTATCTCATTGATACAGTTCTTGAAAATTTTATTTTCTGTATATCTTATCTTTTTCTCAAACTTTGCTCTCTACCTGTATCTATACATATTTTCTTTTTCATCGATTCTTCTAGAATAATATAATTTGGAGTAGAGTCGAGTAACTCAATAATTTTCAGCTATTTAAAACAAATTGTTTTTTCAAAACCAAAACCCAAATTATTAATTAAATGCCGGAATTTCCTAAATAATCCCTACCAGAGAAATTTAATTAAAGATATTTTTATTTTTCTTCGGAAAAGGGAAAACTGAAATCAGAGGAATGTTTCGTTGAGAATGTGAATCGGCGACACTGTATCAAATCAAAAGTGAAGTTTATGATCTGTCGGAAGTAACATTTTGTAATGTTCCAGTCAGTGAGAACACAAACACAAATTGTAGTCCGGGTTCTCATTGTATGCCTCACAAACTGACCACATTTTATGAAATCGCCTTTTCTATACCTTTTTGTTGATTTATTGTGCAATCAAAGGAAATTTATTATTGAAAAAGCAGAATTTATCGCGAATGAAAACTATCCTGGACATTCTATCTTTTGTCCGCCGTATCTCTCTCTCTCTCTCTTCCTCTCTTTCTTCCTCTCTCTCCCTTTTTATTATCTGTATTGAAATGTTATTGCTTTCCATACCGATATGGACGTGGAAGATTTTTTTATTCGTTTTTTCTTTACATTGTGTGCTTTTATTTTTAAACATATGGCCATTTATGCGGAAGTTACTGTAGTTAAACTCTTTCTTTTTGAACATAAAAGGTTATCAGCACAATTGACTGAAAAGGGGTGTGTCTGGGACGAGCTTTCAAAAGTAGAAAATTTCTCCAGAATGCTCTTTAAATGTTCTACTTGTTATATAAATGGAAGGATATTAGGAGAGAATACGGTTTTATTGAAACAAGAATTCTTTATGACACGGGATTTTCAGAAGAAAGGTTTAGGTAATCCTCGCGTGCTCTGACACCTTTTTGGTGCGCCGGACTTTTCTTTTATTAAGAGAAATCAAGGAGAGTTTTGTATTTTATTTTCCAGGAGTGCCTGGAAGACGTGAGTCAGCTCTCGCCCACAATAGATGATCAGTCAATGTTCAGCAGCTGCGAATCCCTCCTGCCTTCCCCGGGAGAGGAAATCAAGGAAGAATCCGTGCAAAAGGTGAGCCAATAAAATTCTTTTGCGGAATTCCCCCACATTTTTCGTCGTGAACTGTTGATGTGACAGTGCGAAAATTAGATTTATAGGTTCAGCTAAAGCTGCAGTTGAATCCCATCTGGATGACACTTCCTTTGTCATTAGTTATTGAAGAAATCGTATCGCCTTGGTTTTATTTTTATTTTTTGGGGATTCATGTGTGGTAAGGAAGAAAAAAGGTCGAGTCATTAATAACGTTGAAAACCTGAAACAAATGATACTTTTATTCGAATTCCGTTTTAATAGTCCCTGGGAAAAATTTTCCGGAAATGAAAGTGGAAGAATCAATAATAAAAAAAAGTTGGGTCTGCTTTCCGGATTTCATCATCAAAAGAAAAAAGATTCGACGATTTCGTTCACATTTTTTTTTTTATGGAACTGCATTTGGCAGAGTGAAAGATTTTCAATTAAAAAATTCACTCAGAGTGTATTTTCCCGTGCGAGTTGGAAGTTTTTATAAGTCAAAAATGGCTTCCTTAAGAGAGGAGAGGTATAAAAATAAAGTGAAACGATTGAGATTCAAGTTAAATTCACCTCTCATCGGAAGCGCAAATCTTAATTAATTTTAATGAGCCAACCACCGACTCTGTAATCACATTCAGCCAATGGGGAAAGCTTCAGGGAAGTTAACCTGATTAAATCCTCATCCAAACGACCCCGTGATTCCATATAACTGTCAATGTGGGGGGGCCTTGAAACCCCCCCCCCCTTCAGAAAAAGTTGCCTCTCCTGACCTTTCGGCGGATGTGAAGGGAGGAAGTAATTGCCTCATAGAGTAAGAGACGGTGTGGAAACTCTGTGGAAATTTTCGGGAATGACGGCAATAAAACGTTGGAGACAAATTTATTTTCATTGGGCCATCGGGGCGACGGGGGGGAGGGGGGCTTTTGTCTTGAGCTCGCACATGTGAATCCTTCCTCGTAAAAATCCTCTTTTGGACCGCCACGGGAGGGGAAATATGGCCGTTTTGCCCCCGGCGAACGGGTTTTATCTTCTTGGATTCATTAAATTTATCATTTTCCCGGAAAAGTGTGCATTATTACGTACTTTAAGGTAACCAAATGGCTGTTCGGGTCGCTTCGAACAAAGCCTTTGGTTAAAATTTTTTTATTTTCGTAAAGATTAATATATCTGTCACTCAAATATGTGGGCTCCACAGAAAATTGTCTCTCAAAGAAGTCTCCAATTCCAGAAAAAAATTGTTTTGTTTCTGTGATTCATGAGCCTCGCATTTTCTTTTCTCGTGATTTTTATTGATTTCTCAATTTTAGCAAATTTCCGAGTGTTTTCCCTTTTTTTTTTTTTAGATAATATTTTCTCATATAAATTGTTGGGGAAATTTTTAGCCCCGAGACATTAATAATGATTTTATTAATCTGTCAAAGATTCTTTCCAACTTTTAGTAATCCTCTTATATTCTTCAGAAAAAAAGCAAAACTTTTAGGTCACACTCTTTTCGTTAAAAGTATGGCAGCACTGCTTTTAGTTTCTGCACGTTTTTCTTTTATAGGTATCAGATTTACTCTTCGATCTCCTTTAATTGTTCTTTAGTGTCGCTTCAGTGTTAAAATTGGTTTCGTTTATTCCAGGAAAAGGAAAGAAAGAGGCACAAGAAAAAAGCAGCGAAAAAGGAAACGGAAAAGGATTCAAGTGAGGACCTTTTGGAAGGTGACACTTTGGAAAGACGATTCAGCACCGACGGGGAATTGGAGAAAAGCACAGACGACGACCTCAGTGCTGATCTGCTTCAGTTGATGGTCCCCGTGGCCACGGAAAGGTAAACGCTTCGGGCCAAAGAGAACCGCGATAAAAAGTCTTTGATGATAACATTTTCAAGTTTTCATTTGGGGAAAAGCTTATTTATAAAAAGGAAAATTAGTAAAGTGGGCTATCATGACTGCATTAAAAACTTTTACTTTCCGCAAACTTTCTTAATCATCTTTAAAAAGTTATAAATCATTTCAAAGGAAAATGATTGTGTAAATCACATTGCGGCAAATCTTTTATTGTCTTTTCAAAGAGAAGAAAATAAAAAAAATGTTATTGAGGGGAAAAGTTTTGATAGCCAAAGGAAACAGTCTCGAAGACTGGTTATAACAAAACTCTCCTTTCAGGGGAAACCGCCGAAGAACTTTCTCTTTAGGAGACACCACCGACGATGACCTCGACGAAGACGAACTTCAGACAGGATGGGCGTCCGATGTTGTTCATTTGCCTTCTTCGATCGAAGTGGAAATTCGCGTTCACAAAGGAAACGAACCTTTGGGTAAACTTTTGTTTTATTATTTAAACACTGTTACATTTGCTGCCCCATGGGATGTACATGAACATTTCAGATATTTGGAGTCTTTCTTATTGTATACATAAAATATTATGAATGTGCAATAGATGAGCAAAGCTGAATAATTTATATTTGGTACAGTTTTTAAATTTTTCAAAGGAAACTCCTCTTTCGATAATGTATTTTTTATGGGGTTTCTAACGAAATATAAATTAAAAAATCAGGTATAAGTGTGGATTCCGTGGACAGAGGAGTGAACGGTATGTTGGTGGTGTTGGTCGTGCCTGGAGGAGCCATAGCACGAGACGGCCATATTCATCCCGGGGATTACCTCATATCCGTCAACCACGAAACCCTCAGGAAAGTCACAAACTCACAGGCACGGGCCATTCTCAGAAGAGCTCAGCTGCTGTCGACTGACATAAGGTAAATTTTGTAGTGTTCGAAATGAATGACCTTGGGTTAAACAAGATAGTTTCAGTCGCTGACGAAGTCGTACAACTACAAAATTCAAAACAATCTAATTACCCGCTGACAGGGGTGGACAAAACCACCATTCAGATTTTGACTTATCATATATTTTTAACCGATAAAATATGGTGTATAATTTGTGAATCTTTTGGATATTTAATTCGATTTGGGAATTTAGTAATGGGAATATCACATAAACGTTTCCAAAGCCCTAGACTGGCAAAAGATACTTTACAAACATTTTGAAACCCTGCTTTCCACGACGTCACGGATTAAGGTTTCTGTTATTTGTTCGTTGGGGAGTTGAAGGACTTTTCAAGTGCTCTCCACCCTTTCAGAATGGACATACGATTGAATTCAAACCCTTTATGAAATATCCTTAACTCGGTAGTTTTTCTCAAAAGTTGGAAATTTTTCCAATATAGTGAAATGCTTTCTCTATGTTAGTGTTACTTACATCCCGGGAGAAGCAGCTGCTGCTTACAGAAGATCCATCAGACAGGATTCGCAGTCTTCTCAGTCTCCGTTGAGATCCTCACCACTGTCAGCCGTTCGACGAACGTCTCCCAGGTGAATATTTATGCTTTTATTGAACTAACAAAACCTAAAAAGTGCTTAAATTTTAGAAGTTATGTCTTTATTTTTATTCATTATCAAAGGATTCTTATATTAATGATTTTAAAATATTAATGATTAATGATTACAATACGTCAAATTTAAAGCAAACTTGTAATTATTAGAGAAAAAGTACAATTTTTATAGATTTTATAAAAAAAACACAAAAAGAAGCCAAATTTCAATGCTTTAATCTCTCCTATTTCTTTCACTACAAAGAGCACTTTTAGAATTAAATTGATTTTTTAATTAACGAATTATTTATTAGTACTCAATTAACTCACTTAGAGTCAGCGTGGCATTTTTGATTTAACGACTGCACATAATTTGCACAACTAATAGAACTGCTTTTTACTTTTTTCTTTTCTATTCCTTCACTCCGCTTACAAAATAGGATTTTTCCACACTTTTATCGGTAAGACTCTTGTGAACTTTCATTTTGTCTTTTTGATTTCTATTGTTATTACCCCTTTCCTTTTCCGATTCACTAACTTTAATGTGATTATTGTTGTATTGTTCGCGTATTGATTTTAAATTCTGTTGTATTTGTTATTTCAGGTCGCCTTATATCCCGTCCGACAGCAGCGTGGAATCATCGGATGAACGCGAGAGAGATATTTACTCCAAAGAGCAAAAAGTCTCCGACTCTGTTTCACTCCTTCCTGATTTGGTGAAGAAACCATCGGAGGAATCCGGCGAGGTTTGCCCAAGTGCTTCGCGTTCTGACGAAGAAGACTTCTACAGATCTCTGCATTCGGTTGCCAAAGACGTTCTGCCTTGTGCGGTTTCATTGGATCGCAACAGCGCACCTGTCGAAGAACCCCCAAATGCGAGAGACCTCGGCGCGCCAAGTGTTCAGAAGTTGCTTCAGACTCGGTCTTTAGACAGTGAATCGAAGCCAGGACCGCTCTCGGTATGCGTTGTGGACGGGTTGTACAGTGTGCACAGTCCCAAGGGGAACAAAGTCCTCGTGGAGATTGAGCTCAGCCGGAAGGATAAGTTTCAGTCCGAGACTCCCGTAAGGAAGAAATTAGTGCCGACCGCTAAAAAAGACGGGAAGACGACTATAATGACTATGGAAAGGGAGGTGGTTCCATGTCCGCGAGAAAGCAAATCGAAAAAGCTCAAGCCCAATGAGAAATCTGTCCGGGAAATTTCAGAAGATTCGAAAAGCTCCAATGTAAGCACGCCTAGTCATAAGGGAGACGAGAACTGTGCTTTCGAAACCGTTCCCGTTGGTGATTCGCCTGCGAAATCCCCCAACAAACTGTCCGGTTGTGTGACCGAAAACACTACAGGTATAGAAGTTAACGTTAAAGTTATAGAAATTACAGAAAGCGGTGCCATTAAAAAATTGAGTAGTGAAAAAGATGAAAATATGGATAAATCAGAAACAGAAGAGAAGAAATGTGAAGAAGTGGCCGACAATAGCGACGTGGAAACCAGTCTCGTGCACTCTTCAAAGGAACTGGACAAAGGAGTCAGGAAAAGGAAACTAAGCCCTACAAGAGTTCCCAGCTTTGAATGCACTTGCGAAAGGGCGCTGGCGGACGCCAGTCCGGAGAAAGTCTGCAACTGCTTCTCATCTTCTGCGAATTTGGAAACGTCGGCAAACGCGGGCTCTGACGATTCCAAACAAACTTCCCATTTTTATAGTGCTGAGGCGAGTGGTGTGTCCGAATTAGCCAGTCACCATGAATTGGTCGTGAATCAGGAAGTGGTCAACACCGAAAGTGTATTTTCCTCGGGGGAGGAATTCAAAAGTGACGCCACATCACCGTTTTATTCCCCTGCGGGTGACTCTCCAGAAGTCGCCGCTAAACACTCCAATAAGATGGATAAAGAGGTACCGAAATGCTTTCAAACTGACGCCGGAAAGAGTTTTGACCGTAATTTCATTTCAGGTTTCAGCGAATATTTTACTCGCGAAGCACTGGGGACCCGAAAGACAGGTGGAAGTTGTCAGAGAACCCAACAGCAGTCTCGGGATAAGCATCGTCGGAGGGAAAGTCGATTTATACAACGCTGGACCTGACAGCAGTTCCGCCATTTTGGGTATTTTTATAAAGAATGTTCTCCCGAACAGCCCTGCTGGTCAAAGCGGAGAATTAAAGGTTGGTATTTGCCAGGTTTTGAACTCCATAAAATGTCCGCTTATAATAGGATATTTTTTCTGAATTTATTGAAAATAAAAATTTCTTAATCTGTAATTAAAATATTCCGGTAAGGGTCTTTTGGTGACAATGAGAGTCAGTAAAATTTCTGCGAAATGAAACATTGCATATTTGGGAGGTTTGTTGTAACGGATTTTCTTTTTTAAGACTGGAGATAGAATTCTGGAAGTTGATTCCATTGACCTTCGAAGTGCCAGCCATGAGAGAGCTGTCGAGGTGATCAGAGGCGCAGGGAATAGAGTTCGCTTTTTGGTGCAGTCACTCATACAATGGGTGAGTTGTTAGTCATCGGTGGACCGAATGATAACTCCCCAAAAACATGACCGTCTTTTGTCGCCATTGCAGAATATGGGAGGAGATTCGGAAACGACTGCGCCTTCCACGTCGATGTCTTCCGGGGGAAAAGACGTGGAATCGCCTCCGGACATGGCCGAACCCACGCCCGAACCCGCCGTAATTGAAAAAGCAGTCGATGATGACTTTCAAAAGCAATCATTAGCAGAAAGACGGAGATCCTCCGATGTGGTCGTCGTCGTTGAAAAGTCCGGTAATGTCACCGAAAAGGGAGAAACGGTGGAATCAGAAAGTACGGATTTGGCGAATGAGGCGAATGATAAGGAAAAGAAAGAAGAAAGCGAAGGTGATGATGATGATGACGGCGAGGAAGAGTACGATGAGTACGAAGATTTGGGGGGGAAAATGATTTCTTCCAGTGGAAGGGAGGCAAGTAAATAATTTTGCTTTCGGAGTAGGCAGAACCTGCGCTGGCAGTACAATATAGTCTAAGCCGCATGCACTCACATAAGCGTAAACCAGCTAACACTTCGCCACGTCGGTACCTGAAGTAAGCAGTCTGCTCTGCGGGAAAAAACGAAATCAATGATCGACATCGAATGAACACAACAATATTTTTTTCAATTAAAACGCCTCTAAAAGCTTCGCTGGCGTTTTGGGAAGATTTTGACATTCCCATCCCTTAATTCATTCACATTCTTTCGATGGTGATTATCTCCCACAGCTGACGATTAATTAGGAGTAATTAACAAGTGTTTGGATTCTATGTGGAAATATTTTGCCTTCTTTCATTTCCTTTTGATGATAACATAATATTAATAATTTATCATTATTAATTTTTACGACTAATTATATATTCATAAGCGAAGACAGCATATACTATACTATTACTTATTATACTAACTAACTATTATTAATTACTAACTATTTATTATTAATTTTAAATATTAACTATCTAAATATTTATTATTTATTTATTATTTCTTTTTGTTTTAAATGATATTTATTTTTTATACATATACGTACGGATATAGGTATTGTATTTATTTATTTTATTTTTTTCTCTTTTTTACGTGCTTTTTATACATTTATATAGATTTTATTATTACTTATTTACCTCCTCCAAACCGGAGAATATTATGAGGAAGAAAACAAAAAAAATTTATTAGATTGATAATCTGTTAGGATGATTGCTATTATTTCTTTTATAGAGCCGAGCAGCCTATATTTTAGAAACTGTATGTATGTGTTTTCAAAAATTTATACATTCTTCATTTTAAACCAGCAGAAACGGTCTCCCACGCCCGAAGCAACTCGAAAGACATTTACGGGAGGGAAATGAAATCACATTAAAACCCACAAACACGAATTATAATTGCATTATACACAAACTAATAGGAAAATATGAATTATACACACAAGTACACAATAAAAGGGGAAGCGAAAGATTTTAGAGAAATAAAAAAAGTTATTTCACTTAAGTGGGTGATATATAAACAAATAAAAAATTAAGTATTTGCAAGGAAAATGTTTTATATTGTAGTAATAATAATGGAGGAGGAATATATTTGGAGAAAAATAATGTAGACAGATTTTTGGCTAAAAATTGAATTAAGCTGAAGGGAAAAGAGATGATTTTATAGCTTAATGAAATTTCTTTTCCAGATCTCCAGAAGCAGTGCCGCAAACGTGAAACGTAGTCCAGCGGAAATAGAATCGGATACGGAAGTCGAGGACGAATTCGGTTACACTCTGAGTAAGTCTTGAAATGTGTGTTTGTCGCTTGCCGTTTGACTATTAAAACTACTTTCCTTCCATGCGATTAGCAATGAAGTTTTTTTATCGCTACTGAATGTTAATTTTGGACGGACGCTTAACCGTTTGTTGGGCCATTTCGTCAGATTTTTAAATGTTAAAACGATTTCGAAAGCTTTCATTTGATTGGCTTGTTTAATTTTTCAAAGTGATATTCGAAATCACTTTTTTTTTTTAAATTTGATTTGTTTAATTCATAAAATCAATATTGCTCAATTTTAGTTTATTTTAAGAATCGACAATTTGTTTGCCATTTCATTCGACTGAAATAAGTTATTTATAATTAAAATTAACGAGAATTAGTTTTTGTAGTTATTTTAGTCTTTGAAGCTACGAAACATCACACATTATGTGGGCATTTAAAAATGTTTTTTTCAGAAAAAATATTGGTGTCATTTTTTTTATTTTTGCGAAAAATGTTATAATTAAGAATCGGATTTGTATAAATTAATGTCGTATATTGTAAAACTGTATAAAAGGTTTAATAATAATAAGCGCAATGTTCTTAAGACTGAAAAAGAAAGAGGGTGAGAAAAAATGGAGAGAGAGCGATTGAAAGAAAGGGTGAAAATGAGAGAGAGAGAGAGTAAAAATGAGAATGAAAATGATAAACTGATATAAAGAGAGTGTTACCAATTAAAAATTTATTTAAATTTTCGAAAAATGAAATGAACAGAAGATTAATTTTCATCTTAAGATTTCATATTTCTGCTGTTCTAAATATTTTGTTAGATAATCCTTCAAAAATTCACGTAACTGACGTAACTCTTAATTATTTACAAAGTTAACCGATTGAAAAGTTCGTTTTTTAAAGTTAAACTTAAGTTACTCTGCATTAGTTATACATTCACACATACAAATCCAATTCTTTTTTATAAACATTTTTCCAGAACATTTCCACATCCATACAGTAATGGATGGATTGGTACAGTATTAGGGATATTTTTGCGGGAAACAGTAAAAAAATAAAGTATTCCGTTAGGTTTTTAATTTTATTTTAAAAGGTTTCTATTATTATAATGCTTATTTTTAGTTTTTTCGGCTTTGTTTGTTTTTTTATTTTATTCTTCTTTATCCTTTCCCGTAGTTTTTTCGTGTGTGAGTGTGAGAAATCACATTAGAATTAACATGGTTGTGTTTTGCGTAGAGTTTGTTAGAGCGGTAAGAAACTTTTATTTTCGTTCTTTTGGGGGAGCAAAATAAGAAATTCAGCAGAGTGGAATTCCCGTTCATCTGGAATTAATGCAGATTAGCACAGATTCGCTCAACTGCGGATTCCTTTCTTGCTCATTTGCAGTTCCGCCCGATTTTCATCCCCCTTCAACCCCCGCCCCGCATTGTCTCATTTCCCTCCCTCGATGGCTGCCATCGGGGGTGGAAGTCCCGCACTCGGTTAGGGGCTGCTCTTGCGCATCTCACCACTTCCGCTTTTGTGGGCGAAAGATTAAAAATTCCGGTTTTAGCAGAACTCCTCTCATAATTTTCCCTTAAGGCTTTTGAATTATTTATGAAAGCTTTTAACTGTTCAATAAATTAAAAAAACATGGCCCTCGATCATGCTATCTTTTCGGTGGAAAACATTTAACTGCGAAAGCTCCAATCAGAATCTTTGAGAGTTTGAGTTCGTCCCTTATTAAAAATTCCGAAAGCGCCTTCTAAATAAATATTTTTATTATTCACGATGCTTTCCCGGGCGCCATAAATTTCCATCGGTGAAAGTTTCTCCGCTTTTTTCCAAAAGAATTCCCTTGTGAGTTCCAGACGTCCTTGTCCTGCATTCCTTCATATCGTATATAATTCATTTTAAGAGTCGGGCCAAGGCCGAACACCCAAAATTCAGGTTCGGCCGGAAGATTTTCATTTCATAGAAAATGTGATAAACTTTTACGATCTCTGTGTGTTACAGTAAACATTCACATTCGTCAACGATGGTTGGTGTGTGGCCAAAATGTTTGATGAGAACAAAGTATTTGTTGTGTGTCGACATTGAGGGGTGATTTGGATAAATGCTGCAGAGGGCAGCGAAGACCCAACGCTGTCGAATTCTTGGCAAAGCAGCATAATGCGGTCTTTGTGCGAAACTGCTGTTGGAATTCAGCAGAACCATCTGCAGTAATTATTTGTCAATTTCCCGCGAGTTATCTGACTTTGGGGATTATCAAACATCGGGGGACTCCCAGGGAAGGAAACGACGGAATCGGTGCCTTCGGTCGGGATTCTTTTGTTCCCACAGGAGATGAAAATGCGATGAGCTCGGGAAAGTCGAAAGATGTCGGGACGAGGCAGTCTCTCCTGTGGGGGCTCGCAGGCTTTTTACAAAATCTCGTCTTGACCTTTGACCTTTGACCCGCTCCTATTCCCCGGGTTTCAATTACTCACCCATAAAAATTTTATTTTTCTCTCATTTCAACAAGAAAATCTATTTTGGAGGGAAAAGTTAAAAATTGATTTTTTTTATCCCCGTTCGCTCTTTCCCGGATCGCTTTCTTAATTAGTTTTCGTTAATAGAAAAAATCTCTCGTAGAGCACTCGTACGACTTTTTATTCCCACTGAGAGTTTCCCTTTTTTTTTTGTGCGATTCTCAGTGGGCTGTGTTTCGAGAAAAAACATTTGACTGCGGGGTTCTAAGAGAGAAGACTTTTCGCTTCTGCGCCATTGTCCTCACTTTTTCGGATAAAATATTCAGATTAGAGAAAAGGGGTGAAGTGATGGGTCAGTCGGATTTTGTTTTGCTGTCTTTTATCCATTTGTTATCCTTGTGTTGCCATTCAACTGTTTCCGGTTTGACGATGCTGGATTTCAGTTGTATTAAGACTTTGTTTAATGTGAATTAAATAAGAAAAGGGCGAAAATAATTTATGAGGTGGGAATTGATAAAAACAAATTTTATTTTGGGTCTTTTTCCCGTGTGAAATCGCTGACCCCTTGAAAGCATTTTTTGTCCTCACCGAAGCTTTCTGACCCGGGGACAAGCACGTGCTCAAGAGCAAAAGGAGCTTTCCTCGCGCTTAATTAAAAACTTCTTCAGCTGACAAAAGAAACTGCGAGACGGAGAGAAAACTTTGAAATAATAATAAAGCTCTCGAGTTTTGGAGAAAAGAAAAAAAAATGTTGAAAGTCGCTGCTGAATTCGAACACTAATTTTCCGCGAGATTTTTCGGTTTCGTTGTGTTTACTCAAAGAATTGCGTTATTGTAAAGATTTCCTTATGTAATAATCCCGTAATATTTTATATTATGGGGTTTAACGCCAATTATGGAAATTAATGGGTGATTTTGAATGAGAGTGTTTGTTATTGCATGCAATCGATATTGTATACTATCGGTTTTTCGAATCAATTTTGCCTCTTTGTTAGCGTTAGTTTTCCTTCTGCTTTTAAGCAATATTATGTTTATCGACAGATGTATACACTATTGCGAAATATATGAATTTTAACACAAATCAAAGATAAAATTATTATAATAAGAGTAATGGAACTATAAGCAAACAGAATCTAAAAACCTGCGAAGAAAAGAATACCGGAGACACAAAAACAATCCAGAGGACACGAAAAAGATAAAGATGGCGGGAACGGGACGAAATGGAAAAAATTGCCTCAGGACAGGACATTCATAATAATAATTGAACGTTGAATTCGAATTCGTCTGTAATTTTGTTAATGCATTTTAATCGTAAAAATTATTTTAAATTCTATAATATCCAAAATAGAAATTTCTCCAATTTGGGAAACCTGAAATGCGGGGAAAATATTTCGGAAAAAGCTGTCGATGTCGGATTTAAATTGATTTTTCATCGCTTTTTTTGGTTTAACGCATTAATCTCTGAAAAATAGTTTAATATTTTACCATCGTAAAAACAGACCGTAAACTCTCTTTCGATTTACAGACTTTTATTTATGAATGGTTATGAAATCTAACGTTATTCGTCTGATCGTTCCGCTATAGCTGAAAGAATGTTTTTACATTGAAATTATGAAAATAAGCAGTTCAGGTGAATTTTTTATTTGCGGAACATTCTATACTGAAGGTCATTTGAAGTGTATATAAGTTATGACTTTTCTTTAGGTTTATCCGAATATGGCTTCCTCGTGAAAATTCCCTTTAAATTTATTTTCACTTTAAATTATTTTATTTTAACTGTTAATTATTTATTACGTGTTCCATTCACCCGTTAATTTATTTTCTTAGTTTTATACGGTGAATTATTAATTAATTTTCTTTTCTCTCCGCTTTCCCGTTAATCTGTTAATTTAAAACTCTTCCGAACAGAGTCACGTTTTTATTACACTTATTTTCTATATTATTTAAGCGTGGGAGGGATGTGGGGGTGTATTTTATGGGGTGAATTACATTCTGAGGTGTTATGTAAGCTTTTTCTTTCAGCGATAGCGTGGCTATTGGGAAATGTCAAATGGGATAACTTAGGGGTTCTTTTGGGGAGGTTAATGAGGGGGAGAATCTAATGAGCGCTTTCGAAAGGGTTACTTTTTTCAGTTTTACTATTTTTTATGTTGCAAAATATGTTGTATGAGTATTTCTGTATTTGATTGGACTGATGAAGACATCTATGAATAATCTTCTGTGTACATAAAGTCTCAGGCTAGCGTCCGTACGTCCCTCCGCGACTTCGGTTCAACTCGTCATTTTTCGGAAATCATCGTAAAAATAAATTTGGTCAACAAAAAACTTTAAATAGAATTTGTTTACTTTTGAAGAGTTAATGTTATTGCTATTTTTTGGTTCATTTTCAGAGTGCGTTTTTTAGATTTAATTTTTTTTGTAGTGATTAGTTTAGTTCTCATTCTTAGATATTTATTTATTATTGATAGTAATTTCTTTTTAGAGCAGATTTTTTTATCCGAAGATTAATTTTTGTTTCTGTAGATTTACTTTTTAACTGTTGATTAATTTATGATTTTTAATTAGTTTAGTTCTTATATTATCTTATATTCTAATTTTATACAGTGATTTCTTATATTCTATGACATTCTAATTTTTTATTTATATCTTAATATTATTTTATAGTAGTGTGTAATTGTTTTTTAACTATCTGTCTTAATTGTAAGTTTATTACAGTTAAATTACAGTTTTAATTGTATAATTGTATACAGTATGTGTAATTGTATGTATAATTGTATACAGTAATGCATACAATTGTAAACATAACTGTTGTATGTATAATTTTATACAGTAATTTCTATTTTTCATATTATATTCTAATTTTCTTTATTGTAGATTTAGTTTCTGAGTGGTTGGGTTTAATTTTTATACTTCTGCGAGGTTGGGGTTGGAGTTCCCTCGTAAATAAATAATATCAGATCAGTATCAAAACAGTTTGAGGCACTGTTACTCATTTGTTTAAAGAAAAAAAGTCAATAAGTGTCTGCAATCTGTTTGTGTGCTCGTATCGATTAATGCCCTCGGGCGGACTAAAGTGAATTACTGCGTTTTTATTATTACATCTGTTAGATTGAGTCATGAGTAAGTAAATTTTCTTGTAGTGGTTATTTGAATCGGGTGTTACAATCGCGTGTCTGATGATTAACCATTAAAGCCCTGTCGCCCTCCTTCATTGATAAATCCACTTACCCAATCCCGAAATAACGAGTTGGAACTCAATTAGAAAACAAATAACAGACCGTTGGGTAACGGCTTTATGAAACGGCCGCCCAGGCCGCCCCTGACATCCAGAATCTTTGCCCGAGTCGATCGTCTACCGGCTCAGCTCGGGAGTTTGCAGCGCGGAGGCAGGGCGAACCGTCGTCACCTGGCTGGCTCAGTGGTCCCCGCATTCCGCAGAGCCTTCGTGAGTTGGCGTCTGTGGCGTCGGCGTTAGTGCGTTCGGAGGTGACTGTCGAAGGTGGGTTCGGTGGCGGAGGCGTTCGGGGGATGGTTTCTGTGGAGGGGAGTGCTTTTGCGAGCCGCGTTCGGGGCCGTTGTAACGGAACTGAATTTTCATTGGGATTTCCCGGCCGTTTTGTCTTTTCTTTCGTCGAGCAACTTAGGTTAGGACCGTTTTCTTCTGCTACGTTTATTTAATTAATTCATTTGAAAAAAAGCAGAGTTAAAACTGACGTCATTTCTCTTTTACCTCCATTTAAATTTTTGCAATTTTAACCTTTGATTCCTGAAAACAAGTTTTTGATAATCCGCCAGAGCCTTCGTCTCAGACAGAATTTCAACAAAATGTTACTGCATTAATAAAACTTAATTCGATCTCATTTGATTTAACTTTGACAACTATCAAATGCGATATCGAAGGTTTTCGTCTCCGATGAAAACCTCAAACTTTTCATCGAAAATCATGCCTTTCACGTCACGTTTGTTATGAAAGTGAGTTAAAATGTGCAACTCACAAAAGGCAATCAAATCAGTAAACCGAACGGGAAAACCCAATGATAATGCATAAATTGAACGTTTTTTATGGTGTTTACCCGGTGGGGAGTAATCTTTCGCCGCTTTTGTTGCTAATTGGCCCTTTGGGGCCTTATCTGAGTGACATTTTCATTTCCCTCGGCGATTCCCTCCCCCTTCTGCTGAAAATTAGTTTGGATTACTTACCTCGCTCGGCCCATAGACATAATTTTGTCACTGACAGACAATCAGGGGCGGTAACATTAAGTGATTGTTACAATTATTGTAATGATTGTAATGCAGATATAATTCAGTTTGCATTTGTTGTGTTTTCGTTTATTTTTTTTGCTCGTTTCGGCCATATTAGTTTTTTTCCCTTCGCCCTGTATAGTTTCTTTCTTTTACTCTCTTTCCCTTTTTTCATCTTTGGTTTTTCTTGTAATTTCCCTCTCAGAATGTCACGCCTTTCTATGCCTTCATATCTCCAGTCTCTCTCGGTTCATCCCTCCTAAATAACAACCCTTTTTCCCATCACTATTGTTATTTTGGGAAGATATTCCCACAACTCGTTATGCCGTCTTTTCTTTGATCGGATTATTCTTAGAATTTCTTTCTGTTATTTTCTAATTTTTCCAGCGGAGAATAACTTATTTATTTTATTTCATATATAAAAATGACTTTTATCAGTTTTTTTGTACCAATTTAATAAAAGGGTTGATCTCTGAAATTAGAAAATGAGTGGGCGCTTTGAAAAGAAAACGAAATATAGTCTTTCTAATTATAAGAAAAATGGGGATATAATCTATTCCACCATTGGAGGAATGAAAAAAAAGATTTCAAAGAGTCATTTTATTTTGTAAATTGATAAATCTTAGTGATGGAAGGTGGCTCACACAGGTTAACACTCAAAGGTGAGATTTCTTTAAGAGATGAGTCAGAATTGATGAGTGCGGAAGAGGAAGACTGCACCTTGAAAGACCTTAAAATGTGAACGACAAGTGCACACTTTGGGAGGCGGTCCTCCTTGTCGCTGGAGGTCCATCTCTGTAAGATGCGTTTAATTGGGTTCTGCTTCTGGAATTCGGTTGTTTCCCTCGGGGGAACCCGACCGTGAAAATGATTGTTATCGCTCGTGAAATCACGTCCCATCGGAGAGACATTTGAATTTTAAAATAGGGTTATGAAAATTTTCGCGGAGACATTTTCAAAGCGACAGCAACTCAAATTTCGAAATTTAAATGCATTAAAAAATCAAAGTAAGTGGTTAAATCCATTAAGCATAATTTAGTCGGAATGAAAAACGCTGTTGGAAGCTCTTAGTCTGATGTTAACAGCGTGACTGGGGTTATTTTCACATTACAAAAACAGCATTCAACATGAAGACATTTTCCTTCGTCTGAACAAAACCATCTGAATAAATTTTACCCATTAATTAATCAAACAAAATGCCAGAATTCAATGTGTTATGAAAAGAGTGGTTTGTTGTTAATTACTCTCGTAAGGTTTTAATATCCTTGTGAATACAACAGTGAAACACAGAAATCCGGAATGTTAACACTCACACTCACCAACATTTGTTTAAATCTGAAATCATTGCCGCACATTCTTATTTCCTTACATTTACACCACCGGTGTGGATGCGATGTACAGAAATACAACGAAATGTTTTGTCTTTTACCAAAATATTCGCCAAATGTTAGTATTCATCGGCGAAAGGATTTCGGCCATTAATTGGGGACGGCTATCATTAAATCGAAAGCTCAAACTTTGGCGCACAAATTAAAGCAAAAGTTGTGAAACAATACGTGATTTCCCTCTTTTGGTTTGGTCTCTCGCCAAATTGCGGCTTCCCCAATTTGATTTTTTAGAAAATTTAATTTCCATAACCAGGTTGTGTTTTTCATCCCTTTTTGTGTGAATTTCCGTCGTTCGCCTTTTGCCGATTTTCTTCTCGGGGGAGCAGAAGGAAAATGTCCTTTTCACACTTATCATAAATGCGATTTTCTAATTGGATTATCTCTGAATTTCACATCTGAGACAGACGAAATTACAACAACCGGTCCTCACTGTACAAAAGTGACGTCCCCACTTCCGAAAACAGTTTGCCTCTCCCGACATCAAAGGATTCCATTTATCTGTTATTACTCCCGCAAACATTGCCTTCCAGCGGAACAACACCGTTCGCCTACGAACTGGAGGAGATGGCGTTTTGAGAAGGCCGTGGATTGATGAGGCAACGTCGTTGAGAAAAGTAAACACAGCGACTCATGACCCGGGGGAATGAGAACAGAAGGAACACTCCAAGTCAAGAACAGAAACATCTGTGAATGAAAGCATTGTTCTCCAAAGTTTCCTTTGACGGTGTTAATGTTTCTAAGGTTAAGACCCGCATTCGAAGAACGCGACAAAGGCACTGCTGACTTAGAAAAAATACGAGAAAACGCTGTGGATCTCTCTGTTTGCGTTCTCCACTAAGAAATGGCCTCACATCGCATTTTTCTTTTTAAAGACAACCATCGGCATAACTCAAATGTTCCTTTGCAAACAACTTTAAACAGTGCTGATATTTCAGTGATTCTAAATCGCTGGACGATTACAAGAGAATGACTTTTGGATGACTTTGGAATCGTTATATCAAACGCCATTGATTTTTTCTACTTTAGGAAGTCAAAATGACTGTTCACTTAAAATGTCAGAAAACTGTATGAATAAAACTGTGAATGAACTGTATGAACCATTTCCCTAATACACAAGAGAAAGAAGAAAAGCTGGAGAGTAAAGAAAAAGGAAAAAGGAAATTAAGGAAGAAAGGAGTCCACTAGGGAAAAAGGAAAATCAATAGTAAAAAGGAAAAGCAGCGAATAAAGAAAAAGGAAAAAGGAAATCAAGGAAGAAAGGAGTCCACTAGGGAAAAAGGAAAAGCGGAGAATAAAGAAAAAGAAAAAAGGAAATCAAGGTAGAAAGAGTCCACTAGGGAAAAAGGAAAATCAATAGTAAAAAGGAAAAGGGAAGAATAAATAAAAATAAGAAAAAACAGAAAAAGGAAAAGCGAAGCCAAAGGAAAAAGGAAAAATCCCACTGTAATTGAAAACAATATGTAACAATCATTACTTACAGTTATAGAAAAAAACTATTCAGACTTAAATCCAACCTGTGAATATAATTGTGTCTTTTAGAAGATGAAAATGGAGAATAAACACAAAATTCTTAAGAGGGTTTACTTTTCTGAGGTGGAAGGTTCGATTAAAAGAAGAGGGTTTCCACAGCAAAAACCACAGGAAAGACTAACGAAGGCTGCATGAAAAGAGCACCAAAATATCGTCAATTAGTTTGAATGAGAAAATGGCCGTCCGAGTGGACGTGCCATTATGTGAATTTCCGGCAGCATTTCACGAGGAAAAAGAAAAGGACCGAAAAGTTGTACCGGAAACAGGGAAAAGAAAACCGAAGTAATTGGATTTGAGAGGATTGCAGACCGGAGGAGGGTGACGGAGAGGGAGAGGGAGGGAGGGGGAGGGAATAAATTTAAAAAAAGGCTAATTAATTAAATCTTAACCGGGTTTGGGGTTATGATAGGTAATGTACACAATTTTTAAGTGAACGGCTTAAGCGGCCCTCTTTTCTCGTGGAACTTCATTAAACCTTCGCTATTGGATGGGGCTTTATACTTTAAACTTCTTAGCTCGAGTAATCCTTTCAGATTCAACCCCCGCGCCCCCGCGCCCCTCGCCAAGTGTTTTTTGTTGTCGCCGTTAATTCGAAAGCCTTCCGAGAACTTTTAACAGAATTTTCATTTTAAACTCGTCTCTTAGCGGCCGTGGGCGGAAATCTGCATGTGATCTTTGTTGGGAAGGGCCAATGCGAAATGGAGTACTCATTTTTGGCATTATTATAACAATAATTTCACAGTTTGCGTGTTGGCGCTTTCCCAGCCGGATCACATCCATCTGTTTTCGGAATGCAGCCAACATTTTTGATTTATCAAATAAAACTCAGACACGAGACCAACCATTGGGAGAGGAGAGAGTCTCGAGAGCGAATTATCCCCAAAAAGACGGTCACATCGTTGCCCTTGATGTGATTTCCGATTCATTGACTGTCCCTTTTGAATTTTCCCTCTCTCGAGTCAAAGGTCACTTCGTCCCCCATGCGGAAAACTGGGAAAGGTTATAATTAATCCTTCACCCATTTAACCGTTCGGGATTTTTTTTTCTTTTTAGATTACACGCGTTGTCGGAGGACAAAGAAAAGGGATGGTTTGTTTTTATAATTGAAAAAATGGAGGCCGAGTCACCGTTTAAAGGTGAAAGTAAAATTTTAATTAGGTAATGAAAAGTGTTTTACTACTTTAAAAAAGAAAATTTATTTTCTCTTCTTCTTTCGTTCGTTTTAATATTTAACGGCGGAGCTTTTTCTTCCCTTTCGAGATTGAGAATGATAGTTGAAATAACTCTTTGACCGGGAAAGTTCATCTTTAAGTCCGAACGTCGAACTTTTCCAACAGAATTTATCTCTTTCTCTAATCAGAGTCTTCCAAACTCTTCCCTTCTCTTTTATTTGACTTTACCAAATCAAATTTACCGTTCGCCGTTCCTTTAAGTATCGACAATTGCCCATATTTATATATTCGTATTTTTGTCCTAATTATTTGGCAAGTGGGATGCAAATAAGCAAATGTGGACTCAAAACTGAATGCATTACATTAAAAGTGCATTTGTCAGACAAACGAAAACATTAAATTTAACAAAATTAACAGCATTTGGGCGATACGGGAAATTTCAAATGTCCATCTGACAGTCGAAAAATGCGAATGTGATACAGAGAATCGCGCCAAAAAGCCCCGATCATTAGGCGCGAATTAAATCGCTGATTGAGCTTCTCAGATTTTTGGTCATCGGAGCAGTCGACGCCCCATCGATTAAATTACAAAATGGTGAGGGGGAGTCGCACCCCTTTGGTGTCCCTCAATTCGGATTTTGAACCCTTCGATGGCGCATTTGCAGACACGGCGATTCGCGCCTAAAAATTCAATTTTTTATTTTAATTAATCTTCGGAAGGAAGCTACTCAACTGAATCGATGCTCTTCTCGATGTGCTGGTGTTGTTTTGATTTTGACGTCATTCCTAAATTACATCCGAAGTCAATTATGTCGGAGGTAATTATGCCAAGAATCTAGGGCGGTAAACCAGCTGACTGGCGCATGTTATTCAATCTTGTCGTTTTCTTCGGTCTCCCGTCGGAGGATCCTCCCCCGTCAACCCCTCAACCTCCTTCCCCTTCCACCCCTCCCTCCCCCGATGGGCGAGTTTTCACCGGATTGGCACGTTTTGAGGTCTCTCCAATCGTGCTGTTGGTCCACCGGTAGATTTGATTCATAAGGGGTGGATTAAAAGGGTTGCTGTGTTGTTTGATGAAAATTTCCTCACTTTTGGATTTTCCAGGTCGTCTCATGTTTGATACAAGTGCTTCTTCCATTGATGGACGTTCCCTCCCGCGGTTCTTCAAAGAGTTGAAAATTTGTCTCGGCCTTGGGAAAGAGTTTTCCGTCAAATTGAGTTTCGGTTGTTTGTTTATTCGCTCGGAGGAAAATTTAAAATCTCAACGTAAATTATTTTATTTCGGTGTCAGTTGTTTTCGATTTCTACGTATTCGATCGGATATTTACTCGGGGAAAAATTTTGAAGGACTTTGATTTCGAATCCTTCTCGAAAAGATATAAGAGCTTTTTTCATTTAATTTGTCCCCTTTTTTCGAGTGAGCGCAATCTGCTTTTCTTTTCGATAAATCTGCTGAAAAACCGATTACAAAAGTTTGACATTTTAAAACAGTAAAGAATTCGGCTGTTATATATATAAAACATACTCTAAACCGCCCCTCAGTTCATCCCTTAAATTTAGCTGAAGAGACTTTTCAGATTTGGGAGTTTTCACTCGAAATTAATTGGAAAATATTTTCCCTGTAAATAACCTTTAACCTTTTTCCAAAAATTCCGATGTTTTCTTTGAACTGAATATTTTGCAGAAGACGCAGTTGCTTTGTCACATATAAAGACTTTGTCTTCTAATTTACTATTATTAGTTTATTATTTACCTTTATTTTATTTATTTATATAAATTTATTTTATTATACATTATATACTATTATTACTATCATTTACTCCCCCAATCGAAAAAATTTTTTAATTATTAATAAAAATGATTTAAAATAATTAATAAACACAAAAATTAATAATAATATATAAATTACAATAAAAAATACACAATAATCAAAAAAATATAAAAATTATAACTTATATCCAAAAATTTGGATGTTTTCTTCCAACTGAATGTTTTGTATGTATTTGTTTTTGTATATGTTTGTATTTTATTGTTTTATTTTCATTTATATTGTCTTTATAAATGTATCTGTATAAAGTTTAACTGAATTGTAATTGTAATTTGATCGATTTTATTATTGTAATCTGCATTGTAATCGTGTAAGGTTGTAGAAAATGTTAAGCAAATTGTGTCTTCTTTTTTAATTTCTTCTTTTAGAGTTTTTTGGTCTGAGTGAATTTATTTTTCCTTTTCTCTGTCCATTTTAGTCTTTACTGCTTTGGTTTGATCAACTCGGGATTAATTTCCATTGTGTTTACTTTGTTCTGAAAAGAATGTTCTCTTGTTTTATGTTCGCAATTTGTTATTGTTATTAATAGAACCCCGTCGGAGTTTTCTTTTACCCTCGTGTGGTCTCTATCCACCCTTGTTCGGCATAATTCACCCTCATCAGTATTCGGTTTGTGTTTCTCTGACTTTGGAAAACATTCTGTGACACGAGAATCCTTCCCAAAAGTTGGCATCCTCAAAACTGACAAATGAACAATGTTGCCAACATCGGAGGAGAAAATTTTTCATAATCGAAAATCCCCACTTTTCGTCAAAAGTTACATAATTAATGTAATTCTAACAAGTTTTTATTTTTCGCTACTCTGAAACTCTTAAAAAAGAATTTATTTTCATGAAAAAAAGAGCAAAACTTAAAACAAAGGTTTACCCCTTCGCCTCCCTCACAACGCCACCCTTTTATTTTTATTTATTTTTTTTTAAATGGTTTTCCTATACACAATTAAGAAAAGCCAAAAAGCTTTTTTCTTATCTTAAATTCGTTTATTCCATTGCTTTTATTGCCTTCAATTCTTTCTCCGTTCAATGGAAGAGAAATTTTGCTTTACAAATAAAACTTTTCGGAGTTAGGGGTGTTTTAATGGGGGTTAACAGCCCCATCAGGTGAGGAATTCACATTTGATCGCCAACCGTCCTTCAAAGGTCGAAGTGTGCGATGTTCACACGAGTTTTTATCGAAATTCTGTGGGGTCCGCGTCTGCGTCTTTGCATTTCCAGTATAATTTCCAGATCAGTGACTCAGGAGATGAATTTCCGGTTTTCCGCAAGCGAAATCTTGTTCAGGCGAAGTTCAGACCGATTTGGCCCTCCGCCAATGCAAAACCCGCAAACCCTAACAGTGTTAATCCTCATCTCGGCTCATGCAAGTGCTTAAATTCAAAGGGGGCCATTGCTTTTGTGCAGAGCGTCGCGTTTTATTTTCTGTCCTCGTTCCCTTTCCCTCCCCACTCGATTTCCTGCTTTCTGCACCGCTCACCTAATAAAATTAAGAAGAAACAACAAGTTTGTTTGCTTTTCACGAGTCGATTCAGTGGAAGTTCAATAGCGGGAAATTGTCAATTACGTTTTAATACTATACTATACTATACTTTTCGAACCCGCCTAATCCGTTAGGGTCGCGGGGTGAGGGAGGCAAGGAGGGACCTCCACCCGGTACGATCCCCCACGACCGACATCAGACTGCCCGGGTTAACCAGGCGGGTTCCGGCTAACGCCTTCACCCACCTTAGCCACCCCTGCCGGGGACGGCCACGGGGCCGCTTTCCCCCCGGGCACTCTGATAAGACCTGGCGCACTAGACGGCTTGGGGGCAGCCTCTGCACGTGGCCAAACCACCGGAGGATGGATCTCTCAAGGCGGAGAAGAAGCGGCTCGAGCTGAAGCCCCTCGCGAATGGCGGTGTTACGACACCTATCCCACCTCGTAACCCCGGCCACCGCTCGGAGATACCTCATCTCGGCCGCCTGTATCCGGGATCTGATTCTTTCGGTCATCACCCACACCTCATGACGTTTTAATATGTTTATTATTTGGTGTCTCGTTCTGTGTCGAAAACAATCGACGCTTTGAATCGAAGCTTTTTCTGCGCTCGGAATTAAACGCGAATTGAAGGGAAAAGCTGACGGTTGTCAGTCACTCTTCCCTCACATTTCTTTCACTTGTTTGACTGAACAAATTGCCCGGGGTTAGCAGAAGTTCAGCGGCGAGCTTTACACCATATTGTCATGGTTTCTCCTTTAACATGAGCCAGAAAGGGGGTTATGTTGTACTGCTACACATTTATACAAATTACATCATTTTCCCCTCAATATGTTTTCCAGAAGGACCACAAACTATTTCTCGACATTTTGTTCACATACTCAGCTTATAAAAATGCTTTCCAACACCGACCCATGGGTACCTTGTCCTTTTAGTGTCTCTTATTGACACCTGAAGAGTCATCTTTTAATTCTTAATATGGAGCTATTTGGTATTTATTTATACTGTATAAACGTTATAAGTGTTAAAAAATGATATAAAACCACTTGTAAGGGTCACCTTTTAAGACAGTGTACTGTACAGTGGACCATATTTCGGGTTATATTGTATATACTCTATCATATCGAGCTTTAATTTTTTCCTTTATTGAATGTTACATTATTATACTGAATGCTAACTCATTTGAACTAATTTTCATGTCGTCTTTACCATCTTATTTCGAATTTGAGTTGTCCCATGCTAATTCATTGACAATTTTTATCCTGCCTTGTTCAGTATGAGAAAAATTATATGTAATTTGCACGGCAGTATATTTACAGCTAATATGATATATTCTAGCCTTGAAAGAGCGAGTATAATTTATAATAAGTATAATATAGGCATTGAGTTATTCTCTAATGTCCACCAAAAAGGCTAAAAACGCCCAAATTCCAAATAGATTTTAGTTTTAATGTGAGATTTATCTCGTTCTAGTGTTAATGTGCTGAATCCCAAAATTTCAACCCTTTATTTTAAAAGGGGTGAAAGGTGTCATCACATTGTCGTATTAAACGGATCGAAAGTTCGTCCGCATTGTAACAGCAGTGTCGAAATGTCCGAAACATCTGTTATTCACATTTCCACATTTGCAATAACTTTTAGGGTTTTTATCCTAAATTCGACCCACTTCGAAAGGGTCATTTTGACTCCTCACTGATTTAGATGTCCTTTATTTTTATAAATCCTTTTTAATATTTTTTTGAATAATTTAAAGTCTTTTTAGACAGTGCATCACTGCATTTTCATTTCCTTTCCTATGATAATGTTCATAAACTAAGTAACTTTTTAAAGAGGGGATGAAGGGGAGAAATACAGGAAATAGGGAAATACAAAGAAAAAAACAGACATAAAAAATAAAAGGGGACAAATGCAAACATTAATTACTGCATTACAATTAATTACAGTATTTTTACATGGACATTATTTCTACATTGTAAATATAAAAGTTAAAAGGGTCATTTTGACCTCTACCAGGTCATTTTAGTATGAGAAGCAGAAGACACTTTTTTGCGGTTTTCGGTTGTCTTTGTAACTTTCCATAATAAATTATTTCAAAAATTTTCCGGGGTCGCACCCGCAAATTGGGAAAAGTTTGAAATGAACTCAAAGGGAATCCTAATTAAAATTTTTCATCTCAGTATTTTTTTTTTCGTTTTTGCCTTAGAAAAAAAAAGGCGGTGCTTTTTTGAAACTTAAAATGTTTTAAATATTTCTTTATTGAAGACTAAGTCTTCCTCTCGTTGCTTACGGAAATTGAGGGAGGCTTTTATTTTTATTTATTTTTGTTTTTTTTGTGTTTTTTTTTGCGAGGAAGTGTTAACAATGAGTTCCGGGATGCCGATCCGAATCATCTCCGGCTCAAAATGAGAACTCGTGGCAGTGTTGTTTCTTTTTCTTTAACACAGCACACGGGGAAATGTTGAAGAAGAAAGTGACAATTAAGCGGTGACATGCAGTGGCTCAATTCCGGATTTAAAAATGGAGACCATAGCCGAGGACACCGAAACCGAGTATGAACTTGGTCAGTAAGTCTTTCATTTCTGTCTCTCTGTCTGTCTGTGTGTGTGTGTATTCGCCTTTTACGTTCCAATCCAATTTTTAATTTACCTCCCCTGCGATGACACCCTTTTCCAGAAGGGAAAAAATACAACAAAATATAAAAATCTTTAAATTATTGTAATACAATGATAAATATTTGGCTTTGTTGTAAGAATACTGTAAGATTTAAATTGGGGGCAAACGTTTTGAAAATACCGAAAATCCTTTTCGTCCCTTAAATTGAGGGAAAAGAACCCCAATCAATATGGAACTCACGCCCGTGATTGGGTTCAAGCGCAGTCGCATTGACTCCCAACTGCTCGACAAAGGTGTATTTCCTTGAATTTGATCGGCGACTAAACCCGGCTTTGACCTTCTTACCCTTGTAAAGGCGTACGTGCAAATTGGATGCCTCACTGGAGGATTCACCCTTCCTCCGCGCCCAACGGCCCCCGGATGAGTTACAACCCCGAAAATTACACCCCGGCCACCGATGCGTGAGTTCTTGCCGACCTGTTATGGCCGTGTTTTCACATATTTTCTCACATGACGTGGAATTATTGCTTTGGATGGGCGATCGCCTCGAAACGCCACCAAATGTGGTTGTGCCCCCCTCCCCCGCCTCGACCTTGAAATCTTCGACACAGCAAAACCCTTTGAGAATTCGCACTTGCCATTTTTTAATCAGGCAATCTAATTTGAAATTCAATTGAACTCTGGCCGAACTGCGTCATTATTTTGTATCTGCAGTGTTTCAATGCAGTCTCTCCCCTCCCTGGGGGATGAAATACCGAAGTAAATTTTATCATTTCATTTTCCATTGAATTTTATTACGTAGAACGTCATTTTGACGTTCCAAAGTATTTTAACAATACAAAATTTTTGGTTTTTCTTCCGTAAAAGTTACGTACAAAGTGAATATTTGATTGACTTTCATTAAAATGCTTCACAACATTTATGAATAGAATATTAATTAAATATTCTAATTTAAATATTCTATTAAATAAATAGAAGATACAATGAGTTTACTTAGAATTATTATACCACATTTAATTAATTAATTAAATAATTAAATCATTACATACAAAGCAGTTAATATTACTGTATTTATACAAATAAGGTAAAATAATGAAGTATTTAAATGCCCAAGTATCTACAAAATGATTAAATAATTAAATTAAAATGATTAAATATAAAATATTAAATAAATATAAATAAAGCAAAATATATACAAATACAAAATATATGTAAGTAAATAATAATAATACAAAGTCAATAAGTTATAAATATGAAATTAAATACGATAAGTTTCACTATCGAAGTTAAAGATCATACAAAAAATTATAATAACATTAAGAAGAGTATTAAATACAGTATATATACAGTACCGCTCAGAAGTAATTTATACGTAATAATACATACACATTTTACGTTTTCCACCTCGTGACAGTTACAAAAGTGATCATTGGCTTTACATTAAAATCCTTTACAACATTTATAAATTTAATATTAATTAAATAACAGAAGATACAATCAGTTTACTTTAGAATTATAGTATAATAACTACTACTAATAGAAGACTAAGTGAGAGTATTAAAGAAAAAGCACAAGACTAAAATAAATGGTATGTTTTATATATTTTGTTATTTTAAAGTGGCAAATATATTATTAATAGCATTGATAACTAAATAATACATAATAAAATCTTATAGTAAAATAATTAACTGTGAAACTATTAAATTTTGTATTGTCAAAATACTATTGAGCGCTGCTGTATATGTTATTATAATATTTTACGTATTTTTTATTTTGCGATTGTTTCGTTTTAAAGTCAATGATATGTTTTAAAGGTTTTTTTAAAGTTTTATTTTTTTTATAATCTTCAAGTTTTATCTAAATATAAGAATCTCAATTGGAGCCGCAGAATGTTTGCTTTGTTTTCGAGAAGTTTTTAGGAATACAAAGAGGAGAAAGAATAATATGTGATGCCCGTAAGCGGAGCACTCGTCAATGGGTTGAAAAATAGGATTGTATAGAGTCGAAACAGTTGATAGATAATGTAATTGTAATAATAATAATTTGATAGATAATGTCGATGCGGAGCATTTATTCATAGAGGACATTTTGAGGTCTAAGCGTCCACCTGTTCGACTCCCACCATTGTGCATAAGTTTCTGAACAAAGCAGTTTCGATTGTATTTTACGATTTAAAAATTCATCGGCAAAGAAGTTTTGAAAAGTATGTCATGTTTTTTCACTTAAGAAGGACCTATTGACTGAGTTGCTTACTTTTTCGAGGACAGAATTTCCCATTAATATTTAATAATACAATTTGAGTGTTTGTGCTTTGAAGTGAAGTGGATCATGCAAATGCCTTCTGGGAAGAAAAGCTCCGAAGAAGGAAAGAAAAGCGAATTGAAAGCGATTTTATCGGAGCGAAAGCATTTCCCTCAGAATTATAAACAATTTCCTGTTGGGCCACGTTAAAAATGCATCCCACTCCTCCACGTGAATTAGCTCATCAGCCTTTTCCCGTTTCCGCTCAAAATCACAAGCCAATTAGCTTACATTTGTTGCTTCTGCCATTAGAACGGCTAATTTACTCTAAAAATTTAATTATAGTCGGTCTCGTTCGAAATCGACTTGACATGGTTGGAACTCCGCTCTAACAGCTTTCTAAAGTCTAATTCTAATATTTCTGCAGTCGGAAAGAAGCAATTGTTTTTTATCGTTCCATTTTTATTTTGCTTTTTTGAAATGGAAGAATTTTCCGGTTTGCAAATTCCCCAATGCGAACCTTTTTATTAGCCGTGAAAAAGAAAATCTAATTTCCTTTCTTTCCACCAGTGCAAATAAAAAGAGGAAAAATTAGAAAAGTTAGAAAAGAAAAATCGGTTTCGCTTTTTAATTTGACCGAACCTTTTAATTTAGTGAGAAATTATAATCAGAAATGAAAAGAGTTAATCTCGTCTTTTCAGGGGCGAAAGGAAAGGCCCTTTGTCATTCAAAAGAAACCGATCAACTCCATCACCGGTTTGAATTGAGGACCAATCGATATCCCCAACCCCAACCCCCGTGTCTTTTCACCCTCCAACCCCTTGAGAAATTTTTATGAAGAAAGCCTCGCCCTTATCACCTTTCCGGACATCTCCAGTGGAGATCCGACCTTTTGGTTATCTCTGACAAAAGCATAGTTTGTTCTCTCAGTCGGAAGTTCAGCTTTGCTCACCCCTTTTGTTAAATGGATTTACTGAACATCTTTCGGTGTTTTTTGTTCACAATGCCAACATTTCCATTTGGGAATGTGTACACAGTGTGGATGATATTGAATTAGTATTAATTGTATATTTGGCTTTTTCTTTTGCCTCTTCTACTTCTTTTATGAATACTGCCAGCTTTCTTAATTCGTCTTTCTCTCCCCTTCATTTATTCCCCATTTTTCTTTTAATAATTGTGTCGCTGGACAATCTCTCGTCCAATGTAGGAAGTCCTACAAATTCTTTCTTCTGCTCTGTTTTTAGGGGTTTTCCACCTTGTTGTATTTTTCCTTTCTTAGTATTTTCGTGTATTCTTCTCCATTTTTGCGTTTTCCCATTCTCCTGATTATCTTCTTCGATTTCTTCCACTTTTCTTTCCTTTATTTTCTCTTTTATGCTCTCTATATTCACCTCCGTTATGTGCAACTGCTCTTCCTTTCTATTTCTCTTATTACATTATTATACTATTTTTGTTTCTTTGCAGCTTTTCTAAACATCTTTTCCTTCTGTCTCCTGTATTTTCACACTTCTTATGGACTGCTTTACTCGATGTTTTCCTCCATTCTAATTCCTTTATGGCAGTTAAATTGGGAACCGTTCTTTTCACCCCCAATACTTCTTTTGCAAATGCACTTATTACTTTGAGTTGTTGAATTAATGAGAAGAAAAGTCTGTTGGAGAAAAGTGGTTGAGAGGGAAATGTCGCGTGGTTTTGGGGCCGTTCTGAGAATAAATTAGTCGAGCGCCATTGGAGACAAATATGGTCGCGAGAAACTCAATTATGGGGCCAAAAAGGAAATTACCGCCATTTTTCCACGGTTTCTTTTAATTCTTCCTCCACTCGAATCATTTCGGTGTTGGTGCAGATGTTAAATCCATTTTTTTGTTGTTACAAAACCAACCGTGATTATAATTAATAATGTATTTTAATAAAGAACCGACCGAAAGGAAAATATTGATAGAATCACTTTTTAATAAAAAAAATCTCTTCCAATTAATAAATTAAAAAACTTTTCAAGTTTTCACATTCCCGTATAAGTTTAGTTTTTAATTAAAATTATTACATAATTAGAAATCAATCTTAGGTCGAGATTTTATTTTAAAATGAAAAAAAATTCTCGGAACGGAAGGGTTGAAATTTCCCCCAAATGGCGTATAAATTATTTTTATCTTTTATTTATTCTCCTTATTTTAAAATTAAAATCATTTTAACGGAGTCCCTCAAAATGTTTCACTTTTAAAGATTCCTTTGAAAAATTCAAATGAGATTTGTTTTTTTTT